>CM077579.1:6812169-7152381 GCA_039657325.1 Stephania cephalantha
TGAGCCTATGAGGAGGTGGCGGAATGCAGTGAGGGGGGCCATATATACGTCCTTGTCAGGCACAATAACTTTTTTTTTTTGAGGAAAATTTAATGATTGTGCCATGCGTGTTAACATCAAGTAATTGAACATCGAACACACATGTACACAGTACACACAACCTTCTTTCGTGTTATCTCTCACCTCGAATCACGTTTTTTAAATAATTCGAGACATAGATATCTGACAGTGAAATATTACTTGATCAAGTGTGTTTGATGTCTCATGCATTTCATGCTAACATAAAATTCATCTGGTATTAATTGATATTAAAACCGAGTCTCGTTCTACATACAAATTAATGTTACCAAAAATAATGATTGTTAGTGTCTCGATCATATCGACACTTTAGATTTGTCACTATAGTTGTTAGTGTCGACGTTATCAGTAAATGAGTTATCCAAAATCCAACACATGATACACGTGCTCAAATCATATCCGAAACAGTTGGAGATTTGGATAATGATATGCGGTTACAACTGCTTTGCAATCGGTGGATCGAAGCGGTTGCAACATGATTTCTGGATCAGACAGTTGAGGATTTGATCTTATCCCCAACCGACTGATGAGTAATGGCTAACTAAAGATTATAAAGAGGTCGGAGATTGCGATACAGAAGAATTATCACCACGTGTTAATCATGGAGGAATGCGGTTATTTAGAGATAGAAATTGATCAGATCATGCTAGTTTAGTTAAGATTGTGAAATCTACATTGCTTTATATATTTGTCAAAGTAATTGAGTCATGTACACCAGTTATTCAGTTTACTTTGTATAGTGAACCTGTTCTATTCACTCTTTTATTATCGAGTTGTAAAACATCAAGTGGGAGACTTGTATTCCATCGAGGGGAGCTCGACGTACTGAGTAAAAGCTTGAGTATTCCAGTGAGGGGGCCTCACCGTGCAAGTAACGGGAGACTTGAGTAAAGTCCATTGTGAAGGTGAAAAGTAGTGTTGCAAGCCTAATGAGGGATCACTGGTTCAGGTGTTGCGTAAATTTGTAACTCGTTTATCTTAGTGGATTTTACATCTGGGTCGGGTCTCGCAGATGTAGGTCTTGGACCGAGCTGCGATAACATATCTTGTGTCCTGGTTTGATTTATTTTTCTGCATACTTTAATTTTAAGTATTTGCATTAATTATTGTTTCCATGTTACAGCCACCTTTGTATCGGTTGTAACCGCCTTTGGTTATTTCAATAATAATAATAATAATAATAATAATAATAATAATAATAATAATCCAAGTTATATAAGTCAAACACATACATGGACATATATAGCCAGGGTTTTATGTACAATTAGGGATGCAAATGAGTAGGGAAATACCTACGGGTGATGGAGATTTACCCTAGCGGGTACGGGTATGAGGATTTTAAATGGAGATGGGTACAAAATCTCGTACCCACATGGGTATGTGTACGGGTACGTGTAATAAAATATACCCTCGGGGATCCCCACATGTAATCTCCACGGGGATACCCATCTACCCATGGGGATCCCCATACCATATGATATTTATTATATATATATATACCATATGATATTTATATATAAATATTACATAATATTACATAGTTTCCACTCCAAAACATTCATACATATAACAAAAAACCTCTTAATGAGATTAATAATTTTAATTTATTTGGTTAATTAATAACTATATGTTTTGTTTTGAATTGTTCGCAACTATATTTATATTTTAGAATTTTAGGATCAAAAGTACTGAAAAAAGTTGATGACTTGATAGTTTAAAGAGATAGTGACTTTAAGGAATATTTTAAATTTGAGCTTTTCGTTTTGCTTATGTCAATGATTTTGTAGAAACTTAATTATAATTGTTAACACTTAGTAGTTAGAATTTTTATTACATAATATGTTGATTTTTTTAAAAAATTTGTTGAAATTTAGACAATTGTGTCGTTATGTATGTATATTTGACACCTTATTTGTTACAATTTTTTTTTTTTGAAAATCCCTAGGGAGATCCCCAATAGGGAATGAAATAGGAAAAAAACTTCTCTTTGAGGATTCCCCATCCCCGCAAAAAATACCTATGAAAATCACCACGAAGATTCCTAATGGGTAACGAAATAGGTAAAACATTTTACCTATGAGGATTCTCTATACCCACGGAGATTTGATGGGTATGAGGATGGGTATGAGAATTCATCCTCAGATAGGAATAGGTGATAAATTTTGTAGTGGGTATGAGTATGAGAATGAGGTCCTCATCCCTACCTTACCTATTTGCATCCCTAGGTACAATCACTGGGTGCATGTTAATCAATTGGTAATATTATTAGTAATTAATTAAGCGAGTGCTGATTTGGTATGAGGTACGTATTTGCATGAGAGCTAGGTATGGGTTTTGAGTCCCAAAGAGTACAAGTTAATTTAATTAATGTACATACTTGCATGTAATTAATGTACGTTCTAATGTTTACATTTAATAGGGTCTCCACTATTGTGTAATTGTACTGTAATGCATCCCTTTCATTTGTTAGGTCTTAGTCCGGCAATGTATATATAACGTGACCACACGGACACATGCATAATTATAATCCCTTAATTACATGCAACCAATTAAGCGAGTCCTAGCTTGTAAAGCCAACTTTTGTAGGTTTCTCTTCAATGTTGCCCTTATTTATGAGGCTGCCAGTATGGATGGGTGCACAAAGTAAACACCCATGTGAACTGCTTAAATGATTGGACCCAATACCTATCCTAAAAGATCAAAATTTGCTAATTTAAACACCCATGTATATACTTGCATGTAGGCTGGAGCATGCCTAGCTCAGGTGGAGGCAATAAGGGTGACCGCCCCCACGCCCTTACTTCATAGTTTGACTTAGTATATATAGATTTTTGTAAAAATAATTAAATACATGACAAAGTTTGAAGAGTCAAGCCTACTACAAAGGTCCCCACATTTGTTCATAAATTGTAAGGCCTCATTTGGTACGTTTTTGCTAATTTACAGTGTTAGTTGAGAGTTATCTAGTTGGAGTTAACTCTTTAGAGTTAATATTTTCATGTTTAGTTGAACTTTAAACTTGTAGGAAAGTTTCAAATTTTTAAACAATAAAAAATATGAATTGACATAAATAGTCTTTAAACAAGAGATAGATGGGTAATAAATGAGTCATTAATGAGGGGTAATTGTGTCTACAACTCCCGATAGATAACTCCCTAGGGTTGGCGGGGAGATATCTCACACCCTAGGGTGTAAGTTGAGAGATAACTTGCAGTCAAGTTGGGCAACCAAACAAGATTAGTTCCCAACTCCTTGTAAGTTATCTCTTGGAAGATAACTCTACCCCTAAACAAACAAGGCCTAAGCTTACACTTTTCAATTTCGGTCTCAAATCTTAAGAACTGAGGGAATTATTAAAGGTGTGAAATCAATTATTTTTGGTAATATTGAAATCAATTTTTAAAGTATTAGTTTAATTTTAACAATTAATATAATAAAATAACACAATGTTTTTGTGAAGGCCCATTTTTTACGGTTTCATTCTAGTTCCCCAACAAAAAAATGTATATATAATTTACATTAATGAAAGTACCCTAGTGCATCTGTACTGTTCACAATATATAATTTCTAATAGGAAGATAATCTAAGAGCATTTCCAATTATACGTCGATTGAATGTTAATATATGCCACTTAGAATTAAATTGACATTGAGATTAAAAAAAAGTCTATAATGGGAATGTGTATTTAGAATGTCATACTGATGTGGCATAAAATAAAGTGACATTTTTAATTTCGGATGTGAGAGCATTTCCAATGGTAAATATGTGGATTGTGGGCGTGGATTCTTGCCATGTCATCATCGTGAAGAGAATGTTATCCCATGTGGCTCAAATAGACATTGGACTATAAAACTGATCTCCAATAGTAGATGTGGATTGAATGTCAATTGATGAAGCGACATTTTTTTATAATTTTCTCAATTAAAATGTGCAAATAAAAATCTAAAAAAGAAATAAAATCCTATGTGGATGTCAATTTGAATGTGTGTCACTTAGGACTAAATAGACATTGTAGTGAAAAAAACCTTTCCAATGGAATGCGCATTTTGAATGTCAAGATGACATGGATAGACATTGTCTATTTTGAATGTCACTTCTTGACATTCAAATTGATATCCACGTTGGATAATAAGATTTTTTAAAATATTTACTTATTTTATTTACACTTTTATTTTCACATTTTAATTAATAAAATTACAAAAAGAAATGTCACCTCATTAATTGAGCCACAAAGTCACATTAACTATTGGAGAGTTATTTTGAAGTTCAATGTCAATTCGAGCCCAATAGAATTGACATCCTTTTCACATTGAAAATCCACGTCCACAATCCACGTTTACTAATGGGAATGCGGATTTGGGTGTAAATGTGTGTCATCTAAGACTTAATAGACATTGAAACAAAAAAAGTCATCTCCAATGTGAATGTGTATTTCGAATATGTAGTTGACGTGACATGAAAAAAATAGACAATGTATATTCTCAATGCCCACTTTTAGACGGTGCAAGCCATAGTCACGTCAACAATTCTCTCTAAAATGTATAGAAAAAAATAATAAAACTTTAAAATACAAAATGCAATCCACATTGACAATTGGAGAATATTTTTGAACTTCAATGTCTATTCAAGCCACTTAGGATGAACATCTCCACGTTGCTGACGGGCATCAATCCACACCTACAATCCACATTTACCATCTCCAATGGTAAATATGGATTGGGGCTATGAATTGTTGCCACGTCGTGATATCCACTCTATATGGCACAAATAGACATTCAAAATCAAATATAGTCTCCAATGGATACTGTGGATTACAACTTTTATTGATGATATGGAAAGTCTTTTTATAAAAAAAAAAATATAAAACATATTATAGTTTTATAAAAAGCTTAGATATATATAATTATTTTTAATTATAAAAAAACAAATTAAAAAATGTGATTGTTTTTTTATAAGAACGGATTCTTTTACTTAGATATTTGTAGTTATCTTAATATAAACAACTAGTGGAATTTGTAGCTTTCATATTTACTTTATAGTTATCTAAATAAATAAAGAAACGTTAAAGTAAACCTATTTTTTTAGACCAAAGTAAAACCTATTACTTTTCGATTATTTCGATTTTCTTCATGCGACTATTTTTTCGATTTTTTTTAGTTGCAGCTATTTGTTTGGTTTTTCGATTTTAAGTTTCCGCCTATTTTTTCTTTTGATGATGTGGCTTACTGCACACTGTTTTAGAGGGTGCGATAGACCGTGTGTGTGTGTCATGTCACTCGCACAGAGCAAATCCACATTACCATTGAAGACGTTTTTTTTAACCTAATATATATTTCATCCTACGTGGCACACATTCTCCCCCAATCTACGGCTTCTTGGTAAATGTGGATTTTGAATGTGGATTCATGACACATCATCATTGTGGAGGGGATACTCATCTTAGTTGGCATAAATACACATTCAATGTTTAAAATAGTCTCCAATGGGTAATGTGGATTTCACCGTCTATCCATGAGGTGACAACTTTTTTTGAATTCAAAGGATTAATTTTTTTAGAAAATATTAAACGATTATATCTTTTTGGTAAGCATTAACTGATTATACAAATATTATATTTATAAAATTCGATCGATTGCTATTTTTATATATCATACAATTTTCAAGACATAGCATTGTTTGTATTTATCTTTTTTTTTCTAAAATTTGTTTGTATTTATATTATATATATGATAAGTATAAAAAAATATACAAAATACAAAAAAGGAAAGTATATGAAACTAGAAAACGCAAAGTAGAAAGCGTGTAGTTCAGATTTTTTTTCTTTGATTTTTTTGAGGTGGCATAGCGCACACTGTCTATCGCATGGTTATTTTTGCCACATCATCTCCACAGTGTTAATCCACATTACTATTGAAGAGAGTTTTTTTATTAGGGTATGCATCTTATTCTAGGTGGCACACATCCACCCTCAATCCACATCCTCATTGGAGATGCTTAACATCCTTATGAAACATACATTTGCTACATTGTTGATGGGGAAGGCGAGTGAGTCCCACAAACACAAACATTACCAATTTTTCCCTCATGCATCTTCCTCAAACCCACTACCATCAACAGATTGATTCACTGCCCAACCACCCAATAAAATACATGTATCAATTAATATACTCAATGTTTGCACAAGTCATAAAAAGAGGTTCAAGAATCTCAACCACCGTGGAACTATAAGTAATTCAAACTTGTTGGGGGTTTTTCAAAAAAAGAAAAAAAAAATTGTTTGGGGGAGAACGAGATCGGGGCCAGTTCAATTTCTCAACTTGTTGTCTTCAAGATAAATCTTACCTACATTTGCAGCTCACCATCATCACATCGTTCCAACTCATTTTTTCGGCTATTAAATACACTTTTAATAGTAACATTTTATTGTTCTATAATTGGATGTACCTCAGGTGTCACAAATATCTGTAACATTTTTATTGTTCTATATAATTGGATGTACCTCGGGTGTCACAAATATCCTGGTCAAAGTATCTCTTATGAGATAAATGAGGTATATATAACTTGCTAATTAAAATATAAGGTCAGAGAGGTTCCAAATTCGACTCGTGCTCGAGTAACTTATACGATCCCGTGTTAAATCATATTATGTTTATTTCTTACTCTTTCTTTGAAATGCTCATACAAAACTGATGATGATTATTAATGAGCAAATCAAGTGGCGTAGAAATATTGTAAGAATATTTGTTGACCAACAATTTGATGTACGAGGCATGCATTGCAATGAATAGATGAAGTGATCTCAAACTTAATTTACTCAAAATTTAAAATATATCTCAATACAAAGATTTTGTTATATCTATCCCAAACTTATTAATAAATTGGCTCTCAATTTTAGGCCATCAACCATGGCAAAGTAGCTGCAAGTCTAGCATTTCCACTAAGACGAACAAAATTCGAGTCTCGTGGAATGCAAAATAAATACTAGATATTTATCAGTTAATATTTAATCAAAGTTCATCTGGTTAACTTCATTCAAATAGGGGGGAAGTTGGTGATAACTTTCATGAAAGTTAACACAAAAAACCAACCAAAAAAGAAAAGAGTCAGCTTTCATGAAATGTTTGGTTTAAATTTGTGTAGGTATTTGCCCTGCCAGCCTAGACCCACTTAACATTGGCTGAGCTTGGACATATGAATAAAATTTAAGCCCAATTCAAGTACTAAGGTTGTGTTTGGAAACTCTATTTTTTCCTCTTATTTTTACCAAGTCTTATTTAAAAAGAGTTATGTAAAAGTAATTGTGTTTGATAAGTTCTCTTTTACCTCTTATTTTGAATAAGTCTTTCAAAGAATAAGAGGGAAAACCTCTTAACAAATAAGTTAAGTATTTTAACTTTTTTAATAATTGGCTTTCCGCTTATTCGGGTAGAGGAGGAATCGACAATTAATTTTAAAAATTCCTAAATTACCCAACACTCTCAACGCACTCCCATCTCTCACAAGTCACACCCTTTTTCTCTACCGAACCCTCTCAATGCAGTCATCTCTCTCGTCTTTCTTCTCATCATCTATCTGCACACAAACCTTCACGACCTCTCTTCTCTCTCTCTCTCTCTCTCTCTCTCTCTCTCTCTCTCTATTCTTTCTCTTTCATGATGTGTTTCTATCTTCATCTTGATTCTTTCCTCTCACTTCATGATGTGTTTTTGTCTTCAATTTGACTCTCTCAATCTTTTATGCATAAGGTTTTTTAGGGATTCTTGTGGACATGGCGGATTATTGATAGGTTCCTATGGCTTTTTTTAGGTTCGATGGGTGGTCGTTGTTAGGGTCAAAGTATGTTCATGTGGTAATTAAGGGCTTTTGTAATTATATCAATAAATGGAGTATCACCTTCTTTGCATCAACGAAAAAAAATTGACTCGCTCTTATGGTTTTCATAGACGACATTCAAATGCTCCTGTAATAAGCAATGACAAATTTGTTTTCTAAACACTCAATTTTTAAATTAGAGGCTCTTAAATTATTTTTACCAAACACCCCATAATCTATAAGACCTTATTTAATAATTTCTTATAAAAAAAAGCCTTAATAGATAAGCACTACAAATTTAAGATGTAGAGTAACTAAACATAACCTAATTCTTGTTTTAAACTTAACTTTAATGGCATGTTCGGTTCACATTTTAGTGAATCATAACACATGGGATTAATTAGTGATGTGACTAACACATGGGTTTAGATAGTTTAGTCCCATTTGTGTATCTTGTTTGGTTGGGAGTTTTAAGGTTGGGATTAAATGAGGTTGTACATGTACATTTACCAAAATACCCTTTAGATAAATAACACCAAAACCCCCCATTTCACACATTGGACACAAAAACTGGCTTAAAAATGGAGTTGTTCTTCACCTCCGGAGTCCCACTGAACTGAAATCCATTCCACGGCCTGTCTGAACAAACTTCGCCGATCCGTTTCGAAGAACCATATCAGGAGCCCACGACGGTCCAATTCGTAAACGAAATCCCCTATTGAAGGGTCACTCAAGCTCTTCCAAGAAGTGAGCTTTCGATTGAGCCCAGTTCCCAAATCCCAACCCATCTTCATCCCATCCAACAAAGTGTCGGATGGGTAGTCGTAACTCTACCGAAATACCCATTAGGGTCATCGGATTTTGCGATTCGATTCAACAACAACAAGGTTTCCATTGTCCAATAGCCAGAACAATCGGGTTCTTGGCGCCCCAGAAACGAGAACCACCATTAGAAGACCGAGATAATGTGGTGGGTTTGATTGAAGAGTGAGAGATGGCCATTTTTGTTGATGACGAGAGCTCGGATGAGGATTTGGGAAGTGGGGTTTCTCTGTTGGCGACCCGGATGGGCGTTTGAGTTGGGATTTTGTGAAACCAGATTCCCAAATACCATTTGTTGGAATTGGTGGGAGTGAAGAACCCTAATTCAAAGATTTGGGTGCGAGAGAGCAAGGTCTGGTTGTGAAGGAGAGGTTGGGTTGAAGTGAGAGCGTCTCTAGCGTTTGCAAGAGAAGCGAAGGCGAGAAGGAGAAGAAGAGGACGAAGAGAAAACCATTTTTAGCGGCGATGGAGATTTGTAATTTCGTTTGGTGTTAGTGTTAATGTGAAGGGTAAAGTGGTAATCTCCTATTTCAGTTACAATGGATTAGCTAATCCCACCAAAAATGGTGGTATTGTTTAATCCACTACCATGCCTCTTAACTAATCCGCTGGCCTAGTTAATCCTCCAAGCGAACAGCGGATTAACTAGTCCAGTGTGGCTAATCCGGGCTAATCCCACGAACCGAACATGCCGTAAATATAAAAAGTATACATTTTATAAGTAAAAATAAAAGTATTAATTAAAAAAGAGCACCATATGGGCACCCCACCATTTACTGAAGGCACACCATTATTGAAGGCATCAAATGATTTACCAATGACATCCAAGATATTGAGGTGAAATCTCAAAATTGCCCTTAACTCATCACCCCACCAATTCGATAAAACGAAGAACTTAAAGGGTGGTTTTTTTCCAACCCTAGATGCTCTCTCGATCCATTGCAAGGAACCATCAAAGCTTGGATTTCTCTTCGTTTCTCCTCTGTTTTACGCGCAATTTGTCGTAGTGTGCTTCGAGTTTAGAGGTTTTTCGAGTTGTGTTTGAGTTCGACTCTATTTTAGGGCACGCTTTTAGGGTTTGGATCTCGCAGCGGGCATTAATTCAATAGATTAAAGGTTCGTTTAAAGTCGATTTTGCAAGCTTTTGGTTAGATATTTGTTTGTTTTCTTTAGTTTGTCTTCAAGGGTTTGTTATTTGCAAACTTGTTGTTCTTGACCACACATGACAGAGAATCAGTGTAAATTCTCGACTAACCATAGCCGAGATGTAACGGTCCAGTTTTAATTACGCTGTTAATATGACGTATCTTCAAATGTAGACGCCAGCTCAGCATTTCGTCGAGCCCACCGTTAGGACCGGACACGCTTGAGATAGGTAAATAGTTAGTTTTGTGTGTTGTTTGCCTAATTTGCAATGTTTATGCTTAATTATGTTGAATTGCATTGCAATGTGGGTATTTATATTGTTATTGTTCGTGTGAGATTGTGTGACATGTATTCGCCTTAATTAGCATGTAGACGCAAGTACAGGGTAGGCGAATGACAATACAATAGGTAGGAAAATAATGCACACATGATAAAGGAATAAAATGCATTAGATAATTAATATAAAATGTCGTTTAGACGTTTAATGGCGTGAGTGTACGCGAATGATACGCGTTGCGGTGAGGAGCCGGGTATGGAACGTCCGAGGGTTTAGTGTATGGGATTGAAGGAGGATAAGATCAAGTGACAAAGTCACCAATCTTAGTCACCTTATATGGACTTTTTGACCTTATTTCAACCATCCAAGTGGTCCTTGGGATCTATACACATATTAGATGACAAAAAGACTATAAAAGTCCAGAAAACATCTCATTTCACCATCTTTTCTCACTCCTCTCTCATTTTGGACGAAAATCTAGGGGATTTTGGTGAATTTCAAGTGAAGATTTAGAGGTTCATACAACGAGAAATCGACGATCCAATGTGAGATTCACGTTCTCCTCGTCGTTCTTTATGTTTCGAGTATGGATTTTAAGGGTTTTGAATTGAATTTTGGATATGCGAGTTTGCTCGCTGGTTTGGAGTTTCTTGCTATGATTTTTGAGTTGGATGGGAGCAATTATCATAGTATTAGATGTTGTGGACAGTGGTGTTGAAGTTGTGGAGTTTTTTTGGGGTTTCGCCGAGTCTTGTCGGGGTTTTGGTTTGAATTTCAGATGAGTTTTAACATGATTTGAACGTACTCTATGATAGTTTTGGTGAACCATAAGGGATTGAATCGAGTTCAAGTCGCGAAGTTGGAGCTGGGGTTTCGGAAAAAAACCCCGGTGAGCACCCTGTAGGAAGGGCGCCGCGAGCAGCGCCGTGAGAGTCGTTTCGCCTGGAATTAAAAAAATTCAAATTTGGGTTTTGATTCAGCTAATAGGAGGCCTATCTCGAGGATCGATGTCAGGTATAATATGAATTAATATGATGGATTTGATACTTTAATGTGAATTTGGGAAATTCCAAAGTTTGGGAAATTGATAAATTAACGAATATTAGGTACTTGGATTTGATCAACGGGTGTTGGGGCACGCATTTGGAGGCGTGTAGATCACTTTTGTATTAGTGGAGCACGGTTTGAGGTGTGTAGTAACTTAATTGAAATTCTCTCGTGTATTTATTTATTTATTTCCTTATTTGCCTTCCATTCAGTTATTTCATTATTCATTTCTGGTATGGTTTATATGGACGGGTTGGTTGAGTGCACTCCCACTGGGCCATTCTGTATGTAAGTTCACTAGACCATACCACGTGTCACCCGGGTTCTCGGTGAATAGTTTGACCCGAGGATCTTTTCGGTGCACGTGTTGGTGCTCCGTGGGACCACGCCGGCCATCGAGAGGACCTGAAGGCTGGCCATGCTGGAGTGTGACTCGCTGGCAGTGCTCGCGGGAGAATCCGGAGTATGGTGCTAGTCTGACTTAGGTTGTAGACACACATTTTGAGTTTGTCTATTATGTATTCATGCGATGAGCAAAATTGCTTGTTTTAATTTTCCACATGTTTATTTAATAGCTTTATTCAAATTCTTGGATTTTATTTCTTTAAATGCTTATCGAATTTCCTTAGGATTGCTTACTTTGGACTCACCATCTGTTTTGTTATGATGGCTTCAGTGCAGACCCTGGTACGATTCGAGGCAAGGGGAAGCTTGAGGACTACTTGTGACTGACTACATCTTGTCTCGTACATTTATATATATATTTATATTTGCTTTTGGGATATGTGATACATCGTGAGCTACCCATAACTTGTATATTGGCTTATTTTGAGGATTTTGGTCATCTTTCTGATTATGATGTTTATATTATATGGTTTTCCACATTAGACTGATGCTCCTAAGACTTGAATTTATTTGTTTACTGCTTGATCAAGTCTAATAAGTCTTCCGTTATAATTTGATTGTTAAAAATGATCTTAACATGTGAATCGAGTCCAATAGGCTAACTTGTAACTTTTCATAATGTAAGTTGGTCAAGTATTGGGTTTTGAATGAAGTTGTGTAGGTTAATGGCATGTGGGATACAATTAGGCTAGACGTGGCAGGGTTATGGGCTCGCGTTGGCACCCGTAGCGGGCCTCGGGATTTTGGGCTGCTTCATTTTGGTATCAGAGCCTAGGTTTGTGGAACCTAGGGATTTAATAAGAGCATAAGACTTAATGAATAAAATCTTAGATGTGGAAACCTGAAGTAATTACCCTAGAACCCTAGTTGGGAAGTGATTGTGAGGTGGGTATTGATTAGAATTATATACGTCGTATGTTTCTGTTTGTATATATATTACATATGATGCATGTATATATGTGTGAAGTGACGCGCGTCGAACGCGTCAATAAAATAAAGTTCCTAAACCAACTATTTTGTAGAATAGTGGCAAAGGGTCGATCCCACAGAGATTGGTAGTCTTTCTTGGGTTAAAAACAACAAAAAAAAAGAAAATCGAGGGTTTTAAAATAAATATTAATTTAACTAACTAATCTAACTAAACTAAATAAATAAAATAACTTAACTAATTTTGAAAACAATTAATTAATACCTAAGTAACACCTAAGTCTACAGTTCCACAAATCAGGATCAAGATTCAATGGCAATCATGGTCTTCAATCTTTCCCAAAAAGTCATTAATTTATATTCTCCTAGATTAGCTATAGAAAATCGACATCTGCCAGAAATTCCTCGTTCCCCTAATCTCGATAGCCAGGATGTCCGCCACTAACTACTTCCCTAATTAATGTATAACCCTAGACATCCGCCAATCGGGTTTAACACACTAACCGCAATAATATGAGTCTGTGTGAACACTAATCCTAAATAAGCGGGTCGCATCCGCTCTCGATTTAACCTAGATTCAATTAATGCACACTCAAGAACCGAAATGGTTTGATGGTAAACGGGTGAGTGTTTGTTACTTTATTGGTCTAAAAGCACAATTACATGGATACTAATGGTCCAAATAACTATAGATTGTCCACCTAAAAGCATGCATCGACCGTATACATACCCTAGATCTAAACCATAATCCTTAAAATCAACAACAATGAAATATAAGAATTTAAACTAAATAAATAATAAAATAAAAAGATCTCACATAATATGTCATGAATCCATGATCCCGACTTGTTTCCCCTCCGACCTAGGCAAGGAGTTGATTAGCCGAACATCGTCGTCGAAGAAAGTCGATAAGAAAACAATAATAGTCGGTGTTCCAAAATAATAAAACCTAAGTTCTTAATATATAAAACTACTAAAAATTGGTCTCGGGAGGTGAGAGAAACTAATTTTGGGGGTTGGGGAGGTGACTCGTGCGCCGAGGAGCATCGTAGGGCTATTTTTGGCTCAAAAATTGTGTTCGCCACGCGTTTGGACCGCATTGGCGCATTTTGTATTGGAGCGCTGACGTGGCGTCGTCTGATGCCGGTGGAGGGCGCCACGTGTCCCATGAAAGCCAATGGCACACTACCACGTGTCAATTGGTCTGACGATCCTCTATTCTACCCATTGCGCAACGCGTAACTCGAGGCAAACTGTCTGGCATCCGATCACTGTAAGTAAATACTCAATTTTGAGTATTTTTCACCACGAATTCAACTGCGCACTCCTTTTCACCTGGAAACGACCAAAAAATATAATTAAATATATATTTTAGAGACTTTGAATAACTAAATATACTAAAATAAGTATTAAATAACTATAAATACCGACTTATCATGGAGGTTGATTCGATGCACGTTCTTTGATGCAGATTCTGATGGACGGGCAGCCTCTGACTCCTACTCAGCCTGAGGTCGGAGATACCAGTGACTAGGTCAGGGAGACCCTGACGCTACAGTCACTAGCATGGAGTATAGATGACAGATTCACGCAGATTTTGGAGATGATGCGAGCTCAAACGGCAGCGATGCTAGCTCCGACGACCATACTAGTGGCACATGAGCGGTAGCCCCTACTACACCACATACACTGGTTTAGGCGGCGATTTCTGAGACACGGACAGAGACAGTTGGGCCAGTGGTGGTACCGGTTGAGATCACAGCTATCAAATTGGCTACAATAGAGCAGCCAATCGTGACATCGACATCAGGCAGCACGATGTCAGCTGAGGCCAAGATGGTGAAGGATTTCATCAGATTTCATCCTAGTTATTTCAATGAAGCAGGAGACCCGGTGATAGCCGAGAAATGGTTTTTGTCACATGAGCGACTGCATAAGTTGTTCTTGGTCGATGAAAGGGACCGACCTCGTTTGTTGAGTTTTTGTTGGAGTGATGACGTCGCGGTTTGGTGGACTACATATGCAGCTACACATCCAGAGCCGACTACCTAGGCAGAGTTTCGTGATTTGTTCGTGGACGAGTATATTTCGATGGAGGTTCGGATCAGATTGAGGGAGTAATTTCTGGCTCTAGTTCAGGGTAACATGTCTGTGCTGCAATATATAAAGCGATACTGATATTTACTACAGTACACCATGGATGTGGCTAGGATAGAGCGGCTTAAGATCTACTATTTTGTCAGGGGACTAGATGAAAGGATTGCGAGCTTTATTGTATCTAGTGGAGCTCATGCACTACTGGATATCTCTAACAAGTCTTTGGCACACGAGACTTATCTGATGCAAAGGGGCAGTTGACCCACATCCACGTCTTATCAGAGTCAGTCTTCGCAGATTTCTCGGTTAGAGCAGAGACCAAAGAGACAACGGGATCATCAGAGCAGACAAAGACATGGGCAGAGATCTCGTCCAGATGCTAGACGCTTAGATCAGGGTTGTCGAGGCGACGGAGATCGACGAGATGATCCGATGAAGTATGATGATCGTCACGTAGTGTATGCTACCACCTCTACACTTACTGAGCAACCTAAGCAATAGTATAGGCAGGACAGGGATCAGAGAGGACGGGGACGAAGCCAGAGTCATGGTCAGGGTCAGGAAAATGTCGCTAAACCAGCTGGGATATAGGAGTCTCGTCGATGCTATAGAGGTGGTCACGTTGGGCATCTGCATGCCGACTATACTAGACTAACACCACTACCACCACAGTCAGACCAGGCCAGAGATAGGCATATCGTTGCTTTTGCAGTCGAGCAGTAGGATAGGGAGGCGACTAAACAGCTGATCGAAGGTACGTTGTCCATTTGTGGCACTCTCATGCATGTTATGTTTGATTCTGGTAGTACTTTGTCTTTTATTGCTGGACGCATGGTAGGACAATTAGAGTTACAGGCATAAACATTAGACACACATCTGGTCCTCAGTACAGATGCTGGCGATAAGATATACCCTAACTGAATATGTCGAGATTGTATTGTTGAGATAGGGGACATCAGTTACCAACTGATTTACGAGTTTTAGAGTATCTGGAGTTCGATGTAATGTTGGGCATGGATTGGTTGTTAGCATTTCACATATATATAAATTGTTTTAGTAAGGCTGTTACATTTGATATCGAGGGGATTCCAGAGTTATCATTTGCTGGAGTTGTGATAGCTTTACCGATCACTAGAGGCCATTTAGCGACGATTTAGGAGATAGAGGCATTTACTGCGACTGTTGAGCCAGAACAGATGGCAGTGATCAGGGTTGAGGATGTCTCAATAGTTTGTAAGTTTTCGGATGTATTTCCAAATGATTTGCCAGGACTACCACTGTCCTGAGTAGTTGAGTTCATTATTGAGTTGATACCGGGGACACGGCCTATTTACAGTCGACCTCACAGGATGTCTGCTTCCGAGCAAGAGGAGTTAAGGACCCAGTTAGATGAGTTTATACATAAGGGTTTCATTCACGCTAGTATTTCTCATTTGGGAGCTCTGATCCTTTTTGTGAAGAAGAGGGACGGTACCATGAGAATGTGTGTTGATTACAGGAAGTTGAATCAAGTGACGGTCAGGACCCGTTACCCACTTCCTAGGATCGATGACTTATTCGACCAGTTGGTATGAGCTAAGTTCTTCTCGAAGATTGATTTGCGATCAGGATACCATCATTTGAGGATTCGAGAAGGTGATGTTTAGAAAACCACTTTCAACATGAGATACGGATTGTTTGAGTTCACAGTCATGCTATTTAGGCTGACTAATGCGCCGACGATCTTTATGGACTTGATGCACAGGTTTTCGGGACCATTTCTAGATCGATACAACATTGTGTTCATCGATGAAATCTTGATATACAACAAGACTCGTGAGGAGCACGAGAGGCATCTCAAGGATGTTTTGACGATATTGAGAGAGCATAGACTGTATGCTAAGTTCAACAAGTGTGCTTTTTGGCTGAGTGAGGTGAAGTTCCTCGGACATGTCATCAGTGATCAGGTTATATCATTAGATGGTGACAAGATTCGGACGATTATTGACTGGAGGACACCTAAGTCTGTTTCTGACATTCGGAGTTTCTTGGGTTTGGCAGGATATTACCGGCGGTTTGCGTAGTATTTTCATTGATTGCAGTGCCAATGACTAGATTGCCCAAGAAAGATGTCAGATTTGATTGGTCCAAGGTATGTGAGGGAACATTTTTGGAGCTGAAGAGGATGCTGACTTCAGTGCCAGTGTCAGCATTGCCAGGGCAGGTAAAGGCTTCTCAGTTTATACCGATGTTTCAGGCATTGGGTTAGGTTGTTTCTTGATGTAAGATGGACATCCAGTGGCTTACTTATCTCGATGTTTGACACCTCATGAGGGTAATTAACCAGTGCACGACTTGGAGCTTGCAATAGTCGTGTTTGCATTGAAGGCCTAAATGCATTATCTCTATAGAGAGAGGTTCGTGTTGTTCATTAATCACCAGAGCTTGAGACATATGTTCACTCAGAATGAGTAGAACATGCGATAGAGGAGATGGGTCGAGTTCCAGGGAAGGCGAATGTGGTAGCTGATGCATTGAGCTGGAGTGGCATTGATAGCCGAAAAGTCCTGCGGCCTATGACACATGAGTACAGACTTCTTGAGGCAGTGTCGGTGATGTGTGTGACAGGGGCTATTGTTGAGCTACATATTTTATGTCAGATGAGAGTTCATACAGTGTCTCTAGAGCGGATTACTGAGTGCTAGAGAGTTGACGGGCTATGTTGGCGGTTCTGCAGACTGGCTCAGGATCCTAGTTGCAGAGATTGGTCTGAGACGTTAGACAGGTGCTTGAGACACAAGGGTAGATTGTGGATACTTGCTATATTGTAGCTCAGGGACATCATACTGGAGGATGCACACCGGTTGCAATATACTGGTCATTTTGGTCAGACCAAGATGTATCATGACTTGCGACAATTGTTTTGGGGGCCAGGGATGAAGACTAATGTTGGTAACTACGTCAGGAGTTGTCATATTTGCCAGTAGGTGAAGGCTGAGCACATGAGACCTGTTGGGTTGCTACAATCGCCGCCCATTTTTAAGTGGAAGTGGGAACACGTGACTGCGGACTTCGTCAATGGCCTAATGCAGACTACGAGGTGTCATGATGCAGTTTGGGTAGTGATTGACAGGTTGACAAAGTTGGCACACTTCATTTTGATTTCCATGAGATATGCATTCCCACAACTGAGCGTTATTTTTGAGAGAGAGATCATCAGACTTCACGGTGTATCGGTCTCCATTGTTTCTGACAGGGATTCCAAGCTGACATCTAAGTTTTGGGAGAGTATGCAAGAGTAGTTTGGCACCAGACTACAGTTCAGTACGGTGTATCATCCTCGGATTGACGGTCGGTCAGAACGATTGATTCAGATATTGGAGGATATGCTCAGGGCTTGTATTTTGTAGTTTGGTGGTTCGTGGGAGGATTATCTGCCTTTGTGTCAGTTTGCCTACAATAACAGCTATCAGGCAATTATCGGGATGCCACCGTTCGAGTCACTATATGGTAGACCCTGCAGGTCACCAACATGTTGGGTGGCACCAGAGGATATAGCGGCTATAGGACCTGAAGTTGTGGTGGATCATACTAAGAAGATTAGGCAGATTCGTAAGAGGCTTCAAGCAGCCCAGGATAGACTGAAGAAGTATGCGGACATGTATTACGAGGATCTGAGCTAGGAGAAGGGTGACTTGGTGTACTTGAAGGTTTCACCTTCAATGGGTCATCAGAGGTTTAGCATCAAGGGGAAACTGACACTAAGGTTCATTGGACCGTTCAGGGTCGAGGCCGGTGTCGGTAGAGTGGCATACAGGTTAGAGTTACTGCTATAATTAGCTAGGGTTCATCCGGTATTTCACATATCTATGTTGAGGCTAGCTAGGTTAGGACCAAGACAGATGGTGGATGTCAGACAGGTAGAGGTTCAGCCTGACGGGACCTACGAGGAGCAGCCAGTTGAGGTCATAGACCGTAGGATACGCACTCTACGGAATAGGGAGATCCCGAAGGTTTGAGTTCGTTGACACCATCATGGAACCGAGGGACTACCTAGGAGCTCGAGTCTATTATGCATGCGCGTTACCCTCAGCTATTTGACAGTAAGAGTTTATTTTAGTGTTTTAAATTTCGGGATGAAATTTCTCCAAGTTGGGAAGAACTGTAACGGCCCAGTTTTAATTAGCCAATTAATATGACGTATTTTCAAATGTGGGCGCTAGCTCAGCATCTCGTGGACCCCACCGCAAGGACCGCGCACGCTTGAGATAGGTTAATAGTTAGTTTTGTGTGTTGTTTGCCTAATTTGCGATGTTTATGCTTAATTATGTTGAATTGCATCGTAATGTGGGTATTTTTATTGTTATTTTTCGTGTAAGATAGTGTGATGGGTATTCGCCTCGATTAGCTTGTAGACGCGGGTATAGGGTAGGTGAATGACAGTACACTAGGTTGGAAAATAATGCACACATGATAAATGAATAAAATGCATTAAATGATTAATATAAAACGTCATTTAGACATTTAATGGTGTAAGTTTACGCGAAAGATAAGTCGTGGTGCGGAGCCAAGTACCGAATGCCCGAGGCTTTAGTGTATGAGATTGAAGGAGGATTAGATCAAGTGACAAAGTCACCAATCTAGGCCACCTTATATGGACGTTTTGACCTTATTTCAGCCATCCAAGTGGTCATTGGGATCTACACAGACATTAGATGACAAAAGACTATAAAAGTCTAAAAAATATCTCATTTCATCACCTTTTCTCACTCCTCTCTCATTTTGGACGAAAATTTAGGTGATTTTGGTGAATTTCAAGCCAAGATTTAGAGGTTCATACAACGAGCAATCAACGATCCAAGGTGAGACTAACATTTTCCTCGTCGTTCTTTACGTTTCGACTATGGATTTTCAGGTTTTGACGTGGATTTTGGATATGCGAGTTAGCTCGCTAGTTTGGGGTTTTTTGCTATGATTTTTGAGTTGGATGGAAGCAATTATCATGATATTAGATGTTTTGGGTGGTGGTGTTGAAGTTGTGGAGTTTTTTTGGGGTTTCGCCGAGTTTTGTCGAGGTTTATGTTTGAGTTTCAGACGAGTTTTAACGTGATTTAAACGTACTCTATGGTAGTTTTGGTGAACCATAAGGGATTGGATCGAGTTCGGGTCGCGAAGTTGGAGTCGGGGTTCCGAAAAAAAACCATGGGGAGAACCCTGTAGGAAGGCGTCGTGACTGTCACGGCGACACTTGCGATGTCGTTTCGCCTGGAATAAAAAAACTCAAATTTAGGTTTTGATTCGGCCAATTGAGTGCCTATCCCGGGTATCGATACTGGATATAATATGAATTAATATGATGGATTTGATACTCTAATGTGAATTTGGGAAATTTCAAAGTATGGAAATTGATAAATTAAAGAATATTAGATACTCGGATTTGATCGATGGATGTTGGGCACGCATTTGGAGGCGTGGAGATCGCTTTTGTATTAGTGGAGCGCAGTTTGAGGTATGTAGTAACCCAATTGAAATTCTCTCGAGTACTTATTTATTTATTTCCTTATTTGCCTTCCATTCAGTTATTTCATTATTCCTTTCTGGTATGGTTTATATGGAAGGTTTGGTTGAGTGCACTCCCACCGGGCCATTCTGTGTGTGTCCACTAGACCTAGCACATGTCACCCGGGGTCTCGGTTAATAGTTGGACCCGACGATCTTTTCGGTGTGCGTGTGTAGGTGCGCCGTGGGACCACGCCGCCATCGAGAGGACTCGGAAGCTGGCAATGCTTGGTGTATGGTGCTAGTCTGACTTAGGTTGTAGACACACAATTTGAGCTTGTCTATTATGTATTCATGCGATGAGCACAATTGACTGTTTTATTTTTTCGCATGTTTATTTAATAGTTTTATACAAATTCATATATTTTATTTCTATAAATGCTTATTGAATTTCCTTGGGATTACTCATTCTGGACTCGCCATCTGTTTTGTTGTGATGGCTTGAGTGCAGACCCCGATACGAGTCGAGGCAAGGGGAAGCTTGTGGAGTACCTGTGACATTGTGACAGACTACTCACACCCATACCTCATTTTCTCTCTCCTCTCTCATTTAAATCAAAAAAATCTCTCCTCACCCTTTCTCTACCCGAGCTCCATCTTCTCTCCTTCATTTTTCATTTTCTCTTCCAACTCTCCATCACCAAGCTCTCCATCACTCGCTCAACTTGGTCTCACATCCCTCGTAGTGCTTTCTCCTCTTAGTGGCGCTCGCGATGATATCCAAATCAAGGTGAGTTTTTTGTTGATTTTGTAAACTTTTTGGTGGAGAAATTAAAATTTTAATGGTGATAGAGTAGTGGTGGTGTTATTGTTGTTGATGATGTGTTGTTGTTGTTGTGTAAAAAGCAAAAAACAAAAAACAGAGTTCGTCTTTAAGAAAGGCGAACTCGGGAGGAAGAGGGGGTAGGCAATCAGTAGGCGGCACTGTGACCCGAGCCGGGACGGCCTCGGGCCAACCCGCCCAAACCCAGTGAGTCGTCTGGTGGGCCGGCCCGGACTCGGGTAGCTAGTTCGGCCGAACCAGGCCCAACCAAACCGTGTCCGGTTCGGGCCCAACCCACCCCTAAATAAGATAAAATAAATAAAAATAATAAATAAAAATTAAATAAAATACATTTTTAAATAAAATAAATTTTAGAAAAAATAGGAAAAATAACTAGAAAATTTTGGAAAAACTCCGAAAAATCAGGAAAAATATGAAAAATTGAGAAAAAGAAAGAAAAGTAGTTTTGAGGATTTTTTAGACGTTTGGCACCCCGATATAACTTGAAAAGTGTGTCAAAACCAAATTTTTTGAAATAAGATTTTAAATTTTTGATAACACATTATAAATTTACTTAATGTGACTATAAAATAATTAAAGTGGTATAATTAGACACTAGAGACTTAGGAGACCATTATCGGGTGTCAAGTGCGCATCCCGAGGCGTAAGCGAGACATTTTGGAGGGATTTTTTGATAGCTTGAGGTAAGTAAACCCATGAGAAAATCAGCTTAGAATTTGTTTATTTCTCTTAAAATTCATTTATTTCTCAATTACTTTTCGTCAGTTCGGCTTGCATGTTTACTATATTCGCGCGTGTGTCTATATATGGTCGAAGGGACCGTATGACCTTTTTTCTGTTCTCTTGTAGATGACGTCTGATTGTTGCTACGGTGTCAATCATACCTTAGACTACGCGTGAGATTCCTCTCCGCGTGTCGATGATCTCGAGAGTGGGTTGATGTGAGGCTCGCCTCCGTCACAGAGTTCCTCTCATTTGAGGCGTTGGGCGAAAGTGTAGTTTCTGACTAACAGAGTTCCTCATTTCAACTGTGAAGATAGGGCATGGATTTCCTCTTTCAGGGCCTTCTTGGTTTAGTATTTTCGTCCCATGGCTCGACAGCTATACACCACACTCGCGTTCCATATTCTTGATTGTCTTAGCGACTTATATTCATGCTTTACATTCCTGTTCATTTACTTTATAGCATGAATTGTATCCATTTTTCTTGGGTTTCTTGTGAATACTAACTGAATTTCTCTGGGATTTACTCACTGGAGCTTGTCATTGTTTTGTGGCAAGTTGCAGGTCCTACGACGAGCCGAGAGAAGATGGTGTTTGGTTATTACCTCTGATCCAGAGCGCCTCCACTAGCTCACTCATATGTGTTTGTATTTATATATATATATATATATATATTATTTTTGGGATCATCTTGGGAAACTTATTACTTGATACATGTATATTGATACTTGTTATACCTTTTTGTCGCCTTTATTGATATACGTGCTATCCTTTTGCTGGGTTTCCACCTCATAGGTTGTTAATTAATGCAAAACTCATTTATATTATTTAATTGCATATTATTAAGACTTTTGCTATTAAAAATGACTTAAAAAGAATTAAAATAAACAAATTAAGTTGTAAAACTTCTTAACTTGTTATATTTTGGCAAAATAATCTCTTAAACAACGAAATTGACTAAGTCGAATTACAAGATGGTTAGTTCGCGGGCAGTCATGGAAATATATGCAAGTGACCTGGCATGGCCTGGTCGGCGACGTGGCGGTGCCCGGCTTGCCTCGTAATTTGGGGCCTTCACAGTTGGTATCAAAGCCTAGGTTCAGGCGAACCTAGGGAAAAATTTAATACAACCGAATAAAACTTAACAAATAACATTAGATGTGGAAACCCGAAGATCCTGACTTAGAACTTTAGTTGTGAAGCAAAGTGAGCGGGTAGTGCCAGTACTTATATGTGTATATATTGATTGTAATATTTATATACGCGTATTACGACGCCGACTTGCGGCACGTTCATGATTTGCTTATTCGACATGAATGGACAACCTGTTCCTCATACGGATGAGGGGGGCCAAACGAGCGGCTCGACACCCGCCGGCTTGGATCAAATCTTGCGCGACACGGTCGCACTTCACATCTTGCAGCTCGAGGAGATCTTTCGATTGCTTCGAGCATAGGCAGCGGCCACACCGGCCTCTGCCAAACTCATTGTCGCCGCCACTATCGAGAGCAACCGGTTGTCGTCCCTGACGTTCAAGCGACCCTGCTCACGACTCACGACTACTACTGCGAGATATCGCCATTAGTTACTGCACCACTGACTACACCGGTCGTGGCACCGATATCGATTACGCCCCAGAAGATTACATTTGAGACCTCCTTATTAGCCGAGACGAAGCTGATTAAGGAGTTTGCTCGTTTTCAGCCATGCTACTATTATGGAGGCGAATACCAAGAGGTAGCTGGGAAGTGGGTCCTTTCGTACGAGAGACTTCACAGACTTTGGAGGACTCGTGACAACATACGAGCTAGGATTTCAAGGTTCATGCTCAAAGGAGATGTTGTAGTATGGTGGACCGCCCACACAGTTGCCCACGGAGAGCCGGCTACTTGGGCAGAGTTCAAGAAGATTTTATATGATTAGTATATACCGTTCAAGGTTTAAATACATGCTTCAGTTTGCAATAGACGTAGCTGGGACCAAGTGGCTTCAGGTCCACTACTTTATTCGAGGACTCTGACCAAAGATTGGAGGTGTGATTGTGTAGATAAGGGCCAGGACAATACATGACGTTTATGAGAGGACGTTGGCCCACGAGTCATTTTTGATGTGGAGCGCGCCCCCACTCTAATGCATCAGGACAACCATAGAGGCTAGGAGAGGTCAGATAATAAAGGCAAGAGGAACCTCGATCAGAGAGATAAGAGGGGACAGAGTCGCAGACATGAAAATGGTCAGATGATCAACGCTCATGCAGTTGTACCTGCACAGCCATAGCAGATAATGCCAGTCCATCCGTAGAGACAGGGTCAGGGCTAGAGGGGCAGAGACGGGAGTCAGCAGTGGCGGGACAGGGCCATAGGGCTAGTGGAAAGCAGGGTCAGGGCTCCGGACATAGGCAGCATGCCACATGTTTCAGATGTAGATAAAAGGGGCACTACAAAAGTGAGTGTACCGGAGAGCCACTGCCACCACTAGCAGCTTAACCAGTGCAGGTGAGGGAGCAGGTGCACGCAGTTGTCACACTAGATCATAATGCGTTTCGGCAGCTCATCGAATGTACGTTGGTTATTTTTAGTCGTCATATGCATACATTGGTAGATTTTAGTATTACATTATCATTTATTTCGGGACGGATGGTAAGAGATTGGGTTTGACATCTGAGTGTGTTAACACCCACCTTATCCTCTGCATGGATGCTAGGTATAAGATATACCATAACCAAATTTGTTGAGATTGTCCAGTCAAAGTTGGTGGTCATAATTTACCCATAGATCTCTGAGTATTAGAGTACCTAGAGGTAGATATATTCTTAGGCATCGATTGGTTGGCGACTTACCATGCTCAGTTGGACTATTCTAGGAAGACCGTCACTTTCTAGAGACAAGGGATTCTCGAGTTCAACTTTACCGGAGTCGCGACTTTACTTTCTATCACTAGAGGTAGCTTAGCGACCACCTAAGAGATGGAGGCTTTTGCCAGGATAGTAGAGTCCAACGAGAGGCCAGTAGCCAGACTTGAGGATGTTCTAGTAATACGTGAGTTCCTAGATGTTTTTTCCTGACAAATTACTTGGATTACCCCCACCTAGACAGGTAGAGTTTATGAATGAGTTAGTGTCAGGCACATAGCCTATAGCGAGCAGACTTTACCATATTTCACAACTAGAGCAGGAAGAGTTAAGGGCTCAACTAGAGGATTTATCGAAGAAAGGCTTTATACACCTGAGTATGCACCCTGGGAGCACCAGTCCTATTTGTGAGGAAGAAGGACGGTAGCATGAGGATGTGCATGGACTACCGAAATTTGAATCAGGTGACAGTCAGGAATATGTATCCCTTGCTCAGGATCGATTACCTATTCGACCAGTTGGCCGGAGCACTGTTTTTCTCCAAGATTGATCTAAGATCAGGATATCATCATTTGCGAATCAGAGAGGATGATATTCCCAAGACAACGTTCAACAGGCTTTACGGGTTATTTGAGTTCACTGCCATGCCGTTTGGGTTGACAAACGCGCCGGCTATATTTACGGATTTGATGCATCAAGTTCTAAGGCCATTTTTTGATTGATTCGTGATAGTCTTCATCGATGACATCTTAATTTACTTCAAGACTCGTGGGGACCATGAGAGGCATCTCAAAAAGACGTTGATGACTCTGAGAAAGCACGAATTGTATGCCAAATTCAGTAAATGTGAGTTTTGGCTTTCCGAGGTGATGTTCTTGGGGCACGTGATCAGACATCAAGAGCTTCTTGGGGTTGGCAGGATATTATCGGCGGTTTGCATAGGATTTCTACAATATCACAACACTGATGACTAGATTGAACAATAAGGATGTGGTTTTAGATTGGTCCAGAGAGTGCGAGGCAGCCTTCACAGAGTTGAAGAAGAAGTTGACTTCTACGCCGTTGTTAGTCTTGCCAGAGCTGGGCAAAGAGTTGACTATTCGCACGGATGCTTGTGGCATCGGATTGAGATGCGTACTGATGTAGGCAAAGAGTGATAGCCTACTTATAAGGTCAGCTGAGGACCCATGAGAAGAACTATCCAGTGCACGACCTGGAGCTTGCAATGGTCGTATTTGCACTGAAGGTGTGGAGACGCTACCTTTATGGTGAGAGGCTCACACTGTATATATATATCATAAAAGTTTTAACTATCTCTTCACTCCAAAGGATCTGAATATGAGACATCGAAGGTGGTTAGAGTTACTGAAGGACTACGACTTCGTCATTAAGTATCAGCTTGGGAAAGTGAATGTCATAGTAGATGCCCTTATCAGAAGAGAACCAGACAGTGAGATAGTGGTTTGTCGGATGACCCACGAGTTTAGTTTACTCGAGGTGGCAGCAGCTATGAGTTCGTCAGAGGTTTCAAATACTGCAAATGCACATATTTGTAGATAGATGAGAGTACTGACAATATTTATCCCGCAAGCTTTGGAGTGTTAGAGAGCCGATGTGATGTATCAAAGGTTTAGGGACATGGCACAGACTCCAGATTTCTTAGATTGGCGCGAGTCTGTTGATGAGTGTTTGAGACACCGAGGTAGATTGCGTATTTCGACAGTGGCAGAGTTATGTGTTGTTATTCTTTAGGAGGCTCACTGATCCAAGTACATAGTGCATCTCGGCAGAAGCAAATGTACCATGATATGCAACGGTTATTTTTGTGGCCAGGGATGAATGTAGATGTCAGCTAGTATGTGAGGAGTTGTGAGGTGTGTCAGCAAGTTAAGGCTGAGCATAGGATGCCTGGAGGATTATTGCAGCCACTACCTATCCCATAGTGGAAATGAGAACACATCACTATGGACTTCGTTAGTGGGTTGCCGACGATCTTGCGCAAGCACGATGCTATTTGGGTAGTCGTGGATTGACTAACAAAATCAGCGTTATTTATTCCAATTTCCATGAAATATAGCTATCCACAACTGAGCACGCTCAACGAGCGAGAAATTATCAGACTGCACATAGTGCAAGTGTCTATAGTATCAGACAGAGATAATCGACTCACTTCGCAGCTTTGGCAGGCCATACAGGAGCAGTATGGTACTAGATTACAGCTCAGCACGACTTTTCATCCGCAGACCGACGGGCAATCCGAGAGACTTATTCAGATACTTGAGGACATGCTCGGGACTTGTGTACTTCAGTTTGGAGGGTCATTGGAGGAGTTTTTGCCACTTTGTGAGTTTGCGTACAATAACAACTATCAGGCCAGTATTGGGATGCCACCATTTGAGGCGCTATACGGGAGACCTTGCAGATCACCAGCTTGCCGAGCAAAGCTCGAAGACTTAGCTGCATTTGGGCCTGAGATTGTTGCAGATCACACAAACAAAGTCATGTTTATTCGTCATAGGTTACATGCTTCTCAAGATAGATAGAAGAAATATGTGAATAATTGGGTCAACTTGAAGTTCTCTCTCTTGAAGGGTTACCAGAGATTTGGGATTACGGGGAAGCTTGCACCGAGATTTATCGGGTCGTTTCAGATAGTCCGACGAATTAGGGAGGTCACTTATTTGTTGAGATTGTCGAGCCAGTTGGCGAGGAGTTCAGGATGTTTTTCACATTTCTATGCTGAGGATGGCCAGATCAAGACCGAGACCAATGGTTGATATTACTATGATCGAGGTCAAACCGGATGTGACATACGAGGAGTACCCCATTGAGATAGTTGATCGCAAGGTACAAGCTCTTAAGAGGAAGGAAATACCACTTGTACTCTTTCGGTGGCAGTATCATAAGAACAAATACCTCACCTGGAGAGAGAGTCTACCGTGCGAGAGTGATACCCCCACTTGTTCCAAGGTAAAGAATTAATTTAAATTTGAATTTCGGGATGAAATTCCTTTTTGTTGGGAAGATTGTAACGACTCGTTTTAATTAATCTCGATTAACTGGCAAATTTTATATTAGGGCCCTGAGCTCAGACCCACGCGGATGTCGCGAAAAAGTCTAGTGCACGCCTAACGAGGTAAATTTTATTATTTTTGTGTGGCGCATGTTTATTTATTTTATCATTATTTAATAATTCGCGCCACGCTAATTAAGAATTACAATTGGTCGCGTCGTGCACGTGTAGTGACGAGAGTGTATGACGTCGCGATGTGCGCGTAACACGGGTGTATGGGGTAGTCAAGGGTTAGTTGTCACATCACACATCACGTTACATTATCAATCAAATCACCCTACTCACACCCATACCTCATTCTCTCTCTCCTCTCTCATTTAAATAAAAAAAAATCTTTCCTCGCCCTCTCTCTACCCGAGCTCCCTCTTCTCTCCTTCATTTTTCTTTTTCTCTTCCAACTTTCCCACCAAGCTCTCAATCACTCGCTCAACTCTGTCTTACATCCCTTGCGGTGCTCTCTACTCTCGGTGGCGCTCGCGACGATCTCCAAATTGAGGCGAGTTTTGGTTGATTTTGTAAACTTTTTGGTGGAGAAATTAAAGCTTTACTGGTGATTATGTAGTGGTGTTGTTATTGTTGTTAATGTGGTTGTCGTTGCTATTGTTTTGTAAAAACTAAAAACAAAAAAAAATCGTCCCTAAGAGAGACGAGCTCGGGAAGAAGATGGGGGTGGGCGCCAAGTGGCGGACAGATCCCAGAGCACTGGGACGGAGTCCGCCGAGCCGGCCTGGACCCAGGTGGCCGGTTAGGCTGAACTGGGCCTAACCGAACTGGGCTCTGTTCGGGCCCAACTCACCCCTAAATAAAATAAAAATAATTAAAATAATTAAAAATTAAATAAAATACAGTTTTAAATAAATTAAATTTCAAAAAAATAGGAAAAATGGCTAGAAAATTTTGGAAAAATCCAGAAAAAAATAAAAAAAATGAGAAAAAGAAAAAAAATAGTATTCGAGGATTTTTCGGACGTTTGGCACCTCAGTATAACTCGAAAAGTGTGCCAAAACCAAACCTTTTGGAATAAAATTTTAAATTTTTGGCCACACGTTATAAATTCACTTAATGTGACTCTAAAATAATTAAAGTGATAAGATTGGACACCAGAGACTTAGGAGACCATAGTCGAGTGTCGGGTGCGCATCTCGAGGTGTAGATGAGATATTTTAGAGGGATATTTGCAATCGCTTGAGGTAAGTAAACCCACGAGAAAGTCAACTTAGAATTTACTTATTTCTCTTGAAATTCATTTATTTCTCAATTACTTTTCGCCAGTTCGACTTGCATGTTTACTATATTCCCGCGTGTGTTTGTGTATGGTCGAAGGGATAGTATGATCCATTTTCGACTTATCGTATATGACGATCCGATTGTTGCTACGGTGTCGGTCATACCTTAGACTACGCGTGAGATTCCTCTCCGCGAGTCAATGATCTTGAGAGTGGGTTAACGTGAGGCTCGCCTCTGTCACAGAGTTCCTCTCATTTGAGGCGTTGGGCGGAAGTCTACCTTCCGACCAACAGAGTTCCTCACTTCGACCGTGAAAGGGGGCGTGGATTTCCTCACCTCCAGGGCCTTCTCGATTTAGTATTTGCATCACAGGGCTCGACAACTATATACCACACTCGCGTTCCATATTCTTGATTATCTCAGCAACTTATATTCATGTTTTACATTCCCATTCATTTACTTTATAGCATGAGTTGTAACTATTTTCTTAGATTTCTTGTGAATATATACTAAGTGAATTTCTCTAGGATTTACTCACTGGAACTTGTCATTATTTTTGTGGCAAGTTGCAGATCCAACGACGAGCCAGGGGAAGATGGAGCTTGGCGACTACATTTGATCCAGAGCACCTCCACTAACTTACTCGTATGTGTTTGTATTTATATATATATATATATATATATATTGTTTTTGGGATCATTTTGGGAGACTTATTACCTGATACATGTATATGGACACTTGTTATACATTTTTGTCGTCTTTATCGATATACATGGTATCCTTTTACCGGGTTTCCACCCATAAGTTGTTAATTAATGCAAAACTCATTTATATTATTTAATTACATATTATTAAGATTTTTGCTATTAAAAGTAACTTAAGAATTAAAATAAACAAATTAAGTTGTAAAACTTCTTAAGTTAGTATATTTCGATAAAATAATCTTTTAAACAACGAAATTGACTAAGTCGAATTACAAGATGGTTACTTCGCGGGCAGTCATGGACAGGTGTGCAAGTGACGTGGCATGGCTTTGTGACATGTCCGACGAGGTGGAAGTGCCCGGTTTGCCTTGGAATTTGGGGCCATTACAGTACTAGTGGTGGAGGTAGCCGAAATGATGTGGAGACACAAGAACAACAATGTGCTCCTTTCCCTAATGGTCCATCCGATGGATCATTGTTGAAGACCTTTAAAGATCATGTCGACTTAGCGATTTGGAACGGTGAGGTACTTAATGTTGCATTCAACATAATACTTAAAGACTTTATCTTATTCATGTAACTTATGTAATTTTTTTGTTGTTGTAGGATCACCTGTTACTAAAGTGTCTCAACCACGAGGCTCAAATCTAAAAATGAGATTTTAAGTCATGTCACCCTAATAACAAGGGCCATCATAGGATTATCCAGCGGTTCGGGTTGACTCCGTTGATAGATTGCCCATACCATAAGGTAAAAAAGAGGTCATTTATGCCTTTGTGGAATGGTGGCAGACGGAGACAAACACATTTCACTTACCATTCAGTGAAACGTCGATCTCTTTGGAGGATGTGTGCATTCTCCTTAAGATATTTGTGATAGGAAAAGTTTTGTGGTTGTGAACTTTGCAAGGTATACCAAGGAATCTTGCGAGGATGCGAGAAATCTAGTGTTTAAACTACTCGGGGTTAGCATTGAAGATGGGGAGGAAGAAGTAAACATCAGCAAGGGAAAAGTTGGTCGAAGACTCGGTGGTGCCCCAAACCTGATTCAAAGGAGACTATTTACTCGCCCGTGGAATGCACTGCACTAGCGTACTTATTATACCTGCTCTCCTGCACTTTGTTCACCGACAAGAGTGGATCGCGATTCTATATCGCATTGCTGAAGGTTCTTGAAGATTTGGATCATGTGTGCAACTATGCATGTAGTGCAGCCGTGTTGGCATATTTGTAACGTCACTTAAGGTCTGCCACTAGACTAGAAGTATCCCAGATTGACGGCTACCTCATTTTACTTGAGGTAATAGTTCTGGCTCTATGTACATTGTTATTTCATAATTTTTAATTAGTTTTTCTATTTTTCCAAAAACTAACCTTGTATGTATTGTCAAGGATAGGTATACGAGCACTTCAAACTTGGGCTCGCCACATCCAACGCAAAATACATGGACCACTTGCAATCACGTGTCTCTAGATGGATCCAGAAACAAAAGATTATTATGAATATCAACAAGTTAGGGTATATTAGGAGGACATTGGACAGGTTGCGACCAAGTGAAGTGAGTTAGTTACTTAATCCTATTGGTAAACCATCAGGTTAGCTTATGTTTTTACTAATTACGTTTGTTTATCTTTGATTAGGTCGCATGGGACCCTTACGTTGATGTCAGACCCAATGGAGTTGTGCATCCGATGGTGTCTACAGTGGTACTTTGAAGTACATGGATGTCGTGGAGCCCTACCATCTGAAAAGGATCTTTAGACAGCTTACCTGGCCCTATGTACCGCTCATTAGAAGCAGTCAGAGGCCCATCGACACTAAAATACTCTGTCAAGTATGGGTTCCAACAAGAAGATTGGGTGTATTGGCATAACCATTTGTTGGCCCCCGAACTTCAAGGCGAGAAGGCGCAGTTTGAGTTCTTGGCTACACTAGACTATCTTTCTTGATTTTTAAAGGTTTCACACCTGGTGATCGAGAACCCGAGCGTTGAAGATGATGCCGCTGTCGCCAGTACTATCACTGACAATAAGTTAATGGAGGTATGTTAACATTTTTGCTTGTTTGTTAATCTATGCAAAATTTATAGTGTTCTGATTGCTTTTATTTATTCATTGGTCTTCAACAGCAGAATAGGCATGTGTTGGACGCAGCGTTACGGTGGATGGACTCGCTAATGGAGTTTTGTACTTTGGAGTTTGCGAAGAAAATGGCGAGTGATGCTATCAATTTCTTATCAGGGAGGAGGCTTGGTGGAACCAGCACCACCACCACCACTACCACCACCATTGCCACCACCGCCATCGACACAACATCCCTTATGGCAGCAAATGTTAAGCACTCCTAGCATAATAACATTTCCACACAATCAAACTCCACTCCGGCTGATGCTCCACCTCCAGCAGCCGATGCTCGCCCACAAAGTAAATGCTTGGCAATGAATATTCTTGAAGAAAATTTGAAGAAGTCAAAGCAAATAGAGTCCTGTAAAAAAAGAATTGTTTGTGATCTCATCTATTTGTTGTTGTGATTGTTATGATGTGAATGTGACACTGTTTGAAAATGATGTGAATGACTAACTTTAATGGGGTTGTTTTGATTGTTTAAATTGTTGTTATGAATGTTTAAATCATATACCTATGTTGTTGTGAATGTTTAAATTATATCCCCATTTTTTGTAAATTTGTTGACTATGCATGTGGTGATCAATTGTGAATTTAGTGACTTGAACGAATTACATACTTGATCATATGTAAGTCTCCGTCCCACAGGTCCAAGACATGTCAAATCAGCTCAATCATTCAAGTCCGCAATCAGTCAGGTAATCACGGACCTATGGGGCCAAAAATTTCTTTCAACATAATATCAAACTTACTAGAGGTGGGATTCGGCTGTATAAGTCCGAGAAAGAAATTGTATGCTCGATTACCAGGAACTGATAATGTAGCATCCCCTAACTTGATTGGGGCAATACCCGGCCTAAAACCCTAATTAAGCCCAGATTACCCTTACCAGACTTAACTAGAGCCAACAGCCTTACCACCTTACCTAATAAGCACTACTGTATATTGACTATTGAAATAAAATAATTAATATTTGCATCGGAAATTTGAAACCTTTTTGATAATCAAAATAAGATATACATTATTTAAAACAAATCGGAATAAACCTCGGTTATATAAATCTCACATCCTATATGATATTACAAAACAGTAATTCAACACCAATATATATAAGACCAGAGGAAGTCATTACATCGAAGAGAAGTTAAAGACTCCTATAACTTCTCCATTCCGTAATTGTAGCGCTTGTCGGATCTACCTATAATGTTAATTGGGGTGAGCGCTCCAACTTGCTCAGTAAGTAGGGATTCACACTAATCATCAGCATTCCATATAATATTCAAGGATATCATGCAATAACAACATGCAACGATGATATCTAACAAGAATACGGAAATCATATAAACCAATATATAACGAATGCAAATCAAATCTCTTTGGGCTATTACCCTGTGATCCCCATTTTATTGATAAATCTATGGCCGATTACCCACCATCGCCATTAATACGAGTGTTAAACCAATACACCACGCATATGTGATGCTTAGCCAATCGATTATTGCCCAATGGTTCTATCCTAAACCCTTTAGTGAATATGTAACCCCCGCAACCTATAAACTGAGTAGGAGTTACGTATAGAGCGGGAGATCAACCCCAAGTACTCTACAACCTAATATCGGCCTTGAGGAGTTACTCTCGTGGATCACATCAGACATTGTTTTTTGTTCATTAGAAATATCATCACAGTGTACATAATCCCCATTTAAATCCAACAACTACATGAGCTAAATATACTAAATAGCCAGACAATATTGATAAATAAGCGAATCTGTACTTAAACTAATGTCTAAGTCTCTATTTCCCAAACTCCCTATTTTTTCGGTCATCTCACTCTTACTCGATGTTCCTCAACTTATCACCAATCATTTGGGATCAATATAGGTTTATTATACTATGTTTAAAACCCCTAGACCAATCCCTAAGTCCCCCAGAAATTATTCATAAAACACATCACAGTTGCTGGTTTCATAGGTCTGGTAGTGCGCTACATGACATGGATAACGCATTATCCATAAGACAATCATCTTCCTCGGTATGCGTAGCTTGATATGGCCAATGCTTAGCTCGCTATACGCACCAGACCTACAACAACATCACAGTTCTGCTCATCCAAATCGACCCAAATAACCTCCAAAATATCTCAAATAGCCAACTCATCAAAACTAATCGAGAACAACCTTTAGTGAAGTGGGAGACTATAATTGATCAACAAACAGCAAGAATTATTGAGTTCCTAGCATCGCCATTAAATTGAACTTTGAGAAACACAAGATCAATTAATACCTATATGATGCTCTGTGTGATCAATTAAGCTCCTCAACTTGATCGAATTCGGCTATCGGAACGACCTCCCTTCGATCCGGAATCGACCGAACCCTCTTCCTCTCTCGCGAATTCTCGAATGATATGAGGATAAGAATGAATTTTGTTTTTATAGATGGATTTTTCTCGAGATACACGTCGCGCTATCTCGAGATTGATCACGTGGTTGATGTGTCAAAGTGGCACAACTTAAAGTGACACGAAATTTTACACATCAAGCACTTACGCTTCATTTAGACGATCCGATAATCCATATATTTCTAATATTATTTTATTTTCCAATATATATAATTATATATTTAAAAACATATAAATATATATATCGCGTATTATTCACCAATAAACTCACCGGACATGCCTACAAGTGTCCTTGAGCATGCACATTCATGCCACGACTCCCTCGTCACACTTAGTGTCCCAGTAAACCATTGTTTATTAGGTATTTTTCATTATATAGGCTTGTGTATAATCTCCATATTATACGACAACCTATATATAAATTAATTTCACAATCTAAACAAACACCATACATCATGCAAACGCACGCACACTGCGATGGCCAATCAGCCAGAGATCAGCGACACCGATTTGGGTGACGTTCACGAGAGATTATAGGAGATGTCCCGCTGGTCACCTCATATGACCAACAACTTCAGGAGATTCTTTGAATTTTGAGAGCACAGGCTACAACATTGCCTTCTACATCGCCGACCAGACCTAAGGGAGTACACGTTCAGGCTGAGAGAGTACCATTTACTCTTGATACATCGGCGGATGATACACTGAGCACGCCCACTGATGGGAGCAATCTAGCGATAGCTGAGGCGAGGTAGTCTCGCGAGTTCAAGAGACATCACCTGGAGAAGTTTCACGGGGTACAGATCTCGGAGGGGATGATGACGAGTGGCGGTGCAGCAGTGGGCAACGGCGGACGCGACGGCGGCGCTGTTGCTCGCGGAGGAGGAGCGCAGACAGCAGTTCCAGCGGAATCAACATCGACAACGGTATCGGCGCGGTGAACGGCGTGGAGCAACAGCGCGGTGGCGCGTTGCCGGACCGATCGATCCCCGACGAGACACAACAACAGTAAACAATGAGGCGTGACTTCGACGAAGCTAGACGACACGATGGATTGCTCACGAAGAAGACGAAAGGCGTAGATCATGGCTAAGTTTGAGTCTTTCAAATGGATTTTTGGAGTTGAAACCTTCATTGATGGCCATGGTAAGGTTCATTGATTTCAACTACAAGTCTAATTGATAAATCTTGTAGTCATTGATGATTCCGATATGGTCACTTAAACGACTTCGTTGTACATATGCTGAATGAAAATGCGCAAGGATGCAACTAGGAGTCGAACGATTACTTTGACGTGGCGGCCTAGGTAAATCTAAGGTAAGTAAACCAGCTAGGAAATTGTACAGTACTTTCCTTTTCAGCTATTGCATATTGTTGTTCATTGCTTTGACATCTATCTTTGAAATTGCTATTGGTTGAGTGGCCCATTGGCAAGTGAGTCATGGTTACTATTCTCTGTTATATGAGCTCTTATCTAGATTTCGTCGATATCTCCTAATTGAGTGTATGTATGGGGCACTTATCCGGGTCTGTGGATATCTCATAGTCGCAAGGATTAGGGCTGGTAGGCAGTGTCTCGTCCTGAACCCGAGTTTGCTGGGCTTTTGTCGCTACTCAACGACCTTTTGGTCGGGACTCCTTGTTATTCGGCTTTCGTATTCTGGACCCTCACTTATTTATTGATTTGTTTACAATCTTTTATATTCATGCGTTCCCTGTTCATTTCTTTCTAATTGCAAGAATTCGATTGATTTATTCATTTCAAAATGATGTACATATGTCCTACTGGCGTTACTTACCTGGGCTCGTCATTTTGTGTTTGACGAAGTGCACCCACAGTCCAGCAAGGGGAAGGCTCCACAACTAGGAGATATTATTTGAGGATATCAGATATAGGTGATTTTTGTATTATTAGATATACTTGTTTTGAAACACTGGGAGTTGGGGTTTTTGAGAGATTTTGAGCATGTATATCATGTATTTACTCTCATCTGAATGTTTATTGATGACGATATACATATTCGGGGTTTTCACACTCTAGGTTGTCGTAAATGGTGTCTTTGAGGTTTTTCAGTTAGTTTGAGGTTTAATTGCTTCCGCTATAACTATGATAACTCACTAATTGATTAACTCAACTTTAATTGCTTGATAAATGGTAAATGATAAAGGAAGGCTGACTAGGCTTGTGTGACTCAGCGAGACGGGCTCGGGGGTCCACGTAAGTCTAGGCCGGGCGGGGCCCAGTTTTAGTTTGTAGGAAATTGGGGTCGTCACACACACGCTAATCGAGGTACGCTAAACTTAATCACAAGCCTAACTTAGATTAATTAGGATCTGGATTAGTACTAATCACCAGCTTAAGGTAACAGGTCGTTACAGATAATTTATCTCGAGTCTCGGATATATCCTACCAAATTTAAAGTGTAATGGTGACTTTCATAGTGTCTTGGTGTGTTGTCATCGAGACAATCCATTATTTCTAGGTCATTGCTTTCAGAAACTAATCTGTTTAATTGGTTTTTTATTGTCTTGCTTACAAGCCACTGTGAATGTACAGTGCCTATCGGGCACTGCCTCCCAAATCGAAATCGTATATAATGATTTTGTAATGGTCTCGGTTGGAATGAACCGAGAATATACATTTAATCTCGTTGTTTATCTTCCAAGAAGAAAAATAAAGTTTGGTTTTATGGTAATGTCTCGGTTGTCCGTGAACAAAACGTTACCTTGAGTCTTGATGACGACCTTTTGGGTTAAATTAATAATTATTGATTTATAATAGTCTTGGTTGGTAGTTAGATAAAACTTGCTTAGATTCTCAGTTGTTGCGTGGCGAGAGTAACGACATAGTATCAGACCTACACAGCCGAGACAATGTTTATAGACATTTTTTCTTGTTAAGTGGCACACAAAAGACCATAATTCCCCATTGACAAAGAGCCGTAATTTATCATCAAATAAAACATGTATAAACAATAAAAGTGGTGCAATGTTTTAACAAAGTACATACTTCCATAATGAAAAGTAACCCGAAAAATTGTTTTTAAATCGAAATGAGCTACGGTGAAGCTAAGTCTACTACGAAAGGCATTCCTTATTGAGAAGTCAAAACCGACATGAGTTCTCGGATTATGAAACTCTCACCCCAACCTTTAATGCACTCCTCAGCAAACATATCCCATAGTGAATATATAGATGGAAGCGGTGCATTCACTTTTAGTTTCACCTGTCAAATACAAAGTGGAATAACAAGTCGGTGACATCCGAGAATTTCATATATTTGATTAGTCGACTAATTAAGTATTTACATATTTTGATTGAAAATTAAGTATCCGAGGTGGGACCTACGCGTTATGGACCAGAGATCATAAGTTTAAATATTATTTTTGTGTGTTGCATGCATAGTGGATGTAATATACGTTATTTTGTAAGGAAGTCGGAGTATGTTGAGGTGTATCCTCACTTTGTTATACTCGGGGTTGCAAGTGCGTGTCTGAAGGGCACGAGTGAAAATAAATTATGGGTAGCTCGAAAACTAATGAATCAAATGTTAATCCCCATGTGAAGATTTTGCTTCAGTTTACGTGCAAGTTGGGACTGATGTAGTAGTGTAAAATGAGAATGAAATTGGTGCAAGACCTTGCCTCGAGTTTCATATACGTTGGCGGTGGTTGAGGTTGAGATTGAGTATAAATCGGTGCAATTTTGGTTTAGTATGACAAGAGAATTGGTCCATAAAGGTTTAAAGTTAAAATTTTTGGGGTTCTAGTTTGACCAAAACCAATGTTATGGACATTTTATGAAGATGGCTATTTGTTTCAAGATTTTGGTTCAATTTAGTGAGAAACCGAAAAGAAAACGAGCGTCGAAAGTCAAAATACGTCAAAATAGAAATTTTAGGAATTAATAAATAAAAAGAAATCAAGTTGATGACAAGCAGCTGGGGGTTTATATATAAATATATATATAAATGAAAGGAAAATCAAAACTTTCATTTTGATTTCAACATAGAGATAACGAACTTCGTTCTTTAAACCCTCGCACTCAAGTTTTCACTCTGTGAGCTCTCGACATCTGATTTTCGCCCAGTTTCTTTCCATAAAATCGTAGAGCATCGCGAGATGATCAGTTCGAGCTAAGTTGCTGTGGTGGAAACGAGGTATTCGGCCCGCAATTTGGTAAATTGTCAATTTAGGGCATTTTCCTCAATTCAATTTGAATTCTTGCGATTTTTAAATTTCTCTTGCAGGGTTTTGATAGAAATTGGTAGCAATAGTTGTGAATTGATGTATTAGGTTGATGTGCACCGATTTGGAATAAATCCCACTGACGTGGGGTTAGGGTTTTGATGAATTGAACTAATGCGATTCAGTTGATAACTATCTTGGAGATGTTTTTAAAGTTGATATTAATTTAAATTGGGTTTTTGGATGAATGGATTATTGGTTTTGATGCAAATTGACTCCATGGACTGTGAGAATATTTTGATGTTGAAATCGAGTAGTTTCGTGGTGTTTTTTTGACTAGTTTTGAAGACTTAATTGCGAAATTATTGGTTTGAAAAAGTTTTTCAGTTCAAAATAAAATAAAGTTTGCTTAGTTGACATACCATGTTGGAAAATTCATAACTTCTTCGTCGGTGATCTGATTTGAGTGTTCTCATAGTCTATGGAAAGTATGACATGAGTACTACAAGTTCCTTTTTGGTCATCATAATAAATATTAAGGTTTTCAAGGTTAAGAATTTACCCAAATTTGGCTAGTTGAAAGGCAGTTGAAATAGTTATATAAATTAATATTTATTGAATGTAGGTATGATCTTTCAATTTGCTCAAATTGAACAAATCATGAATTGAGTTTTATTGAGGACAAAAATATAGTTTTTGAGCCTTAGAAAATATTGAAATAATTATTATTTTGATGTCAAAGTTGAAAGAATGGATTAGGCTGACTAGATTATCAGATGATTAAGGTAATCTAGGCTTGTCAGTCATCTTAATAACGAGGGTGATGGGTATCTGTCAGAAAACACCTAATTAGGGCATCTAACCGGCCTAGATTACCTTAATCCCTTGATAATCTAGCAGCCTTAACCACTCCATCAATAAACAATGAAGAATAAGATCTTGCATTATCAATTATAAAATATTATCAACCACTCAAGATTCTAAAGTGAATCTTAAACCTTAAAGTTCCGTAAAAATTAATTATATAATCCTCAAAGTTCATTTAGATTTATTACATTATCATCAGAATTTCGTAAATTTTTTTTTTGACAACATCTCCTCTATTTCTAAGCCTACACCAAAAATTTCGGCCTTCAAAAATTTTCGACAAAACTTGCAAAGCTTTGGTAGAAATGTCGAAGGACTTACAATCCACCCATAACAATATATATTGCATCAACTAAATTATATATTCATCTAACTTGATTTAAAATATCAAAATTCTGGAACTAGCATTACCTTAATTCAAAATTATTTCAATTCATCCTAAAACCGTTCCAACCATTTCAAATGAAATCTTAATCACATTCGAACTCAAAAACCATTTATATAATATAATATATTCAAAAATAATACGTACGTAGAGAAGAGAACTAAGCAAGTCACATATAGTCGGAAAGCTTTCCCTTTCCCTTGTCGCCGCTAGAACCTGTTATTATCCAATTATAAAAAAATGATAATGTCAAATAAGTAAATCCCACACTGTCCAGTACACCTATAAAAATCAAATGCATAATAATCCATGGAATTTAAACGAATAGTATAATTCAAGGAATTTAAATACAACCGTGAATCCATCCCCTTTTTGTTATCCAACCATAATCAAATAACGTTCTCCAAATGTGGTAAGTAAACAATAATAAGGACTTATGCACGGGGAAAATAATCAAACAAGTCTCGTTCCTCTAGACTATGGGAGTATGATTTGGTTCAACGTGATCTCATGATAACCACGTGATGCAAAGTATCAGTTACTCCAGCCCCTCAACCATAATATAGTGTTCTATAACCATGGTATAGTGTACACTATAAGGAGACTCGAATCACTTTATCTTCCCAAACAATGTATGCATGTACAATAAAAATGCAATATCAATGATCAATGCAATTTATATGAAATTATAACCATACGATGTAAAGGTTATTATGGGATTTACTTAACCTGACAAACGTGATATCGCAACTCCCTTGTGCTCCGAGTCGGTATACTAGTCCACACGGGCCTCCAAATGCAGTCCTATAATTCATTTATAAGCAAATAAGCCTCCACAACAATTTCACCAATTTTCTAATTATTTGAAATTTAATTGACCCAATCACGTCTCGAAACCCCTAAAACACTTCCAAAATAAATTCTTCGATGCTCAAATTTCATTTTTGACTCAAAACTATTATTCAATATCGAAAATTACATTGTCTAGGCTTAATATAATGTTTTTCAATTTTTTTATATTTTATTTGGTCCTCCTCGACCTGAAAACCACAGAATCTCTTCAAATCAACATATCGGATGTCCCGATCCCAATTTTGGCCCTAAATTGTGACTCGAAATCAAAAATTACCTTTGACTAGGCTTCAAAATAATTTTTCAGATTTTGGACATTTTCTGATATTATAGCACGCTTTACGAGGAAAATACCCGGTATAAATCCTCGATAAAATCTTAAAATCCTCATTTTTATAAAAACCCACAACTTCTATTAATTTATTCAAAAACCCTATTTTCTATAATTTCCCTAATTTTCAGGAATTTTATTTTCCAATTAAAACCAATTTTTTCAATTTTAAAAACACATTTTTTCTCTTTCTTTTTTTATATGAGGAGGGTTTAACCCCTAAACTGGACTGGTCTAGCTCAATTAAACCGAACCCGGTTCAGTCCGGTCTGGGGTTTAAACCCCCTCCCCCAATCATCTTCCTCGTTTGGACGAAATAGAGGCAATGCCTTTGTTTCAATCCCAACTATTTTTTTTTCTGGGCTTGATCATTTGGGGTTTGGGATATCTTATCCCCTATCGCCTTCCCTCTTCCTTTTTATTTTTCTTTCTCGCCCATCTTTTTCTTCCTCCTTCTCTATTTTTATAGGTGCTCAATGTTTTTCGTTTGTTTTTTTTTAATTTGAGTAAAAAATATCCTCTTCACCTCCCATTTCCATCTTTTACAGCCAAAAACGTACAACATACCCTCATCATTTCTCCCTTAAATTCGAAACCCAAGAACAGTCCCTTAAAACTTAAAAATCAAATTTCCATTAAAGCTTACTTCAAAGTCACCAACAACAACACCAACCACAGCAAACCAATAATTCCCCCAATCCAGTTTTGAGATCCCTCTCTCACTGGTTCCATCTCTCTTTCGATCTCGTTCTCTCTCACTTGTTTTTTTTTCGATTTTTACTCATCTGGTTTGAATCAATAGAGATGGTGTCTGGGGTTAAAGATATATATTTGATTTCCTCGATATTCACATCGCACGAATCTCGAGACAAATCTAATAATTCATTCATATATATATTTAAAGACCTATATTTTAAATTCATTAATTAATTGCTAATCATGATTCATTAGTGGTTCAAAATTCGATTAAGAGTTGCGGTTAGTCGATGTGGTCATAAAAAAAATTGTGATTGATGTGCCAATCATGTGATGTACAACTAAATTAACTTGATTTAAATTAAGTTAGCTATACCTTGATTTGAATAAGCGGCTATGGTCCAATTTTTAATCAATTCATAAGTAAAATGGGCAATTAAATAATTTACCCAAAAAATAAAAATAAAAATAAATAAAACAATAGGGAATAAAATAAGACTTTCACCATATTTCATTCATGACAACATAGAAACCCTAGCTACAACACAAAATACACTCACATACATAGAGAAAGAGAGAAGAAGAGAGAGAGGTGGCGACTGATGAGAGCTTCGCAGAGGGAGCAGCTACGACAGCAGACAGCGCGGAGGCTGCGGACAATGGCTCTAGCGAGCCGGGAGTTCGACCAGGTGAGCAGTAGAGGCGAGGGCGGCCTGAGCTCCAGCGCTGACTAACGGCGGTGCGGCTCCGAGGAGGACGACCGGTAGCGCGACAAAGACAACAATTCCGACGTGGCGTCGCTTGATCACGAAGGAGAAAAAGAAAGAAGAGAACAAAAAAGAAGGTATTGAATTCTAATGCTAATGAAGATAAAAGATTTTTTGAAAGAAATTGAGAGAGAGTTACCTCTGTTTCTCTTACTATTAGATATTAAGAAAAAGTCATCTAACAACTTCTACAAAACAAGTAAAAGTTCATTTAAAAAAGGAGATAAATATTAAATCCTAACTAATTCCTAATTTAAAGGGAAATTTAAACAACAATTCTTATTTAAAGTAGATATGAACTAAAATGCCAACACATCAATACTTCTCCTTGGCATTTTTGTGAAGAACGCCAATCCTTTTCCTCAGCTCTTCAAACTTGTCCTTTGGCAAAGCTTTTATAAATTTATCTACAAGCTGACCTTCAGATGAACAATGAATCAAACTCACTTCATTAAACTGTTGAGCTTCCCTAACAAAGTGAAATTTGATCTTTATGTGTTTTGTTCTGCCTTAAAAAACAGGATTTTTAGCAATTGAAATTATTGAAATGTTGTCACACAAAATTGCAGTAGCTGATTTTTGTTCAAAACCCAAATCTAATAAAAGTTTCTGCAACTAAATTGCTTGATTTACACCGATGCTGGCGATGTATTCCGTATTTACGCTACGCTTCTGATTGTTTTTGTAGTTTCTTGCGACTTTGAGCTCCATGTAAAGACACCAAACTCCAAAGTAAACAATTTTCTTGAAGTACTCTTCAAATCATCAATAGAACCACCCTAATCACTACCTGAATAGCCAGCTAATTTTATATCATCAATTTTAGACCTTGCAAATAGAACACTAAGGTCCAAGGTACCTTTCAAATGTCAAAGAACTCTTTTTCCAGCTGAGAAGTGTTTTTCAGAAGGAGAATGCATGAATCATGATAAAAACATTCACAACAAACAATATGTCAGGTCTTGTTGCAATGAGATATAACAAGCTGCCAATTAGACTTCTATATAGCCTTCATCTACCTTTTTGTCATCTTCATTTTTGCCAATTTTTTCATTTGTTTGCATCGGTGTGCTGATTGGTTTGCAATCTTCCATGCTGAATTTTTTAAAAACTTCAGTTGCATACTTTTCTTGTGATATGAAGATGCCCTTGCTCGATTGATTAACTTCTATGCCAAGAAAATATTGCATCAAACCAAGATTAGTCATTTCAAAGATTTTTTTCATGTCATCCTGGAAATTTTGGATTAGTTTGGAATCATTTCTTGTAATGAGCATATCATCAACGTATAGAGAAACAACCAAAAATTGATTCCCATAAGCTTTGACATATAAAGTTACTTATACTTCTAACAAATCCTAGCTGCAACAAATGATTATTCATTTATATGTACCATGCTCTTGGGGCTTGTTTAACCCCATATAAAGCCTTCTTGAGAAGATAAACATGATTTTCTTTATCGGAAATAATGAATCCTCCAGGCTGCTCAATGTAGATTTCTTCCTCAAGAATTCCATTAAGAAAAATGGATTTCACATCTAACTAATTAATATCCCATGAATTATGTGCAGCTAGAGCAATAAGTAATCTTATAGTGTCATACATTGCAATTGGAGAAAATGTTTCTTGGTAATCAACACCTTATTGTTGTGCATAACCCTTTACAATTAGTCTTGCTTTGTGTTTGCGAATGGAGCTGTCTGGATTAAGCTTGGTCTTGAATACTCATTTCCCTCCAATCACTTTTTGATGTCTTGGTCTTTCAACAAGTTGCCAAGTCTGGTTTTTCTTTATCATCTCAATCTCCTCCTGCATAACAATTCTCCATGATTGAAACTCTTTCGCTTCAAGGTAGTTTGATGGTTCAAAAATAGCAAGACCAGATCTTTGGTAGATTTCTTGCAATGTTCTTGTACCTCAAATTGGTTCATCATCATAGGACTCATCCAGGGGAATGAGTTCTTGTTAGCTTTGATCACCAACTGAATGTGATGTAAATGTCCAACACCATGCTGTCATTTCATCAAATTTAACACTCCTGCTAAAAAATATAGTGGTAGTTTCCAAACAAAATATTCTATAGCCTTTTGACACATTGTTATAGCCAAGAAAGATCCCCTTCTTTGCTCTACTATCCAGCTTGTCTCTTTTCTGCTCAGGTACTTAATAGTAGCATAGACACCCGAACACTTTGAGATGTGCCACTGATGGCTTCATATCGAAACATGCTTCATAAGGTGTTTTGTCTTCAAGTGCTTTCATGGGTGGTCTATTTAGTAAATAGATAGCAGTGTTGATAGCTTCAGCCCAAAACTTCTTTGGAAGTCCCTTCTCAAATAAAAGACATATGGTCATATTCATCACATTTCTATTTTTCCTTTTACTTACACCATTTTGTTCTGGTGTGTAAGTGACAGTGAGCTGGTGTTGAATTCCTGCATCTCTGCAAAATTGATTAAATTGGTTTGAGGTGTATTCAGTGCCATTGTCGAATCTCAAGATCTTGATCTTAAGATTGCATTGATTTTCCACATAGGCTTTGTATGTTTAAAAGACACCATAAACTTCACTTTTAGCAGACAAAAAATTTACCCAACACATCTTGGTAAAATCATCTATGAATAGGATGAAATACTTGTTACCTCCTAAAGAAGGCTCCTTCATTGGTCCACAAACATCAGTGTGAATAAGTTGCAGCTTTTGAGAAGCTCTCCATGCCTGACTTTTTGGAAATGGAAGTTTGGTCATCTTCCTTTTTTGACAAGCATCACAAACATGCAGTTCAGCTTCGACATTTGGCATATTATGAGCCAAATCTTTCTTTTTCATGTGAGCAAGACTCATATGATTAAAGTGTCCAAATCTTTTATGTCAAAGATCTGAATCACTAATCACAGTATTAGTATATGCATGAACATAAGCTTCAACCCAATCTACTGCAAAACTTTTTCTTTTCATCTTGATAGATAGCACTTCAGCTCCTTGACAATTGTAGATGGTGCAAATATTGTTCTTGAATTTCAGAGAATATCTTTTCTCTAAAATATGTCCAACACTCAAAAGATTTTGACTAAGATCACGCACATGTAAAACATCATGAATGAGCTTGATACCTGATTGTGTTAGAATGGATATTGTTCCTCGTCCTTTAACTGCCATCATGTTTCTATTGCCGATTTTCACCTTTGAACTATAAGATTCATCAAGTTCTTTAAAAAGAGTTGCATTGAAAGACATGTGATGAGTGCATCCACTGTCGATGAGCCAAGAGTTATAGGTCTCTTGGTTGTGAAAACAAGAGACTGTAAAGGGATGTTCCTCCTCGGCTTTGACATCTGCTGTTTGTGCTTGTTGAAGACATTTTTCCTTAAATTTGCATACTTTGGTGACATGGCATGTTGGCTTGCAACTTCCACAAATAACATCAGGCCTCCACCAACAGTATTTTTCAAAATGAGTGGACTTCTTGCAGTACTTACAAGGAGAATAACTTTTTTATTTGAAGTCACTTGACTTTGATTGCCTTTCTCTTTCTTGATGAAATTCATTTTGTTTTTGTATGATGTATTTTCCTTCTTTCGAATTTGGAAAGCTTTTTCTGTTGGACCTTCTTGCCTCATAGACCTTCGTTACTCTTGAGCTTGAAATGCATTGAGCAATTGCGAAAGTGATATTGATGAAAGATCTTTTGAGTATTCCAAAAGGATATTTTGGATTCAAACCTCTTTAGGAGAGTAACAAGAACCTTATCAACTATTCTAGAGTCAGGAGAATCCTCACCAAGTAATATGATTTTGTTTACAATGAGAGAAATTCTATCAAAGTACTTGGTGATGGTTTCATCTTCTTGCATCTTCATGCCTTCAAACTGTCATCTCATGTTTGATAGTTGCATCTGAATGGTTCTTTGACTGCCTTGAAATTCTTCCTTCAACCTTTCCCATGCCTCTCTTGCCGTCTTGCATTCCATGACTCTAAGAAAAATAGAGTCTGATACAGAATTTTGAATTACATGCTTTGAATTTTTTTGTCTTTTTCTTCATTGTGATGCTTGATCTGAGCAAGAGTCGAATTTGTCAGAAGTGGTTGCTCTTACCTATCTTCTATCACAATTTCCCGAAGATCAAAAGCCTCCGAGATATGATTTTTGCATTTTGATAGACCATATTTGGTAGTTTTCGCCAATGAAAGTTGGAGAGGGTCGTCAAGGAGATACTATTTGTTGCCATTTTTGCAAATTTTTCAACAATGGTAGGCCTACAAAATGATATGTGGCTCTGATACCACTGTTAATGAAGATAAAAAGTTTTTTGGAAAGAAATTGAGATAGAGTTACCTCTGTTTCTCGTACTATTAGATATTAAGAATAAGTCATCTAACAACTTCTACATAACATGTCAAAGTTCATCTCAAAAAGGAGATAAATATCAAATCCTAACTAATTCCTAATTTAAAGGAAAATTTAAACAACAATTCTTTTTCAAAGTAGATATGAACTAAAATGTCAATGCATCAATATCTAAAGAAAGGGTTTTTGGTTATATCTAACTAAACCTTAATGTTTGATGTTGAATCTTTATTGACAATGGTAGGGAAAGTATAGGTCTTGACTAGACTTGTGTTTTTAAGGAGAATTGGAGTGGAATACTCCATCATAGATTAAGTGAAATTTTCATGCTTGTTCAAATCATGCTTCAAATTCGATTTGCTTTCGAAATGAATGTTATAAGTTAGACTTAGTTTAAAATAGCTTTGAATGATTTGTTGAACATGAAGTTGTTTTTTTTTTAATTTAGAATCAATCTAATTGGTGTGTAGAACAAACACACCAAATGTTTGATAAAATGACTCAAAGAAGGTTCATTTCGAGTTTTGAGCATGGTTTGATCAATTTAAATTAATATGAATTTGAGCTTACAAAAAAAATGTGTCTCAAATTTGGTTTTTAGTAAACTTCATGAATTAACCCCAACTTAGACTATTGAAGTCAAGATGCAAAAGTCCAATGGTTAGAATTCATTTTAAATTTGCATTGATACTTTGGAATACTGGATTTAAGTGAGTTGGAGATTGTGAATTTAATTAGGAAGAAAGCTTAAAAGTAAAATAGTTCTTTTGATGAATGCACTCCAAGTGCTTGATATAATATATGAAAGGAAACTTGTCTTTATTTTCCAAATTCAAGAGTAAAAATGTACATGGATAAAAGAGTGATTAGATTGATATAATGAAACTCATCATATGCAAGTGTTTTAAAGGACATAACAATCGACGATTGGCTAATTGAAGTAAACTACTTATAAATTGATCTTGAAAGAGGTTTCGACTTTCATGAAACTAAGTAGTAATGGTTTGGTAGAGTTGAACCATTTAAAATCACTTGTTGAGCCTAACCAAAACTAGAAAAGGTTTAGGTGTAAATGACTATGAAAATAACTTATAAATTCATTTTACTAGCACATGGAAGTAGGCTTGCATATTTAAAAGGTTTATTTAATATTAATGCTAGTCTTACGTAATCAACTATGCTACTTGGAAACTATAGTGAGTAGTTATATGAATCCAAGAAGTGAATGCAACCACATCTTAATATAGAATTTTAACTTAAAGATTTGGTTAGAGAATATGGATCTTCCATTTGACTATTATTTATGAAATAAATTGATTTGAGTCGCATGAAGGAATTATTGTTATTTCAAGGAGTTTTAACTTAATCCTAAAATTAATAATTCATGGATGAGATGAAAAGTATTATGTTGTTTGAGTCTCTTCCTAACTTGGAAGCATGTATTATCGATCTGATCAGTGTTCGTGTCAAGTTTGTTGATTTTTTCATCCCTACGGCACATTATCCGCAAGCGGCCCGGCCGCGGCACTTCTCCACGAGCCTATGATCTCCGCCAGTACCGATATTGTCCCCAACTTGACCACCTTTCAATTTTTAGGTGTGGGGTTTTATCTTAAAAATGTCTCGGTACTAGTTGAGGGGAGATCACCACTTATCTATTTCACTAAGAAATTTCAATTATCCAATATTGGACTGTTATTTCGCTCTATCCAAGGGGTTTTACTCGACATGTCATAATCGAACCGCCGGCTCTGATACCATGTTGATTTTTTCATGCCTACGACACATTATCCGCAAGCGACCCGCCCACAGCACTTCTCTGCGAGCCTATGATCTCCGCCAGTACTATCTCCAACTTGACCACCTTTCAATTTTTAGGTGTGAGGTTTTATCTTAACAGGCCTCGGTACTAGTTGAGGGGAGATCAACACTTATATATGTCACTAAGAAATTTCAATTATTTGATGTGGGACTATTATTTCGGTCCACACATCTCAACAAAGTTTGACATAAAAGAGAGTTTTAATCTATTTTCTTGAAAATGAATCCAACTTATTGAAGCAATATTTGATGGTTTGATGAATTTAAGAGACTCGACACCTTTAAATAGATTTTCGTATTCAAACAAATGGTTGGACAAATGTATTGTTTAGTTTAAATTACTAGAATAAAGGTTTTATGATTTCGGATTCCTAGACTTATATTCATTAAGTTCAAGAGTGAAACAAATTTAAGTTGTCTTAATATGTTAAGCCATTTACGTAATGACTTGAGTCTTTAAATGAACTAATTGATGAATTAGTTCATTTGAGCTACACAAGGCCTCTATTTAGTAAATGGTCCCTAAAACAATTTTTCTATACTATGTATAATTGTAGATACGCAAGAAGGACTCAACTAGGGTATTCAAATCATCTAATTGACGTGGTGATTTATGCGATTTTATTGTAAGTAAACCAGTAAGAAATTTAATATTATTTTTTTTTCCTTTTCTTGCATTTTTTGATGAAAAATGATACCTATTGTTGGACTCTACTTCCCTACCGAGTGACCTAGGGTCTAAGTGGTCGAGTTGAGTCGTTGTTTACTCGTGAGTTGAGCATCCTAGTCGCGCTCGTGGCTCCTAGAAAAGATTGAATCCTCTTAGTGGGCATCCGCCAGGTGTCATGGCTCCTCACAGGACTTCAAGGATTCCATTGCGATTGAGCATCCGGCTGCGACTATGGCTCCATTTGAAATGTTTTCTCGGGCTGCAGCTTAAGTGAGCGGACAGTGCCGAATGGATTTGGTGCGGTTGAAGAGGACTTGGTCCCAAGGTACCAGTATTTGACCACTTAGGTGCCTATCCTTTACTTAGGGTCACTTGGTCTCTATCGTTGATCATTATAGTCTGTTTATCATGCGCCTTATTGTTCTTTTCAGCTTCTTTTGTTTAATAGACTTATTTATTGTTTAATCTGAATTACTGTTGAACTTCTTCTGGATTTACTCACTGGAATTGTCTTCGATTTTGGTGATAATTGCAGGCATAATCTCCGAGCTCGAGAACATTGATGTGCGGCATACATAGGTTATTTGGTGTATCTATATCACTTGTATTATATTTTATAAATGGTTATTTGGGTTGAGAGATACGTGTATTTCCCCTCGTCACTATGATTTGTACATTGTATATGTTGTACGAGGTTTCCACATACTAACTTCTACACCTAGAGCTCGTTGTGTGTTTAATTTATTTGTTATCGCGTTTTCACTGCATTTAAATTCCGCTGCATATGATTTCATATATATATATATATATATATTATGTTGTGTGGACTATCAGGTACTGAGACCGGTTTGTGAGGCTGACTAGGCCTTTATTAACTCTGAACTAGTTTACCGGGGGCTAATGGAGGCCTAGTATCGGGCGGTGCCCAATTTGGAGGGGTGGGGCCGTCACAATATATATTTATTCCTTTTGATCTTCCTCGAGATACTACTATGTATCTCAAGGTAAATCTTGCGGCTATCAACAAGATAATCACAACCTCTAACCGCATTTAACAAAAATCATTTACATTTAATCTCCTCAAGATACATATTGTGTATCTCGATGTAGATCTTATGGTTTCATAACCATACACCACTTGATTTTCCTTGAGATTGGACAGCAAGCATCTCGAGGCGTGGACAAATCATCTCACCAACAGCACGTTCGACCATTCTCTTCCTCGACACTCACGTTACACATATCTTGAGGCGAATCCAAGGTATAATTTTATTTAATTCAAACTATATGATTTATTTATATATATTTATATATATACTATATATATAAATATATGCACACCTATATTTTCGCGGCCATAAATTCGCCACGCGTGCCAACGACCAACCTCAAGTGTCCACACTATTGTACATCTCGTGCGTGTTACCCTCGCCTCGTGTCACTATGCGCCCACCAATTTATTAGTTATTTTATTTAATTTCGTGATTATCTCTTCAATCTATATCCAAATTAAATTCCAAGAAATACCGAAAATTGGAAAGAATTATCCAACACGCTCTAGAACTCACGGACACTGCATATACACTCCACTTGACCCTATTTCGCGTCGAAATAGTGTATACTACATCAAATAAGTACACGTCACACAAAAATAATATTAAAATTTATGATCTTCGATCTGTAACGCACGGGTCCCACCTCGGATACCTAAATTCCAAATTAAATCCGAAAATATTTAATTTTTCGCCTAATCAAGTTTATAAAAGTCTCAGATGTCATAGAATCAGAGCCTAGGTTTGGCTCACTTGAGGATAAATTTTGGTTGGAAACCAAAGAGTGATTGAGTGTGATTAGTTGGGAAGTGACTATGAGCTAGTATATTTTTACTTATTATGTTATATTTATGATGGGTATCTTTGCATATCACCAGATATGCGATAGAAAGTTTATTCTCCATGTATGTTCGATACGTAACTCATAAGATACGACGAGTAATATTAGAAAACGATATAATTAAAAGAGAGAATAGACATGAAACAACATTGAACGTGACTGGATTTGAAATGGACTTGTGAAGTTCGAATTCATAAAAGGTGTTGTAAGTAGTTCGGTACTAATATAACTGATGAAAGTATCAATGATAAAAACAATAGGAAGTTGGTTGGAAAGAAAATACAAATGATTCAGGTACATAAGTACTGAACATGAATTTTTTGGAAATCAAAAGTATCGAACTATTAAAATTATAAAATGCTCAGAAAAAATGTTAAAATAACCTCAACAAGGTAGATGGAGACACTTGATTTTGAAAGTAGAAATTGATTAGACAAACTGAGTTTGACTGAAAAGTCACAATGGGATTGTGATAGCATCAAATAAATTTGTCTAAGTCAGTTTTATAAAAATAAAATACTTTGAAATAAGATATTGTCTCCTTTTTGAAACAAAACATCAAGTGAAATATGGAATTAAACCACAGTTTAAAACAATCAAATGACTTCTAAAAAGAAGTACTAAAAATTTTGATTGTTTATTACTCAAGTTACTTATCCATAAACGACGTTGAGTAAGTGGTTCTATGAGTCGAATAAAGAAACGATAAAGCAAATGGAAATACATGAGTTACAAGTAATCTTTGTTAACACCAAATTAGGTGTTGTTATAGAACAAAGATTAAAAAAACTCTAAGTTGAAAATGAAAGGTGTGGTGATAAAATCAACATTTTAGAAGTTAAGGTGTTGGGGAAATGGTCTAATAATAGCTTGGATTAGCTATTAAACATAAACACAAGTGATTGTGTTTTGAGATTCAAAGTACCCAATAATCACTTCTAATAACATTAAGTTATAATGCTTATCACTACAATCGAAAATATAATAAATGAAGAGATAGACGTACAGATAGAGTATCAGTAAGTGATTGTATAGGACGTATGTATGAGCTCCTATATTGCGAGAATTTCTATTGATATGAATTAAAGGATTGAAATAGCATCCTTTAAGAATTTGATAGTTGTTAAGTCAACCAGAGTTTGAAAATTCAAATTCTTCTATCTCTTCAGTTAAACAACAATGAACAGGTGAATTCATCAAAAGTAATTTGAAGATTAGTAAGATATAAAGTTATCTTACACAGTCTCTTGAAAAGTACTGAATTTGTTTTCAAAAAAAAAAAAGTTGGAAAATTTGAAACTAATGGAAACAAATTAAAGCAATAACAAATAGTAGAATTGTTTTAAGTCGCAAAATTTCTATGTTTTAAATAAAGGTTAGCCAAAGAAGACTTCAATTGATTGAATTATCATAAGAAGTTGTATTATCCTTAGCTAAGGTTTCGAAAAGAGAAGAGATATAAATTGTCTTTCTAAGTCAAGATTAAGGAGTTGTAAGTGGCTTGGCTGCTAAGCGAAAGTCGTGGTTTGTTTATAAAGGACTAAGATTGAGATCAATGTGAGAATAATTTAGATTGACAAAAATCAAATGGAATAAACTCTATGTATAAAATAAAATGAGATGTAGAGATGAATTATAACTGATGGAAGTGACACGAATGGACTCCTTTAGTCAAGGCCAGACACTAGAGTACTTGTACATGACCAAAGTCTAAGTAACACCATTTTGTATTTATGATTCGTTCACATCGTACAAGACTAGTGTAACGCGTTCACTTGTCTTTGAATAATCGAATGAATTAGCGAAAGTCAGAATAAAAAAAGTCTATGAAGTTTCGTTGGAGTTAATTGGAAGCTTAAGTATAAGCAACTAAATGGTCAAGACATTCTCACATTAGTATAAAAATGGAAATTTCAGGTCAATGAGTCCCAATCAAATTAGATTGTCAAACAATAAGTTTGATGGAACATGGTATATCTTCACAAGGATCTTATGAGAAGTTAAACTCCAAATGTTGAGAGTTTTGGAACAAAAGCAGTTTACAACTACTATCGGTGAATATGTTATATATTGGTTCAAATATAGTGCTACACCATGTAACTAGTCAGTGGTGGAGTTTAAAGCACTGTGTTATCTTAAGTTGGAGTTTATGTAAGATACGTATATGATGGCGAAATATAAATGAAATGAAAAGAGAAGTGTGACTTACAGCTCAATTAGTTTTTATTATCCATATTGGTTGAAAATGTTGAATGGAGGACAGTGTGTCCGACTTGGTATATTTGAATAATTGAATATTCATTCATTGTAATTGAGTAGAAATGAAAAAGAGATAACATATTTATAAACTTGTATGTGATACAAGTTAAAAGTTATACTATGAAAGTATAATCATCGAATATGTTGATTTCTCTGTTTAGAAATGTATATCTACTCAAATTAAAGATAACTATCTCTACTTAGGTAATGAAAGATGTTTGGTGAACATAAATAATTGAGATTGATGATTAAGTAAAAGGAATGAGGTTCTTGGTGAACTCTTGGATAGAAATGATTTGACGAAGTTAGAAAAGTCGTTAAATTTCTAACTAGTCTAATAAAAAATAAATGAATTGGCTGACGAGTTGGAATTGGTAATTGCTTTCTAGTCCATAATATGAATAATATTGCAAGTATGTATTTAGATATGAGTGGGAGTTGCACGATGTGTCCGATTTCATTTATTAGATCAGATTGTAAATTGAGATCTCTTGTCATGTGATTGCAGATGCAATTAGAGATCTATAGTCTGGATAACTTCTGTAATTTCAGGTTTCTGTTGAGAAACGCTGAAAATGATGATGGATAAGATAGACACGCAAATCTACTTTGTATCTAATGTCGTTCTTAGAAATTATTTACAACACTTATATTTAGACTGATGATATTATAAGAATTGATCGTCTAATAATTCAAATAAAAAATGGATGGTTAGTGATGAGCAAATAAACTAGGATGTATACCAGAGTTTGGATGGATATGGAAAGAATTATCAATAATTTGTGGAATAGTATTCAGTTTAGAATTAGAATTGTATTACGAAAAGCAAGATAGGCTAGGCATTGCTATATATTGATGCTTGAATGAGATTCAATGCATGAAATATGAAGTAAATGTTATTAGATATTTCGCAAAGTTGATTGTTTAACTCGTCAGAAATTCACAAATTGTCAAGATTGGCAAAGTAACGGAAATAACTTTTCATTAAACCAAGATGTTGGAAATGAAAAGTTGAAATGGTTATGATCTCTACCATTGAGTTGTTAAATACAACGAAAGTGATTGGGTCCACTTAACGGTTTCACTTTGGAAATAGTTTTATAGGTTTGGATTGAAAAAGTTGTATATGAAAGATCATTTTCTCATATCTCTTTTGGTTCATTTACTTGTAAATTTTAATTTCGAGGACGAAATTTTTAATTAGTTGGGAAGATTGTGACATTCGAGAATTTCATATATTTGATTAGTCGACTAATTAAGTATTTTTAGATTTTAATTGAAAATTAAGTATTCGATGTAGGACCTACGCATTATGGACCACATATCATTAGTTTAAATATTATTTTTGTGTGTTGCATGCGTAGTGGATGTAATATACATTATTTTGTCGGGAAGTCGGGATGTGTTGAGGTGTATCCTCAGTTTGTCATACTCAGGGTTGCAAGTGCATGTCTGAAGGGCACAAGTGAAAATAAACTATTAGTAGCTCGAGAACTAATGAATCAAGTGTTAATCCCCATATGAAGATTTTGTTTCGTTTTACGTGCAAGTTGGGATCGATGGCAGTGTAAAATGAGAATGGAGTTAGCGCAAGACCTTGCCTCGAGTTTCCTATTATTTGGTGGCGGTCGAGGTTGAGATTGAGTAAGTTGGTGCAAGTTTGGTTAGTATGACAAGAAAATTGGTCCATAAGGGTTTAGTATGTCATGGACAAAGTTAAGATTTTCAGGATTTTGGTGTGACCAAAATCAGTGTTATGGACATTTTGTGAAAATGGACTATTTATTTCAAGAGTTTGGTTCAATTTGGTGAAAAATCGAATTGAAAACGAACGTTGGAAGTCAAAATACGTCAAAATAAGAATGTCGAGAATTAATAAATAAAAAATAAGCTTCTGACAAGCAGTTGAGGGTTTATATATAAATATATATATAAATGAAATGAAAATCAAAACTTTCGTTTCGATTTCAACATAGAGAGAGCAAACTTCGTTCTCTGAACCCTCTCACTTGGGTTTTCACTCCGCGAGCTCTCGACGTCCGATTTTCACCTAGTTTCTTTCTGCAAAATCGTAGAGCATCGCGAGACGTTCAGTTCGAGCTAAGTTTCTGTGGTGGAAACGAGGTATTTGGCCTGCTATTTGGTAAATTGTCAATTCAGAGCATTTTCTTTAATTCAATTTGAATTCTAACGATTTCTAAATTTTTCTTGCGGGGTTTTGATAGAAATTGGTAGCGATAGTTGTGAATTGATGTATTAGGTTGATGAGCACCGATTCGGAATAAATCCCACCAACGTGGGTTAGGATCTTGATGAATTGAATGTGATTCAGTTGATAACTATTTTGGAGATATTTTTAAAGTTGATATTGATTTAAATTGGGTTTTGGATGAATGGATTATTGATTTTGATCCAATTTGACTCCACGGGCAGTGGAAATATTTTGTTGTTGAAATCGAGTGGTTTCAAGGTGTTTGTTGTCAAGTTTTGAAGATTTAATTGCGAAAATATTGATTTGGATAAGTTTTTCAGTTCAAAATAAAATAAAGTTTGCCTAGTTAACATGTCATATTGGAAAATTCATAACTTATTCGTCGGTGATCTGATTTGAGTGTTCTTAGAGTTTATGGAAAGTATGACATGATTACTACAAGTTCCTTTTATGTCATCATGTCAAATATTGAGGTTTTCATGGTTAAAAAATTACCCCAAATTGGCTAGTGGAAAGGCAATTGAAACAGTTATATAAATTATTATTTTTGAAAATTGTTCTCAAACGTACTTTGGCCACAGTTTTCATTGGGTTTCTTGATTTGGTTTCACTTGAAGCTTGACTCATAATATAATTGGGCATGCAGGGAAGCTATTGAAACCATCTTCAAGGTCATCCGACATTTCGGGAACCTCAAAAAATTAAGCTTAAAGTTGGTATTGTTGTAAGTAAACCTTATAGTGATCTTTACTATTGATTGAATATCTTTGATCCTGTAATTGTATCATAGTCTGCATTGTATTTTATCATTCTTGGTCATGCATACATAAAGTGAGTGAGGGGATAAGCTTGTTTCGGAGTCTGGTTTGATTGAAACTAGGTTTAAGTCCTACCTCTACGCCGTCTAGTGAGACTAGCGGAGTCTAAAGCCGACAAGTTATCTCTGCATTTCATGATCTCTTAATATTGTCTTTGTACTATTTTTGAAAGTCGATGTCTGATTATAGTTAGGATATAGCAACAGAGTTTATTACATGTCATGTTGATGCATAAATCTTATTGTTTATTTGGAAATGCAATTACATGTCTCCATGTATCAGAGTAGCAATTGCAAGACATATTAATGTAGGAATTTACTTACCTGACATCTTCAAGTTATTTTTGATGATGTCAAATTCTATTTGAAGATAAAGGATGAGTGGATAAGACTCGAGAATTGTGATGATTGTTTTCAAACTTTAAAGTAAATTCTTGTTTTAAGTTGTTTATATATTGTTTTAGATTTTTGGGGTGAGTGTAGGACGTAAAGTTACTTTGAATGATTATGAGAGTCTCCTAAGTTAAAAATTTAAATAAGTTGAGAAGGTTTATATTTGATTTTTGTCTATTTAGGATCGTAAAGTTGAAATTAAGTTATCAGAGACTCTAAGTTAGTTAATTAATTTGAGTTTGATACATATTGTGAATTGCGGGGAGTTATGAGTCATTCTAGGCCTCTCCCCAATTATGTTGTCTATTAGGTGAATTTTTTGGCAGACCAGTTTTAGTGGAGGTGCTCCCAAATTTTTTATTAAATATGGATATGATCTTTTAATTTGCTCAAATTAAACAAATCATGAATTAAGTTTTATTGAGGATATAAATGTAGTTTTGGAGCCTTAGAAAGGATTAAAATAATTATTATTTTGAAGTCAAAGTTGAAAGATGAAATAGAATGACTACATTATCAGAGGATTTCGGGGTCGCCTCGGGGTGTTGTCTCTCCGTGCGCTCCTCGCCCGGTGGCCCAGCTACACGTGTCGGCACCTGCCCGTCCATCTTATGCCTCGATAATCATATCTACGCGTGTGTTATCAATTTAGTGAACCGATTGTTCACATTAATCTTAATTTATTTCCTTTAATTCAACTGTATGTAGCTTATTCAAGTCCTAGCCTTACTATTCGTTTGTGTATTTCAGAGTTGCAATTAGATAACCAGTATTTTACAGCGGAAGTCTTAAAGTAACATTAACATGTATTTTCATTAACTCTTAAGTTTTATATAGCATCAGTCCTACTGTGGAAAACCTGGAATAATACACTTTATATAAGGCGACAAAAGTAAATATATACAAGTACATGTCTCACATGTCTCCCTTAAACCCAAAATATATAACAAAATGATAAAATAAACATCTACGAGTAGTGTGCCGAACAGTGGGCGAGCTCAGAGATAGTCACCAAGAATCCCCTTGCCCTTACTCGTAGAAGGATTTGCACTCAGCCATCACAACAAAACAGATGACGAGTCCAGTAAGTAAAATCCCAAGGAAATTCACTTAGCATCCATATGATAAAGTAATGGAAATCCAATAAGTACTGTTAAATAAACATACGGAATGTAAACGGGCAACTGTAAATAGATTATCGCATGCGTAAATAACAATAAAGTGCAAACGTGTGTGCCTGTTCCAGTCAGATTAGATCATACTTCAGATACTCTCCCAGAATCCCACTAGTGGGCGCATCCAACTAGCCTATCACATGGTCCTTCTCAGTAGCTGGCGTAGATCCACGACGCACCGACACATGTGCCGACAAAGTAGATCGGGTCGTTATCCACCAAGGACTCCTGATACACATGTTATGGTCTAGCATGCATAGACACAAAATGGAATATCCGTCGGGACTAAACTCAACCAGCCATCCAAATAGTGACATAGATATAGATAACCGAGTAAATAAAGGATAGAATCAGGAAATAGAGTAAAACAGTATTGAAAGTAAATAAATACTCAAGTGACGTTCATGTGGGTTTTGTAAACCTCAAATCGCTCTCCGACTTCCCCGGACTCCCGTATTCGACCCAACTAGTTCCCCGATACCCGAGCTACGGTAGCCTAAGTTCCTGAAGTCCAATTTTACATATTTAGTATGATTATTGGTGTTTGAGTATGTATTTAAGTCAAAAATCCCAAAACAATCCCTTAAATTCAGTTTTTATCTGTCATTAGCGCGCTAACGGGTCTACCTAGCGCCCTAGGTGGAGTTAACGCACTAGGGGATCTGTCCAGCATGCTACTGTTCTTCATTTTGAAAAACAGTTAAGTGTCCGGACTGATTAGCGCGCTAACCAACCTAGTTAGCGCTAATTTTCCTCTATGACAGAATCCTCAACTCGAGAATTTTGTCTCAAACTCCCCAATTAGCTAACTATACCCATTTAAATTTCATCCAAAACACCAATTTATTTAAAACCAGTTGTAAATCCTTAATAAAAATGATCACAAAACATATATTTCATCAAGTTTTCATCAAAATCAGGGATCTAAATCTCTAATTCGAATTTTATCAAGAACACACCAAATTTGGGGTCAAATGAAAATGTACGAGATGAAGAAGAAGATTACCTAGGTTTTATCCACCAATTTGACCTCCCAATTCCTGAAATTCAGATCCAAACCTCTATTTTCTCTCTGATTTCCTAGCAATGTAGCTGGTTTAATTTGCATATGTTGATCAATCATCCCATATATATCAATATGGGATTGATTCCTAACCTTTGATCCCTATGTATTTATGTATTCCGAGGTTTATCTAGTGGTTGACCTCTAGCCACTTAGCCCACTAACTCCCACTAACTAAATTCAAGTGACACCAATTGATACTCCCATAGTTCCTAGATGTGTCAATGTGTATCTCTAGGAAAGTCTTATGGTTTCTAATTTAACAACCAAACTATATAATTTAACAACCAAACTATAGGCCTTGATTTATTTGATTTAGTTAACTTAGCTTAGGCCCATTATAATACATATGGTTAGTGTTTTTAATTCACCATAATGACAAATTTTGTGATCTCACTAACCTCGACTACTCGGCACTCGGTGCTCTGCACTTCGACACGTATTTTGAAGTACGTCATAGCCTATTGTTTTTTATTTAATCAAATTAGCCTATGGTCACATTACCCATTTTAATTGATTAACTAGTCATCCTAACGTGAATTAGTCGAGTTTCCCAGTGTACACATAGTTCGCCTTCCCAATACCTCTGTTGACACGCCTTTCGTGGCGAACACCCATCCCACCAGCCGCCTTAGATAGCAACATACACACATGCGGTGCAATATAATAATAATAATAATAATAATAATAATAATTTTAAACACCACATATACACAACCACCATCCATAAATAATATATTTCCTCGGTTCACATGTTTGAGTCAACCGAGTTGTCCACGTAATGCCCGAATTACCACTGTTAATCCTCGAGACTAACGTTAATCCTGATTAATTAATTTATGTAGTTACAGGATTAAGGTAATCTAGGCCGGTTAGTTGTCTTAATGACGAGGGGTTGACAAATTCATTATCATGTACTTCAAAACTGATAAAACACATTTCAAATATAAAGTACAAACTTACCCTAACCCAATGGATGTTCATATCATTTATAGTGTCAATGATAAGTCGACTTTCAAAAGATGACGATGGGACATTACTTAGAGGAAGAAATGTCAAGCAACTATTACGTGAAAGGTCAACTAGCATTACATTAAAGGTCGTTTCTATTAAAAGCACATGTTCAAAAATGTCAACCATTCATCAAAAAATGCCCCAATCTGATCATCCGAACAATGCACGACAGTCTTTATCTTCCCGTGACCCGTTCCAAGCACTTCCCTCCAAAGAGTTTCATATCACGTGATCTCATCAAACATTCTTCTACATACTAACCTCCAACCATCTACATCGGGGAGTCTGAGCTCAGAGGCAATGTAACGATACCTACGATTACCATCTCCGGTCACATTAATATTGCTCTCAACGTATAACAACAATATGGTTGTATGTAATGGACATAACCATCCTTAGATATACCTTGTCCGGCGTATTTCAGGCCCCACTGTATTTCGCTTCTTTTTTTAACTAGATGCATCTTCTTTCGTTAGCGCATACTCAAACCCGCTTGAATTTCTTGTCGTCGAAGTATCGTATTCATCGATTTTCCTATTCAATGTTTTTTATTTCCTTTCTTCATCAAACTTTCAACTGTAGAACTCGGTGTCCGTCCCTTTGTCTTTGTTTTGTAGGTGGGACAATCCCCGGTATCGATGAAGGTCGATTAATATCTCTAAGCTGCTGAATAATCTTGATTCAATCATCCTCATCAATACAAAGCATGAAACTTTTCCAACACTCTTTATTCTCATCGTTGAGATTGTATCCGGCCCGATCCACAACATTCTTTGGAACCATACTCAATTTTCACCAGTATACACGAATGTCCTCGAGTGGTATAGGTGAACCGACCATAATATGGAAGTTTATCTCGTGTGCACAAAGAAGGCCATGCGTACATATGTCATAACCACAAAGAGTAGAGTCATGTCTGATAATCTCTTCACATTATGTTTCATCTCTGATCAACTTAATTGCCCTTTGAGAGATGTATCCACGCAACTGGCGATATAACCCATCAACATATTCATGTTGTACTATATTTAAGCTGACCTCAAATGATGCCTTGATGTTGTTATGTTGGATCCTAAGAAGACCATCTACCACACCCCCACGAAGTTTCAAAATTTGTCTGACTGTTGCCAAGATGTAGCTTTAAAGTGGAATGCGCAAACTTAATTCTCTGCGTCGTGGTTTTCTTAAAGCATATAATTTGATATGTCCATGTCGATACAAAGTTTTTTTCTTGTAGTGCTTCACCTATGTGTTATCCAAGTAATCAATAAGACCCTTCACAATTTCGAACTTAGATCGTAAATCATTCATCCTAAGTTCAAATGGTGCCTCTGATTTAGCATACAACAAGGTCGTCTACCAATCCATGAAACGTGCAAAACCTTCGTTATTGGCAAACATCTTCTTAGTCTTGGTCAAAACTACTTTGTTGATGTGCCACGAGCAAAGAAGGTGAGACGATGTTGTAAATACTTCTTCGATTGCACTAATCAGTCCTAACTCTCAATCTGTAATAATCACGTCAGGGCTTATGCCACCCGCCCAATATAGACCTCAAGTTCTCAAATGCCCAAACATAATTGGCGTTAGTCTTCAATGACATGAAAGCAAACCTAACTGAGAACATCAAATTTGTCGAAGTGATGGCAACTATCTCCAACAACGGCATCTGAAACCTATTAGTTTTGTATGTGCAATCCATTAAAAGAAACATTGTAACAACTTGATTGAATCAGGATGTGCCCAAAATAATTCAGTCGCAACATTCGTCTCGGGATGGTTCCTGTGTCACGACATCTACTTATTTTTTGCCAATATGTACAATAGTTGTTGCATTTGAGTCCTCCTACCCGCATCATCAATTCGATGTTTTTGTCGTGCATTGTATATTGTCCGCATAGTCAAAACATTTTTTCATCCATTTGATCCAACGTGTTGATGATATCTCGTGGCTTCACATTCTCTTTCGTCATCTATGGGCGACCTCATGCCCCGAGGCCGCCGGATGAGCTGTTACGTGGGTCTCGTAGCCCTGCTGACGTCTGTCACCACGTCAACGCTCCTCGATGCGCATTCTAGTAATCATATTCTATATATTATTTGTCAATTATTCAAGATATTCATTAAGTTACAAGTATCACTTATGTTTTACTAAGTTACAAATAAGTAATTAGTAATTTATAACGAAAGTCTTAACATAACATAACATACTGTGAAAAACTCGAAATATAGTACACTGTATATCAGACGACAACATACTGTGAAAAATAAATAAATACATGTACAATGTCTATAAATTCTCCTGTAACCCCAAAAGTAAAACATAATATCAAAATGAATATGTACTAGTAAGTCCTGGACTGTAGGCAATAAGTGATAGTCGCCTACGATCTCATTGCCCTTACTGGTACTAGGATCTGCACTCAGTCATCACAACAAAACAAATGATGAGTTCAGAAAGTAAGATCCCAAAAGAAAACCACTGAGCATTTAATAATAGAGAAGACAAAAATAGTGTTAAATAAACATGTGGAAATAAACAGGCAACTGTAAGATAATCGCATGCATAACTAACACCAATAGAAACCAAATAATTATGTCACGCGTAGCAAACTAGACCATACTTCGTCAATCTGAATGATCTATGTGGCCCGTACCACGCTGGCACCCATTCGAACTATCAGCGGAGGATCGGTCCGTATCACAACCCACTAAATACATGCACCAATGAGGTCAGCAGATCGGGTTGCCATTCACCGAATGCGCAAGTGACACGTACTATAATTTAGCGTACTACAACCCGTACAACGCAACATCTGAATAAACCCCGGCGGCGCTACCGACCATTATACCAAATCAAAGAAATGATAGAACATGGATAATGAACATCAAAGAATACAAGATAGCACAATTGAAACAATTAAATAATCAAGATGCGTTTCTTAAGGGATTTACGCACCTTAAATCGCATTCTAAAGTCTCGAAAACACCATGGTCTGACCCCGCTACGCTCCCGATTACCGTACCATAGCCCCCGAGTCCCTCGAGACCAATTTTCAGTGTTTTAGAGTGACTTAAGGTGTTTAAATTAGGTTTAGAGTTCTATTTCCCACAATAGCCCCTTAAAGACTAAATGGAGTTTCAACTTTCAATTTGGGATCATATGTTGCAGCGCAATTTTAGGCATGACTTTGTCTAAATCTCAAAATCTTCCCTTGGCACAAAGTTTTTGGTCTCTATCTTAGCTTTCCAAAAATATTTGGTCTACAAAATTCCGGTTTAAAACGAAAGAGATATCGCAATTTTACCAAAAATAGCTCAAATTGGAACTTAATTCGACAAACAGGTTTAAAAAATTATTTCTCCAAATCTATTATTGCAAAAATTGTGATTTTTGGTCACAAGGTACTTAAAATACCCAATAACAAAATACTAAAAGATCAGCTCATTTGGACAAGTAATTAGGGAGTTATGCCTTTTAAAGATTTAGTTTCAAAAATCTCGCAATGTATTAATCACCCATTTGTAGAGCACTTTTGGACATGAAAACATTCGAATTACAAAATTTCTAGTAGGACAAAGTTGTTCCCCTTCGAGTTAGCTTTCAAATGCCACCAGATTAGGTCCATTTCGATTTAAAATAAGGAAGTTATGACCAAATTACATAGGTTGGTTGATAATACAACATGCATAATTTCAATTTCAGTCTTATAATTTCAAAAATTCATATCTTTTTCTTATTTCAAAACCGAATTAAGAACTTCATAATAGCTAGATTATTAGCTTGAAATGAGGAATCCAAATATATAAACCAAATTGAAAGACTCAAAATCTACCCTATGAAAATAACTAAAAACCAGAACTAGTTTCAAACTTGAAATAGAAAGATGTGTACCTAGGGTTAATGACACTTTGATTTGAGCTTCAATCTCCTTGATCTCCCTGATTTTTTCAGCCAAGGCCCTCTTTTATTCCTTTGATTTTTCAGCTCAAATGTATATGTTGAGCTCCTCCATTACGCATAGGCCTTATATACTTATATTAGTAAATGGATTAATTAGTCAAATCTTTGATTTACTATTAGTCAATTGCTAGGACATGTGTCCTCCGTCAATGCCACTTATCCCACATGAAAGCCACTCATCTTGCCTTGTTATATGTATTTTAGGATCATCACTAGGTTGATCAAGGGTTCAATTAATTCTTATCTAACTATAGGACTTTATTTTATCTTAAATCTAATTAATTCAACTAGGCACATAATTACATATGGTTAATGTGTTTAGTCATATATTTAACATATTTGCGATCACACTAACCCCTGATTATCCAGCACCCGGTGCCCCGCTTCCCATTACGCATATCGAGGAGTGCCAATCTTTGATGTACCAGATTATTATGACTTAGCCTAAAGTTTGATTCTCCATTTTATGTCAAATTCACCTTGATTCTTAGTCATTTTATTCAAGTTAGTATTATAAAGCTTTATGTACTTGTACTATGACTATTCGATACCTGAGTCGACACGTTTTACGAGGCATTAACCTATCACACAGTCTTACATGGTATGACAATAAAAATACACACATGTGATGAGTTATGAAATAAATAATAATGAGGCCCGCTATGGGCACCCCACCAATTCATGAAGGCACCCTCTTATTGAGGGCACAAAGCAAATTTCGAAGGGCACCTAAAATTCAGGCCCGAAATCCCGAAAATACCCCTGCCACCAAAGTGGAGGCACCCCACCACCCCACCAGCCCACCACTGTGCATATGAACCCTAGAATTTGAGATCAATCCATTGAAAGCAATCTACGAACCCCGGATTTGTCTTCGTTCCTCTCCTCTCTCCTCTGTTGTAGGCGGATTTTGGCTGTGCCGTTCAAGTTTGGAGGCTCACCGAATTGATAGAGTTGGTGTCAACATTAGGGCTCGGATTCGTCGTCGTTCTCGAGCTCAAGCCGTGAAATCGATCGATTGAAGGTACGTTAATAGTCTAATTAAGTTGCATTTGGTCGATTATTTGTTATGTTTGTGTAGCGGTGCATTCAATGGTACGTGCAATGCGAATTCGTGGTTGTCGGCCACACAGGCCAGAAAAAACTAGCTTCGTCTCGGTCAAGCATGGCCGAGACGTAGGGGAATTTATTGTGGACTCGTGGTTCTCGGTCAGAGAGGAGACACTATAGTCTCGGCAATGAGTGGTCGAGACTGAGTCGGGTATATCGGTCACGTGTCGCCGAAATTGTAATTGTGTTATTATGTTAGGTAGAGTAACGCTGTGAGTGCTCTCGGGTACCATCTCACGAGAGTAATTCGAAGTGTGTAGTAGATGTCATGTCGGTGATGTACAACCGAAAAATTAGAAATTGTCTCGGTTGTGCATGACCGAGACTGATATTGATATCTCGGTCACGTGTCACCGAGATTTTTATTTGTTTCTCGGACCTGCTTGACCGAGACTATGGAAATGGAAGATTTTTCTTTTTTTATATTCATCTTATGTTTGTAAGGCAGACGCTTACATGTTGTAGTCTTCTCAGGTATGGCTCGTTCGAAAGCCCCGGTGACTAAGGAGGAGGTTGGTATTGAGGTGTCGAGGGGTAATCGTGGGCGAGGCGGACGGAGACCCCCGACGGCATCTTATCGGAAAGAGAAAGAGCAAGAGAAGGGGGATTTGAAGGGAAAGGGTAAGATTGGTGGACGACGTGTGAAGAAATTAGAATTGCACGATGAGGGTTCAAACATTGATGCGCAGCGACACTCAGATCTTGTCGTTGCCCGAGGCGAAGATGAGGCGCATGCATTTGAGTCTAGTAGTAGTGACTCATCAGCACCGGCGGACACCACAAGTAGTGATCGTCATGTGGGTGGGAGTACTAGTGGTGGAGGTGCTCATAATGAGGGAGAGTCACATGGGCAGAGGGAAATGTGTACTCCTTTCCCCGGTGGTCCCGAAGATGGACCGCTGTTGAAGAGCTTTAAAGATCATGTCGCATTAGCGATTTTGAGCAATGATGTACATACATTTCTCCTTGTATGGAGTAGTTTAAAATTTTGGGTTTTCAATAAGTTGACGGAATGTTTTTTGTTGTTGCAGGATCGTCCAACACTCAAGTGTATCAATCACGGTGCTCAGATCCAAGAATGGGACTTACAGTCGTGCCACCCTGACACCGCGGGCCTTCAGAGGATTATTCAGCGCTCTGGGTTGAATACGTTGATAGACTGCTCATACCGCAAGGCTAACAAGGAGGTTATCACTGCCTTTGTGGAGCGGTGGCAGCCGGAGACGAACACATTTCACTTACCATTCGGTGAAATGTCGATCTCCTTAGAGGATGTGAGCATGCTCTTGAAGATTCCTGTCACCGGCAAGGTGGTGGCAGTTGAGAACTTTGCGAGGTACATCGACGAATCTCGCTCGGATGTAATTAAGCTGGTGTCGAAACTACTTGGGGTTAGCATTGAAGATGCTGAGGAGGAAGCGAACATCAGCAAGGGGCTCACAGTGCGAAAATGTTGGTTGAAGAGTCGATGGTGCCCCAAAGCTGGTGCGAGGAACACTACTTATCCTCATGTAGAATGCACAGCCCGAGCGTACTTGTTGTATCTACTATCTTACACCCTGTTTGCGGATAAGAGTGGATCTCGGGTATTTATCGCGTTGTTGAAGCTTCTAGAAGATTTGGACGACGTGGGAAAGTACGCATGGGGTGCTTGTGCATTAGCCTACTTGTACCGACACTTGGGGTCACGCCACCGGATTACAAGTTTCTCAAATTCTTGGATACCTCACATTACTTGAGGTTTTTACTAAATCGACTAGAATTCTTTTACGAGTAATTACTATTTATTTTTGCATTTTTTCTCTAACTAGCATTGTATATATTTGCGGGGATGGGTGTACGAACATTTCAAGCTTGGGCTCGCCACACCTAATGCAAAATACATGGACTACGTGCAACCTCGTGTCTGAGATGGGTTCAAAAGCACGAGACCGTGATGAATCTTGACAAGGTTGGGTCCATTAGGCGAACATTGGATGGGTTGCGTCCAAGTGGGGTGAGATCTTGCACCACTTCTTGAAACTAAATGTTGCATTTAGTTTATGGTTATTAATTATGGTTGTCTACGTTTCATTAGGTTACTTAGGACCCATATGTTAATCACCGGGAGAATGGAGTTGTGCACGCGATGGCCTTCTACAGTGGCACACTGAAGTACATGGATGTGATGGAGCCCTACCATCCGGAGAGGATTTTGAGGCAGTTTGGCCACTGCAATCTATACCAGATCCTCCGTACCGGCCATTGGAAGTACATCGAGGCCCTTCTGCACTCAAATAATCGGTCAAGTATGGTTTCCAAGCAGACAGTTGGGAACATTGGCGCAACCATTTGTCGGCCCCCGAAGTGCGCGGTGAGAAGGCAGAGTTTGAGTTTCTGGCTACACCGGACTATCTACATTGGTTCCTCAAAGTCTCCCACTCATTTATCACCAACCCGAGGTACTTCGATGACGACTTGGTTGCGACGACTATCGCTGACAATGAGCTACTTGAGGTATTGAATATGGTATAACTATTATGTATAAGTTTTAGCCAACCATTCTTTTAAATGCCGATATGTATTACATTAACGGATTTAACTTTCTTTTCATCAGTGTAATAGGCGGGCGTTGGACGCGGCGTTAAGGTGGAAATTATTGCCGCCGGAGTTGTGTACGTTGGAGTCCGTAAGGCAAATGGCGAGTGACGTCATCAATTTCCTTTCGGGGAGGAGTATCGGTCCCACCACCACCACTACGACACCCACCACCGCAATCGGTGTAACCGACACATCAGCCCCTACCGAAGCAGCCCGTAGACAGTCCCAGCACGATAGCACTTCTACACATTCCACCCCGGCTAATGAACCACCCGGGTCGGTCGCTGCTCGCCCCCAAAGAGAATGCATGGCAAGGAATACCAACGAAAGAATTTCAAGAAGCCAAAGGAATGAAGGAACAGCGACATCGACATTTCTATTGTTGCTTGAGTTTTTCTTGAATTGATGAACAATTAGTTTATGTTTTGTTGAATGGTTCTTGAATGGGTCATGTGGCATGAAACTTATATGGAACATTTGGCACTGTTTTTCTGTTCATTGGACTTATGAAACTGTATTTGTTATGTTTGGGTATTGAAATGTGGCAAATGTGGCATGAATATGTTCATTATATGCAAAGTGCGACATGGTTATTCTTATGGTATTACTTCTGTTCCATTTATTCTGATTTCTCTCTTAATATTTGGTTGTTTCGATCGCTGTGGTGCTGTTCTTGGTGTTGAGTTATGTTCCATTGATTCTCATTTCGGTTGATCATAATTTTTGCATAAGGAAAGTGGTCTCGGTCGTTCAGGGGCGAAACCAAGGTAAAGTTCCTGGCCCTGCACAACCGACATATCCTGATACGTCTCGGCCTTGCCCCGCCGACATCTTCAGCTGATACTCGTTGACTTATAACCGAAAGTAATGTAGACCCCCGAAACCTCCTCTATTTTCGGCACTTGCATACCGAGAAGTTTCTATGGTTTTCGGTCACAGAATACCGAGAACTTCTCATTTTTTCGGTTGGTACGTGCCGAGAGTAATGTAGACCCCGAAACCTCCTCTACTTTTGGCTTTTGCATACCGAGAAGTTTCTATGGTTTTCGGTAGCAGAATACCGAGAATTTCTCTTTTTTTTTGTTAGTACGTGCCGAGAGTGATGTAGACCCCAAACAAAGACCAATTTAGGCTTTGTCATACCGAATGACAACCATAACATTGTACCCACCTCACTTTACAAACCATAACATAGTACCAAGATCAATTTAGATACATAACATAAATTATTGACAACATCACTTTACATCACTTTACAAAGTTAGAGTTAATAATATTTACACGCTTGTTGGTATTTCGTCAAACACATTTCGATCGCTATGGAGTATCTAAATCTACCACGGATAGAACTTATTCTTCAGAAGGTACGATTGGCACGATTTCACGAACGACAAATCCATTACGCCATCCTTTAGCGCACTCCTCAACATATCGTTCCCACGATGGATATAAGGATGGCAGCGGTGCATTAACAGTCAACTTCACCTGTCAAAGGCAAAAGTAGAACAAAGAACCCATTGTCACATACCCGATTAAGAATGAAAATAGCCCAAATCACAAAAAAGTCTAGGAACTTACCCTAACCCAATGGATATTCCTTTCATTAATCATGACAATGATAAGTCTGCTATGTAACAACGCCAGTGGAGCACTACGTAGAGGAAGAAATGTCGAGGCACTACCATGCGAGAGGTTTACTAGAATGACATTAAAGGCAGTTGATATTAACAATCCCATGTCTGGAAGTGTCAACCATTCTTCGAAAGAGGCACCAACATTAATATCTGGACAATGCACGGTAGTCTTGACATTCTCGTAACTCGTTCCAAGCACTTCCCACCAAAGGTTTTCATACCCGATTATCTCATCAAACATTCTTCTACGTACTATTTACCAACCGTCTACATCGGGAAGTCCTAGCCCGGAGGCAACACACTGATATCCACAATTTCCATCGCCTAGCACATCGATAGTGCTCTCAACATATGGCAACCAATCTGGTTCTATGCAATGAGAGTAAGCCATGTTAGATGCACTTTGGGTGCGTCGACTTGTACGACGCATTTTAGGCCCAACTTTACTTTTTCGTTCCTCGAACTAGAAGCCTCTTCTGTTGATAGTACGTACTCGAATCCGCTAGGCAATCTTGTCGTCGAAGAATCGTCTTCATCGTGTTTTCTCTTTGATCCTGTCTTACTTCCCCTTTTCAACATACACCCGATTGAAGACCCGATGTCCTTCCCTTTGTCTTTATTTTCGTAGGTGGCACCACTCCCGGTGTAAATGAAGGTCGACTAATCTCCCTGAGCTGCTGAATAATCCTGATGCGATCGTCCTCTTCAGTGCAAGCATTAAACTTTTGCATGACTCTTTCAATCTCATCGTTCACATTGTACCCAGACCGATCCACATGATTCTCAGGTATCATACTCAACTTTCGCCAGTACACATGAATGTCCTCGAGAGGGATTGGTGACCCAGCAAATTTATGGGAATTTAGCTTGTGGGCACAAGGAAGGTTGTGTGTGGTACGTATCTCACAACCACAACGAGTTGAGTCATGTCCAACATCCTCTCCACGTTCCAATTCATCTCGAATTAACTTAAGCGCCCGTTGAGAGACATAACCACGCAACCGGCGATATAACTCATCAAAATATTCATGTTGGACCACATTCAAACTGAGCTCAAATGATGCCTTGATGTTGTTGTGTTGGGTCCTAAGGATGTCATCAACCACATTCCACAAAGTCTCAAAATTTGCCTGACTGTTGCCAAGATGTAGCTTCAGAGTGGAATGCGCAGACTCGACCCTCTGTGTTGTTGTTTCCCCAAAATGCATAATTCGATTTGTCCAAGTCGGTATGAATTTCTCCTTGTACGTCTTTACCCATGTGTTCTCCAAGTAATCAAGAAGACCCTTCACATTCCCGAACTCACAACGCAAGTCATTCATCCTAACTTCAAATAAGGCCTCAGACTTAACATACATCACACTCGTCCACCTATCCATGAAACGAGCGAAGCCTTCGTTATCCCCAAACATCTTCTTAGTCTTGGCCAATACTACTTTGTTGATGTGCCAAGAGCAAAGAAGGTGAGACGATGATGAGAATACTACATTGATGGCACTAATAAGGCCTAAGTCCCGATCCGTAACAAACACGTCAAGTTTAGGCCACCCATCCAGTATGGATCTCAAGTTCTCAAGTGCCCAAACATAATTTGCATGACTCTCTGATGATATGAAAGCAAACCCAACGGAGAACGTAAAATGCGTTGAAGTGATGCCAACTATCTCCAACAAAGGCATTCGATACCTATTTGTTTTGTAAGTGCAATCCATCAAAATTACCGATGAGAAACACCTTAGCAACTTGATTGAATCAGGATGTGACCAAAACAAATCAGTGACGATATTCGTATCGGGATGCTTCCTATGATACGACATCCACTTATTCTTCTCCAATATGTGCAATAGTTGTTGCATTTGAGTCCTCCCACCCGCATCCTCAATTCGGACTTTTTGTCTTGCATTATATATTGTCTGCATTGTCGATACGTTTGTAACATCTCATTGCTTCAACGTATTGAGGATGTCTCTTGGCTTCACATTACCCTTTGTCATCTGCACCACAACCTCCTGCTCCCCCTTATCCAATCTTCCGGCATATAAGTGGTCGTCTAAGTTTTTTGCGGGCTCGTGATTGTGCCTCCCACATATGACAATGACATACCACAAATAGTCAGCATTTTCCTTGATGTTAATAAGGAAATGGCATCCACATTTCTTCGTACCGGTTTGAGTCCTCCCCGTTTCCTCTTCTTCTTCATTTCTTGCTTTCAAAGCAATTTTGGTCGCTTTACCCTTCCCAACTCTTTGTGACATTCCCTTATATGTACCAGACCTCTCACACGCAAGTTTCACCCTTCCCCTGCGCTTTATGCCTCCGGCATTAGAGTGCTTCGTCACTAACACAAACATGTTCTCCCGGCCTATCATTTGAAGCCATGAAATTGTCGCTTCTCTATATGGGAATGGCCTACATGGTGTAAACGAATCCTTGTAGTCTGGAAATAAAGTAGAAACCAACATTACCTGCAATACAAACATTGTAACATTATGATCAACCGAAATGCACAGTAAATTCACCAAAAAACCACGTTTTCGGTTGTACACGTCCGAAAATCTAAGCATAGTTTCGTTCATATCCAACCGAGACCTACAGAATTGTCTCGGTCGTTCCATACCGAGATTATGACTTCATTTCGTTCACACCATGACGTGAACTACGAAGAAGTCTCGGTGGATGTCGACCGAGACATTTCTACAACTCTCGGTCCTGCGAGGCCGAATCAATCGCGCCCGTGAAAAATCGACTGAAAATTTGACAAACCGCATATATAACACATTACATTTCAACAATTACCTCTTGTTCTACCTCCTCTTGCACCAATGTAGTACAATCTTCCATTTTATAGTGCAAACAAACTCGGATTGCTCAAATTTACCAAACCCTACGTTGACAAACCAAACCATCAATTTCTCAATTTTTAATCCAAATAACAGTTCCTGCAAAGCATCATTAGGTTGGCAAATATTGTTACCTCGCTGTCGGATGATGTCAAGACGCAACAATCGATACACGCTCAGCAAACACAATTGTGGCTTTAGGTTTCACTAGTGATCAATGGTGTGGTGGGGTGCCCCAGTTTTACTTTGAAAATGGTTTGTGGGGTTTGAGTCATTATATATGAAGGGGCAAAATAGTCATTTCCATTTTAGCTGGGAGAATTACAAAAAATATGGGTACCTTCATGAATTGGTGGGGTGCCCATAGCGGGCCTCATAATAATTAACATCGCAATTATGCAACCAATAGACACAAATAACGATTTAAGCCTAGTCAGATGTGTTCTACCCTATCCAGGGCATCCACGTGGGTCTGAACTAGCATCTAATTCAGAAAATAAACTCATTAACAGCGTCAATAAATACTGAGTCGTTACAATCTGCACCACAACCACTTGCTCACCTGAATCCAATATTCCTGCAAATGAGTGGTCGTCCAAGTTGTTGGTGAGGTCGTGATTGTGCTTCCCACATACCACATTGACATGTTATAATGCATTTTTCTTGATGTTAATAAGGAAATGGCATCCACAATATTTCTTGGTACTAGTTTAACTCCTTGTGTTTTCCTCCTCCTTTTCAACTTTTGATTTCAAAACAATTTTTGCGGCTTTGGCTTTCCCTACTCTTTGTGAAATTTCCCTAAATGTACTAGACCTCTCACATTCAAGTGTTACTTTTCCCATGTGCTTAACCCCTTTGGCATTAGAGTGCTTCGTAATTAACACAAATTTGTTTGCATGACCGATCATTTGAAACCATGAAGTAGCCTCTTCTCTAGATTAGAACGGTCTACGATGAGTGAAATCATCCTTGTAGTCAGGAAATAACGTGGAAATTGACATTACCTACAAGAAAAACATTGAACCATGATGACTCATCACCAAGACATTGCACGTTCGCCAAAAAATGCAAAAAAGATAGCCTCGGTAGCACAGGTCCGAGACTTAAGAAGCAATGTCGATACAATAGAACCAACACTGCTTGAAGATTCTCGATACCTGATGGGCGAGACATGTGCATTAGTGTCGGCCACCATATACGGATACTTATTGACAAAGTTTCAATCCTGCATGGTCGACACAATCGTGTCCGTGCACACAACTGTAAAAAATGAAAAAAAAAAAACACAATAAACATCAATGAATACCTATTCTTGTACATCATCCTACACCATTGTGTTATCTTCATCTATTTCACGTTGAAAACAACTTCAGAATGATTGGATCTACCAAACCTTACAATGAAAAAAATCATCAAACTCACTATTTGTCGCACCAAAACATTTTTTTTCGAACCTTAATATGGTTGGAATCGATTGTTACCTCGCCACCGGATGATGTGAAAGCGAAAGAATCGTTATAGGATTGCCAACAAACCACGTGGGTTCAGTTGGAGATGAGAGAGAAATGAGGTAGGGTGTCTAAAAATCGGTTCCAATATGTGTTGTGGGAGTGTGTAATGTTTATATGAAAAAGGCAATTTTGTCATTTCCATCAAGATCCAATTTAGAGGAGAAAAAAATCATAAAATTTGGGTGCCCTCACTAAATGGTAAGGTGTCCATAGCGCGCCTCTTAAAAAATATAGATGAGCTTTTTAGTTGAGCTTGGCAAGGGCTTTTATGCCGCAGGCCCATCTAAACCTAACCTATAGGCCGGTCTAGGTGAACTTTTGAAATGGTGTGCTTGTTTTTCTTTATTTATTTTTTTCTTTAAAAAACTTTTATTTAGTAGGGTTGCAAATTAAAAAGAAAAGAAAAATATTTTTTTTTACTTTCTTGAAGACATACATTTGGTACACTGCTTATTAGGGCGACCAAACCTAGGGTTCGCGGTTTGGCCGATTTGCAAACCACCACCAAACCGCGAACCATCAAAACCGCATCCAAACCGCCCGCGGTTTGCGCGGTTTGGTCGGTTTGGTTTCGCGGTTTTCATGCGACCCATATTAAAAAAAAAATCATACATATTACATACCATAAAGTTCATACATGTTTAATGTTCAATTTTTCATCAAAAATTCAACATAAGATACAACAAAACATCAAAAAAAAAACAATCATACATATTACATACCATAAAGGTGATGAGTTTGGTGGCGGCGGTGAGACGGGGAGTGAGGAGGATGAACGGCAGTGGAAGATTTGTAGAGACCAAATCTTCCACTGTTGACTCAACAGTGCTGAGTTTTTTTTTTTTAAGTTATATGGTTTTGAGTTGTAAATGTTGGGTATTTACTAAAATACCATCGGTTTGGTGAAACCGCAGTTTTTTTAAAATGAAAATCGCGACCAAACCGCGATTATGCGGTTTTTAAGTTTTTCAAATTCGAGTTCTAAAAACCAGACAAAACCATGCAGTTACACGGTTTGAGTGGTTTGGGCGGCTTTTCGGAAATCGCTGCCGAGCCCTACTGCTTATGTGTAAGGATTTTTTGCTTGATTGGCACATTTGATGGAAATATATATCCCATTAACACACCCAAAGAAATATTTCCAAATCTAACACATTTGGTGCCACGTCACTGCGACGTCACTGCTAGGTAAGCGGGAGAGCAACTCACCTGGTGGAAAACGTGACCTCGGGTCACGATTTCCATGTGACCCGAGGTCACACCCGTGACCTTGGTTTCCTGCTTCAAACATAAATGTTTGAAGCAGGAAACCCCAAACCCCACCCCCCCAACCACACCAAGCACCCCAAGCAGCCATCTCCTTCAAATCCGCCGCCGCATTTCTTATCTCCGGCGACCGACTTCATATCCGTCCGGCGACTTGAAGATCGGTCGTCCGCCCTCCGTGGTCCGTAACCCGCCGGTCGTTGGAAGCTCGAGGTGACTCATTGTGCCTGCCGGACGTTGCCCGCATTGCCCCGCCGCGCGCCCCCGCGCGATGCCTTTCGCGCGCCATTGTCCGCCGGTCATTCTAACCTTTAGGTGACTCTTGGTGGCTTTCGGACGTGCCGCGCCATTGCTTACAACCGCGCTACCGCTGCTGCGCCTCGCTGCGCGCTGCCCGTCCTCGTCAGCGCGATTCGCCATGGTCGCCTCTGGCTGCTGCTTGCTCGCTTCACAGCTACGTTGGTGGTCTTGTCCCACCGGCGCGAATCGCCTACTACGGCGCTCGAGGCAAGCGACCTTCCGCCGTGCTTGCTCGCCTCCCCATTGGTCGGTCATTGCCTCCCATTACTTACTCGCATTCACAACCGGTCTCGTTTGTATTGGTAAAAATCATTTTTCAATTGTGTTCATTGATAAATTAGTTCAAAAAATGCATTTTCGTTGGGGTCTCAAAAATTAATATAGTGAAATAATGAACAATGATAATAAGCAATTCTCTGCATGATATGATATATATATATATATAATGACTTATATACATCATAACTGAAAAATTTATTGAGCTTGAACTTTTTTTTTCCAAACATAGTTAGATATCGAAAGTAATGATATATTGGGGAGAATGTTGTTGCTTTATTGAAATATATTGCATTGAGAACAATATTGGGGAGAAGCTCTAGGAAACTTAATTTGCTGTAGAACTTGTTTAATATAATTACAGTTATACATATATGTGCAAGGCTTTTTATTGAGCATGATTTTTTTTTCAAACATAATTAGATATCGAAGTAGTTTGACTCGAACTAATATGAGAATAAGGCGGATGTGTTATCGATACCCCGGGTGGTAACGATTTTGAAAGTACATTGGGGAGTGAAAGAGTATGATCCATGTAGTCGTCCTTTACTAGTATACAGCCTCGGCTTAGTTGTTGTCACTCTTTGAGTGAAAGAGTTTAATCTTTGTAGTCGATCCATGCTAGTATAGAAATAAGGTCCATTTATGGTCGAGCAAAACATGTATTAAGATGTTTTCAATTGGCCTTGTAATGTCATACGTATTATGGATCGAATTCAATACTAAATGAAATGATTTAAGGCAAACGGTACTATTGCAAGTATAACTAATATAACAATGATGTTTCAGTCAATTAAGTATTTGGTTTAAGTAATGACTAAGGTATGTAAAATTGTAAATGAATGTTCTGCATGAAAATGACAAATATAATATATGGTTTCTCCTACGTACATTGGTCAATTATTAGAACACTTGACCATCACCTTCTTCTACATATATAGTACATATGAAGTAATGACTAATTTTTTAAAATACTAAGGTGCCTAATTATATATCTTTCTTTCAATTGTTGAATGCTCCTTTAGTACAATTGCTTGGACTATTCAAGACCAACTTTTTATATTTGTGCCAAGTGTGTGTTATAATTATCATCACTTCTATTGATTAACAATTATATTCTACATATATAGATTCAATAATGGTTGATCGAAGAGTAACGTTGTTGTGCTATATGAATGGAGACATGGTTGATGGACCATCAGGGATTTCGTACACGAAACCGCATATTCGACATCTCAGATCGAATATGGGTTTAGGGTACTTGTGAGTTTTATCTGTAATTCATTGGAGATAGACAATGAATTACAGATATTAAACATGACATATCGATATCCTGCGTACATTGGAAGTGGAACGGCCAACTATGTCCCTTTGCGAATAGATGATGAAGCGACTTTGAAAGATGCTTGGGAGATTGTGGGTGATTTTCCACCACCAAATTGCATGGAGCTATATTTAGATGTAGTTCCGAGGCAATCGTATAATAGTTCTAATTGTAATATAGTGTTTGATTCTGGAGATGGACCTAGTACTCAACCAATTTTTGAACATAGTCATTGTTCATCGCCTTTGATGACCGCAAACCCCGAAATGGACGAGGATGCTCGTTTCTGTGATGATATGAATACTGAGGAAGATGACGATTATTGTGGTAGTGACGGGGATACTAGTGAAGAGAGTAGCGATGATGATGTAGACGATGAAGGGGTTGATGCTCATCATGTTGATGATGGCATGATTCGATACACATTAAATCGAGGCATAGCCGATGATGACTCATTATCTTACCCTCCAATTTCGAACGAATATGGGAACGATGATTTTTTCGATGAAGAGGCTGCTGGAATTGATGGTGCGCCCGTGGGTGCAGGTGAATTTGTCGTACCTTCATCTGTATTTATGGAATTGAGTAGTGAGGCAATGCAACCCATATGCGAGAATGCAATGATCCCTTCTAGGTCTTTATGGAATGAGGCATCAAAATTTGAGAAAGGCATGCGGTTCATGTGTAAAGTAGATATCCAGCATGCCATGAAATTGTATAGCATCAAAGGACACAGGCGATTTGTGGTGACCCATTCTACACCTAATGTATGGATTGTCCGTTGTAAGAAATATTTAGAAGGATGTACTTGGAGGTTGCGGTGTTCGAGAAGAAAATCCCATGGAATGTTTGAGATCAGTAAATATGCAGGACCACATACATGTATATATGCTAAACTGTCCAAGGATCATGCGCATTTGGACTCCACCGTTATATGCTGTGAAGTAGAAAATGTGGTGAGAAGAGATCCGTCCATCTCAGTTCCACTGCTTCATCAGATTATCAAGGACAAATTCAGTTATGATGTTCATTATAAAAAAGTTTGGTTGGGGAAGAAGAAAGCAATTGCTAAAGTCTTTGGAGATTGGGAAGAATCGTATAAAATGTTGTCGCGGTGGATGACCGCTCTTAAAGAAAGCAATTCAGGGACACGTGTGGAATGGCGGCATGGCGAGCCTAATGCCGCCAATGAGGTTGTATTCAAATGGGTTTTTTGGGTATTGCACCTTCTATTGCAGGCTTTAGACATTGCAAACCAATTATACAAATTGATGGCACATTCTTGTATGGAAAATACAAACAAAAACTCCTAATAGCCACCGTTGTTGATAGTAATAGTCATGTATTTCCTTTAGCATTTGCCATTGTAGATGAGGAAAGTCAAGACAGCTGGGGGTGGTTTATGGCTTGTTTGCGACATCATGTGACTGATAGGGATGGTATATGTGTCATTTCCGATCGACACCCTGGTATATTGTTGGCAATGAACAATCCTCAAAATGGATGGACCCATGAAAGAGCTCACCACATATTTTGTCTCCGTCATATATGCAGTAGTTTCAACATGAGATTCGGGAGTCGAGAATTAAAAGATATGGTGTACCTAGCAGGTGCACAACATCAAGCTCAGAAATTTAAGGCAGCCATGAAAGAACTGCAACAAATGAATGTCGAATGTATTGCGTGGTTTAATGACCTTGATCGATCACAATGGACGAACGCATACGACAGAGGATATCACGGATGGATGACTACAAATCTAGCGGGTATTCATTGTGTCTATATTTTGTTACTATTACTTATTTAATGTGTTTGATTTATTACGTTTAGAAGCTAATTCATATTTGGAATTTTTTTGTCACAAATGTAGAATGCTTTAACGGGGTCCTTAAAGGCGCGCGATTTTACCCCATCACCGCTTTAGTGCAACTTACATTTTATCATGTCATGGCGTACTTTAACAAAAGACGCGACGAAATAGGTGCAGCCCTAGGAAGGGGCGAAATGTACACAAGGTTCGCACTGAATAAGTTGTCATATTGGGGAAAGGCGGCTGGAGGGCACAATGTGACATTAGTGAATCGTGAGAATGGAACATTTGAAGTCATCACTGCACCACGTGGCTATCATTTGAGAAAAGGGTCTAACAAGCAAGTGGTGAAATTGGAGGCTCGCAGATGCACTTGTATGAAATGGCAGTGTTTTGGCATTCCATGTTCCCATGTTCAAGCAGTTTGCGCCAGTGTTGCCATAGATCACTGTCAGTACATTGTATCATACTACAGATTGTCTGTGTATAGTCAATGTTATGCTGCGAATTTCCAACCCATTCCTCACGAAGATTATTGGCCTAGCGCTAGACTCCCACACACGTTGCTAGCTGATCCATCTCGAAAGCGAGTCAAAAAAGGTCGTCCTCAAACACGACGTTTGCGCACAGAGATGGATTGGAGAGGCAATCAGAAACAGCCACGTCATATGCAGCGAGAAAAGGAATGGGGACCAATAACTCTGTGATGTAGTATGTGTAAGCATGATGGACACAATAGACGCACTTGCTCTCGTCGTCAGCAAGGACAACCGCCTAATGCTTCATAGTGATAGGCTATTTCAAGTCTTATGTTTCGCATCCACTTCTATTTTCCTTGTGTTTGATCACACCATCAACTGTATTAAATCGAGCAGAGTGAAAAACTTGATTCATTTTGCTGATTTTAATTAATTTGGAATCAAAGGTTTATTATTGTTGAATGAACAAAAGTGCTTAGCGTCAAAGGCATGCCGTGAAATATAGTCAATGTCTTTAATCTAGAGGTCTAAAGTTTGAGTATTATTAGACTTGAGAAAATCTTGTTCGAAGCCCTTGCTCTTGTGACCTTATACAAAGTTGGCACGCCCTATCATACAATGAAATAAGTCCATGTGTGCTTATTTGTAGACTACATTGGGTGCCTTATTTTATATTTTTAACAATAGTGTTTTAGAAACTTTTGCCCTATCATACAATGAAATAAGTCCATGTGTGCTTTGGCTGGTGACCAGTTCTAATTTCATGTTTTGATCTCTTGGAAATATCATCATATATTATGTGCACTCAACTCATCAGGACTTTATTCCATAAACCTAATTTAGACAATATCATCTCATTGGAAATGAGATGATACAATCAATCCATCCATGCATGTATAGAATTGAATATATTCACCAATTATAGAGCATAACAATCAATCCATGCATGCTCTAAAAATGTGAATAGATGTGTTCGTATTAACATTCAATGTTAATAGATGTTTTCGTATTAACATTGAATGTATGCTCTAAAAATGTGAATATATTCACCAATTATAGAGCATAACAATCAATCCATGCATGCCATACTGATGATGGAAACAACACTACACTAGTACAGTCTCTTCTTTACTTTTAAAATAGATGTTTTCGTATTATTCGCACACTTTTGTTTTAACTTAATTGTTTCTTGAATGAAATGTACTAGTGTCTTGTATTGTTTCAACTTGTGGTTTATGGAATTAATGATAACATTGCTAATGATTTGGGGTTCAAGCACGATATGGATCCTGGCCCTATAGATGATTCGGTGTTGACTATGCAAGCTCTACATAGATCTACTCGCGTTTGGAATGGACCGGTAGTACTTCTTTTCGCCTGTTTCTCTAATTTTATAGCTTCGTAGCTACATTTTTTAACTAATGTAACTTAAATCTCGTTTTCCATAGGAGCCCGGTATATTGACTATCAGGTGTAATTCAGCTGCACTACATCGATCGGTCCCACTGGATCAACGAATAGTTGGGCATCTTCAGGAATCTGGGTTTTATGGAACGGCGCGAATATGTTTCATATCAATTGATTGGCATCTCATTACTGCCCTTGTAGAGAGGTGGAGGTCAGAAATGCACACGTTTCATTTCCCAGTTTGCGAGATGACTATTAATCTACAAGATGTACAAATCATCTTAGGGTTACCTGTCGATGGATTACCAATCACTGGTCGTGTCGAGCAGGATTACGATGTCTTATGTATGACACAACTAGGCTTCCCATTCCCTGAAAACAACAGGACTGGAGGACGGATCCAAATTCGCCAACTATCAAGATGGTTTCCAAACCTTCCAAATAATGCTGATGATGTGGAAGTGCAACGCTACGAAAGAGCGTACATCTTACAACTTCTTGGAGGAACTTTATTTGCGGACAAGTCTAACAATCTAGTTCACATCACGTATTTGCAATTTTTGGAGGATTTTGAGGAGGCAGGACAATACAGTTGGGGTAGTGCAACTCTGGCTCACCTATATAGACAATTGTGTCTTGCAGCTGACGTTGATGGATCAGAGATTGCAGGTCCGGTCATACTATTGCAATTATGGGCATGGGATAGGTTGCCTTTTCTAGCACCAATAATGAGAGGGCATCTTCGAGACGACATCATACCGAACGAAGATTTATTTCCACCTCCTCCATATGGTCATAGGTAATTATTATTTTTTAACATAATAATTTCAATTTGAGTATATTAATCTACATGTACATTCGTTAATGCTTTGTGTTGTTTTGCACATTTCTTTAGGTGGAGACATGCCTTGGAGACCACGGGAACATCAATGCATGTCTTGACAAAATACCGAGAAATGATTGACATGCAAGCTTTTAGATGAAGTAAGAAATATACTTTATTATTTTTTCAATTACCTAATTCAACAATAGTGAAATGCGAATTTTATTCATTTCAAGTTGTATTTTATAACTTCAGGTAATTTGGGAACCGTATCCCGAGACGGTTATAAGGGACCTTCATGCGTATTGTAGCAGTGGTCGTGCTATTTGGCGAACGAGGGCACCTTTGATTTTCTTCTGTGTTGTCGAAATGTATAATCATGATAGAGTCATGGGACAATTCGGTTTGAACCAAAGGATACCACCTTTACATAGCACAAGCATGGAGCTACAAAAGATTGACTTGAGAGGGAAAACGGATAAGGATTGGAGTGCAGAACATAGTGCTTATGTCCTGCTGTGGAACGAACGTACTTCCAATATTGCAAGCGATGACATATTGGAGGAGCCATTGCAATTTTACGACCAAGTATATGTTATGGTATCGTCGCATTACACGACGATTTATGTCTCGTCGTGGAGCTATTGCTGAGGCATTGGTAAGTACAATTTCATTTTTTTTAGTCATGAAGTCTTTCAAATAGTTATTTTGATTTTACTTTCGCATACAACTTCATAATTTTTTAATATGTAGGCACATGGAATGACATCAATTCATCAGTTGACATTGGGTGATGATGTGTTTATTGCACGTATTAGAGATGTAGCTGCATCGACTTTGACTGCAGTACATGCGAATTATCGCATGCATAATATGCCCACATCATTTGAAGCTTTTCATCAATCTTCTCATTATGATACACGTTCGAGGCATGACACTCCAGTGTATACTCCATCAGTACCTCTCAACCAGTTCGAGACTCTGTACACTCCATCAGTACTTCTCAACGAGTTCGACACTCCACATACTCCATCAGTTCCTCCCAACATGGCATTCGAGGCTACGGAAGCCTTTCCATTTGATAGGGCACCTACATCTTCGCGCCATTTTAAATGCAAGTCCAAAGTAAGGATGAATTTTTTACGGGACTACAAGTACTCATGATGGTGGAATGCATGATATCGATGATATTCAACGAGAAGATGCTCAAAATCCTGCTGATGTGGGCCATTCGAATGTGCCATTAGCTTTAAATCGTAATGTGCGAGTCGTAAAGAGAACACGTTGTGGAACTGGAAGTCATTATTTGGGGTCAGACTAAGACTTCTTTTACTTTCACAAGACATGTTTTTTGGTTTATATAATGCTTTGTAGTTCTTCCACTTCAATTTCCAAGTTCTTCATTTATATCATGTTTTTTGGTTTATATAATGTTTTTTGGTTTATATAATGCTTTGTAGTACTTCTTTGACATGTTCACACATTTTAGATCAACAATAATAGGCCAACCATTCATGATTCCTATTTATTGAACAACTTCACCACTTGTGACCAACAGCTCAAATACAAACATAGCAAAATCACACCTATTAGGGACAAATATAGGACTGAAATTGAAAGCATACTTTGTTGCTTAGTTAATCTCTTTGTTTCCTGTCTCATGTCACGAGCTCACATTTGATGTTCTAAGTGAAGTACATATATCAATGTGAGCCCACTAATGATTATGCTTTAATAGCAAGTCAAATATTTTGTATAGGCGTGAGTGGCACTTGAAGTGACTGAGGTTGTGAGTAGGAAATAGAGTCCCAGGGATGAATTAGCTGGTGAGATAAGCAATCCTCATTCATTCCTTCGCTCTGGGAATTCTGTGACATCTCGCTCTATTCTGTGACAAAGAAAAACAATTCACTTCTGATATGCTCTGTACAAGACAAAAAAAAAATTCAAATGCAACACAAAAACAAATTTTCACTCCTGTTTCTGGAGCAAGTCGTGACTACAAGTCACGTTTTCCTCAATCAAAAAAAAAAAATTACCTAGCAGTGACGTGGCAGTGACATGGCACGAAATGTGTCAGATTTAGAAATATTTCTTTGGGTGTGTTAATGGGATATATATTTCCATCAAATGTGTCAATCAAGCAAAAACTCCTTATGTGTAAAGTAAATGGGTTCCACAAAAATATAAAACTTTACCAATTTTGCCATCATCTTCTTCACACCCTAATCACCGGATTCACTGCCCTCCGCCCTCTAACCTCGGTGTCCGCCACCACCCACGCCACTGCCCCACCGCCACCATCCTCACATCTCAAATGGAGAATGCGCTCCGTCACCCATTTTTCATTGATGGAGTTCTTCATCTCCTTCTCTCTGAAAGATCTGCCACTCTCGCACCAGCTCTTAAAGCTCGAGCGATGGAGGTCCTCTTCAAAACCCATCGCGATAGACTTAAATTTTACTTTTGCACATTCATCCAAATTAAATTTTGCAGATCTAATCCGATCTTCCAATTTGCTAATTTAATCAGTACATTTGGTGGCATAAAGCAAAATGTTAGGGTTCAGGATGTCGATCGTCGTCGCGTTGGCGCTCATCGATGCATATCACGAGTTATTCCCCTCGCAATAACTCTGTTTCGAAACGCGATCCTCTCTTGTGCATACGTGAATAATTTAAGCTTAAATCAAAACCAATGTTGATGAAACTGATCATTGATATCTGATACGCTGATCTCGTTGTGGTGAGTGATTTAGGATGAGTTGCTAAATTGTTGCAATGCTGTTAAAGACGTGATGGTGATGATGATGGATAGTAGATGTGAGGAGGTGATGGGGTTGGACACACTTTCTTGTTCCGACACGGCAAGGAACATTTACTCTAGCTCGGGGAGCGAACGTACAAGCAGAGCAAGAGCAGGAGATCGAGACATGAAATGACACGAAAGTGGGTAGGGGAGGGAGGTCGGCGACAGCGAGGAAGGGCGGAGGTGGGGCAGTGGTGTAGGTGGTGGCGAACACCAGTGGTGGAGGGCGGAAGGTGGTGAATTCGGCGATAACAGTGGGTGTGAAGAAGATGAGGGCAAAATTAGTAAAATTTTATATTTGTAGGATCCATTTACTTTACACATCAGCGGCGTATCAAATGTAGTATATGTCCCATGTTAGATTATCAGCTTGCAAGAGAAAATAATTGGCTTAAACACGTTTGACACTTGCATTTTACATCTAGTTGTTATGATTATGTGAATGTTGCATTAAGATGTGTGCGCTTGTTTTTTGAAGAGTATTTTGAAGAGTATGCAAAGGCGCACAACAACTAGGTCTGAAATGTAAGTATCAAAAAACTCAAAGTTAGAGATGATTCATTTTTTTAATGGGAAATAGACCTACTCATAGACCGAGGTTGGGTGGAATCGAGTGGGCTCAATTGGCCTTGGCCTACGCTTAGGATGTAAACACGGTGGATAATCCCTGTAGGTGACAAAGAATCCCCGCACGCGGGAGACGGGTAAAGGGACTTTAAATGGGGACGGAGGCGTGGATGGAGAGAAAATCACATACCCACAAGGGTAAGAGCATGTAGATGGGTAAAAAAAAATATCTGCGGGGATTTCCACTTTGGGTATCTCCATTGGGGATCATTGGAGGAGATCCAAGAGGATTCCCATATATTAATTATATATATATATATATATATATATATATATTTATATCATATGATTTTTACTTCAAAACACTAGTGATACACATAACAAATAAGTTCTAATGAGATTTATAATTTTAACTTATTTGGTTAAATAAAAAAATATTTTTTTATTAAACTACATTAATTATATACTTTGTTTTGAATTGTTTGCAACTATATCTACATTTTACAAATTTAGAATCAAATTAAAAAAAAAATGCAAAACTTTATTGCACAAATTATCAAACTACATTAACTACTATATGTCTATGCTAGCAATAGACATATGTATAGTATGTGTATAAATACTATTTAAAAATATCAATACACATATACATATGTATGTGTCTTTGATACCTTACTTTTTATAATTTTTTTTTGTCAAAAATTAAGTGGGGAGAAATATTTTCTTACGGTGAATCTTCACAGGGATCCTCAATGGAGAATTAAATGAGAAAAAAGTTTTCCCCAAGGGGATTCCTCATCCCCGCGGGGATTAGACAAGTATGGGAGCGGGTTCATCCCCGCATAAGGATGACGAGGATGGGAATGGAGATGGGTCCCCATTTCCTACCCTCCTCATTTGCATCCCTAACCTGAGTCCATCCGAAAAGCCCACTTTTACTTATTTTTATATTTTTACTATTTATGTATTATATATGTAAAAAATATTATTTAAAATAAGAAAAGTTAATACTTAGCTTGGGTGGGATCGAGTGGAAAATAGACATGCTCACGAAGGCAGAGCTTGAATGGGATCGAATGGGTCCAATTGGACAATGCGATCAACTAGTTTGGCAAATCATGCAACTTCTTAATAAGAGAGACGAGACTAACAGGGGTGTATTCAATTGAGATTTTAATAGATGTTTTGTTACTTGTATAAGTTGATGACTTTTACGAAGTTTGTAGATTTTCGTAGACTTTTAATGACTTTAATAAACTTTTATGTAAACTTCATTTTGATGACTTTTATTAACATTTAAGATTTTTAGTGACTTTTGTGAACTTTTTAAACATGATTTTGATTGATACTAGTAAATCTTTGTGATTTTTATATTGAAACAATATTTTGCACTTTATTATAAAAAATAGATGAATACTTACATTTCTTTTTTTTAAGAACTATTATTGAATTTTTAAAAAATATTAATATTTTTTAAAAAATCATATATACATATTAATGAATTACTATCAAGATAGTAACATAACAAATAAGTAAATAAATATTAACAAAACAAATAGATAAATGAATCATCTTTTACTGGCAAAAAAGAATCAAATAAGATCATTGTGTAAAAATTTTGCACGTTTTTTTTGACTTGCATAAAAAAAAATTATATTTTTTCCTTAAGAATGATAGTTTAAATTTCTTAAAAAGCACTTCTTGCATTTGAAAAAAAAAATACGATTATCTTCTCCAAAAATAATAATATTACACTTTTTGAGATTATAATTATATACTTAATAAACGAAACTTCTTCGTAAATTTTTTTTATAAAAAATGTACAATGATGCAAGAATAAGATCTTATTAATAACGACATCATTTTCATTTTCATCAACATAGACATTAGAGTATAATGAGTGAGCAATGAAATCCATTAGTTGTGGAGTGGTTAGAGAAGTTGATAAAAACAATTAATAAAAAATACCTTGTGAACAATGAAGTCCTTATTGAATAAAGAAACCAACAAAAATTAAAAGTCTCTAAAAGTTTACGGGTTGTGGTGAAGAGAAGTTGAAGATTTCTTTATGTGTATTTTTATACAAAAAGTCTATAAAAGTCGAGATTTGTAACCAAATCACAAAAGTCACCAAAAAATTAAATACACCTTACTTTTATAAACTCTTTAAAAGTTTAAATTGAATACCTCAAAACTTTTATAGACTTTTAAAAAGTCTATAAAAATTCATATTGAATACACCTTACTTTTATAAACTCTCTAAATGTTTTAATTGGATACGCATAAACTTTTTAGTAATTAAAAGTAAGAAAGTTCGTTAAAATCTCAATTGAATACACCCCCTGTAAGATTCAAAAAGTCTTCAAGCAAAAGAACGCTTGTGCTTGACAAGCTTGCCAAAAAGCACGGGAAGAAAGACGTGTAGCTCGATTTATCGACACGATTCCACGTAGCATTTTCTTTGTGACTTGAGAGGATATGCCCACCTCAATTTTTTAGTTTTATTTTTTGGTTCGAGCCAATAGGGCTGTATTTACCAAAAAAAAAAAATTACTAAGGCTAAATTTGGACTTAGCTTATTAGAGCACCTCCAATAATAAATGTGGAATGAAACTATAGATCTTACGAGAAAAATTGTATCCAATGCACAATGTGGATTAAAACATTCCTCTTTGTAATTTTTTGTTTTTAGGCAAAAAGAATCATTTGATTCTGAACTTTTAGGTTTTTCTTCAATAGGTCCTTAAACTTTTATCAATTTACTTTTGGTATATTAATTTTTTTTTTTTTTTTTTATACTTTTGATCATTTTTTTAAGTTTGAAGAGTATAATTACTAATGAAGCAATCGAACTTAACAACATAACCCAAATTATATAAAAATAAAAATTGGATGAACAAATCAAGAAAACGCGGAAGTTAGTGAGACCAAATGATACTATTTGCCTTGTTTTAATGGAAATTGTTGCGACTTGTGAGAGTTCTTAGCTTCAATGTTTGTTCTGTACGAACTACGTGCCCTAACACAGCAGAATTCATTATGAGGCAGTCCAAGTCGTTGTTGATTCTATGCATTGAGTCTGTTTCGACTGAGATCATTCATGGTAGGGCTCCTTCAATTCCTTCAATTTCAACTTCTACTGTTCCAATCAGTCAACGTTTTTCGTTCGATTTGTTGTTCAGGAGATCACAATGATCATCGCCTTCTCGACGCCGTATCTGATGATCTTCCATCGGACCTCTTCGATTTGCTGCTCAAGCACTTGCCTCCGATGGCTCTTCATCTCCTGCACAAGCGAATGTCTGTGTAAAAAGCATCTTTAATCAATTTTCGTTCATCAATTAGGGTTTTGTTTGAAATTGTTGAATTGCTTTGCCTTGTTGTGGAAGAAAAGTTGCCTTTTCTATGAATATTGGGTTTTGATTTAGGGTTTAGGGTTTAAGGTTTAAGGTTTAGGAGGATGCTGATTGTTGGTTTCAATTTTCGGCATTTGCGCCTTATTGACATCAGAGATAGTATTTAAGTTTCGTTTGGTTCGTTTTTGCCAACCTACAGTTTGAGTGGAGATAACTCCATGGAGTTAACTCACAGACAAGTTCAAATTTCATGTTTGGTTAAACTTTAAACTTGCAGGGAAGTTGCAAATATTTAAAAACAGTAAAATGTGGGAATTGACATAAATTCCCTTTAAACATATTTTTAAAATAAAAAAGATGATTTGTGAGAGACTTGGGAAAAAGATGATTTGTGAGGGGTATTTTTGTCCATTGAACTATTGGGAGATATCTCCCTATGGGGGGGGGGGAGGGGGAGATAACTCACCATCTCCCCTGTAAGTTGGGAGATATCTCACCCACATACCAAACAAGGCCTTAGTAGTTTGGCCTCAAAAAATGAGGCTTACGTCGCCTCGCTTCACTATCCGAAAGCGTTTCAGTTTTGCCGCAATAACTTTCAAACATTTAGGTTGACCTGTAAAAGTTTGGAAAAGTTAGGTTAAAATTTATGCCGATTTTTCCTTTCTTTAGTAGCGTGAGCACGGGTTGGAGATAATGATGAGGGTAGAAGAATCTTCTGAAGACAAAGTCCATCCAACCATTTTATGTTCATTTATGAGGAGATGAGATAGAGCTTGTCTGAAGTAGCAAACCTAATCAAGAACGGAAATCTCGTTTTTGTTATTGTTCTATCCATGGCCTATTATACTGGACACAAGTGTGGTATGTGTTTGCATGTTGGAGTTGCATATTCTCTAATGTGTGGACACGGGACTCGGTAAATAGTGTCTAAAAGCTTGCATTTATGCTTTGAAGTTAGATCTATGGACTAATTGTTGGAACTTACATTCTAAATATGTATAAATTAGAACATAGCAACCAAGTTATACAAATTACAAGATCTAGGCATCGTTTGGAATAGATACAACATGAGAACTTTCACTATTAAAAACTTTAATGTTGGAGCAACCACAATTAAATTGATATCCGTAGATCACTTTTTAACCTAATTGAAGAAAAGAAAAGCAGGAAACAAAGAGGAAGAGAAGGTGAAAAAAGCTTTGATACCAAGTTACAGTTTCAACATTTTTTTTTGATACTATGGAGTCCTGGATTCCTTCTGACTATTCCAGTGCCCATGATTACCCCTGAGTATTCTGTAGGAAACGTACCCATCCTACAAGAGATATGTCTTGAAAAGTTAGAAATTCAAACTTGTGACCATACGAAGCACAAATGAACAACTAATAGGTCCTAACAACTGCACCAAGCCAATGGTTATAATCTCAGCAGCTTAATGCACAAATAAATAGCCAAGAGAGAAGCAAAAAAGAAAAAAAATATGAGGAAAGAATAGAAGTAGAAATATAGCTTTTCAAAGGAAAAATAGGACTTCTGTAACTGTTCCAATGATATGAATTTGATTTTTTTTGTCTTTATCTTATCCTTCATATGTAAATTTTAATAGAAGAAGTGATATGTGTAAATAACTTCTGGCGTACAACAACTACACAAACCCTTGGTCCCAAATTATTTGAGGCCGGCCATGTGGATCAAACTCTCTCACTCAACTCGATATAGTGCCCTTAAGCATCTAAAAAAAGGTAGATATTAAAATGATATCTTTGCTAAACTACTTTTGACAATGATTATGAGAAGGGAGTATAAAAGCTGGCTTGATAATGTTTGATGATTAATGCATTAAATTGATATCTTGTGTTGTAAAGAGTTGAATTGTTTAGTTATTGAAAGAATCTATCAGCAGTTGTTGTTGTGTAAGTGATTAGTGAAATATCCTTGGCACTCTCTTGCAATGTTGATAAATCCTAAATGATTTATCCTTTTGCTGAACTTTTGAGGTTCAAAGTTTGTATTGTAATACGGCACTCAACATTTAGTTCCACATAGGAAAGAAAGTGTTTCTTTAACACTTCAAATATGTACACTCACTTCATAGTTCATACTAATGCATATGTGACATGTGTAGTGAAGTGGGTGGACCATTGGGGTTCCCTAGGTGTGACATGATTTTAACATTTAAATTAAAATGTCTTTGATGAGGGCCTTGGGAGTTGGGGCTATGGTTGTGGACTTAGCCATTTCGTAAACTCGTTTTTGGTTTTAAAACCTGATATTTGTTTTTTTTTTTTGTTTTTTTTTGTTTTTGTTTTGTTTTGTTTTTTGTTTTTTTTTAAATTCAAACAAAAACAAAGTTCCATCAGTTGCATTTTTTGATTTCAGAAGTTGATTAATGGTGGGTGATTAAAGAACTAACCACAAATTGGCATCCCTTAAAATTCGAATTAAAGATTGATTCGAATTTGAAGTGTTGCAACTGTTCGTGGCTTTTGCACCGCTCCCTACATAAAGAGAGTCCTAGTCTTATTGAAACTTCGAAATACATAGAATCTTGTGTTAACTTGTGTTTGAGAGAATCCATCCTTGCAATTTGAAGGATCCTTGATTGGTGCTTAATCAAAGATCAAAGTTAGTTGTATCCTGGAGACAAAACTCTGTGAAAAAATTCAACACCGAATTGTAGGAAATTTTTCTGTCTTAGGACATTTCTTTGCAAGCCTCTGGCATTGTTTATTTTCGTAAATTCTGGTTGTTTAGATGTACATCATAGTAATTTGTACAATTGTCATCTTTTGATTTGAGCATTCCAACAATCCTTTTTGAGAGCTACAACATTGATTTGTAGTCTATCTATGACTAATTGATTGATTGCTTCTGTATCTATTTTTTTGTGGTTTACTTTGATGTTGTTCCTTATTTTGATTTCTGCCCTCTTCAATTTAGAGCTACATCTTATAAAGGCTCTAAACTTGCTCTTGAATTCACTTTCTCATGACTAATCTTTTTTTATTTTTGTATCTTCCAAACAGGCCAACCAAGCATTATGATACTTTTATCTCTAATCAGCTTAACAATGCAAGGAAACGTGGAAGGTGTGTCCATATATGATTTATTTTCTCTTCCTATTTCGACGATAATGTTCCTTTGTCATTTGTTGGTGTTTGAGTGAGGAAGGGTAATCTCTGACAGTTATGAGTCAAATTCTTTATTACAGATTTGATGACTTTAATATTGCATGGGAAACATTATTTAAGTCTCGGTGGCCTGAGATTGTTGGGGCAATTCTACCTTATGATAAATGGACAAAGCAAGACATGAAAAGATCTAGAGATATTCACATTGTCGACTGGCATCAGATGTACTGGGAGGCACATTTACAGAAGTACGTCAACCTATTTAAAACATCTCTACCATTAATCATTAATTCATAAAAAGTATTTCTTGCTTTGAATTGATTAATTAAAATGATTGCTATTCTAATTTGAAAGCCAGTTGCTTGGATAAAGCTGCAGAGATGGCATTGCTTCCATCTTTTGATGGATCTATTAGTGACATAACAATTCCAGGTAAATAATATGAATTTTGGATATTTTCCATGTTTATCTATATGAATTTCAGATTTGCTGTCATTGTAAAATTCTAAAGTTATTTTTGATTCCCAAAATATTTTATTCACGCTGTTGTAAATAAAATTGAACTAAGTGTTTAGAATCTTGAGTTGATCACATCCAAATGTTAACAATATGTTCCACATCTTTTGTTAGATTTGTCTTTGCCTTTAAGAACCTTGAATCTGTTGCTTTGGACTGCACTCACAAATAACAAAGCTGTAAAGTTGAGTTCTATAAATGTCCCGACCTTAATGTACTTAAGTATTGCTGAACATATTGAGGTTAAACATGTTATGCTTGTCATTATAAAGATTTCTAATGTGCTTAGTTATGAATTATAATGTTGACATGGGAACCAAAGGCTTTCTTTCTTAGCTTGTTACAGGATTTTGGACTGAAAAGAGCAACATTGTTGACAATTAATAAGCATGGGAAATTTAAGTATTTCTCTTGTTTTATTGTTGTGTCTCTTCAATAAAGATTTTTTTTTTATTTATTTATTATAAGTCTCTTCCGTTCAGAATAGTGACAGCATCACTTGACTTTTTTTTCTTTTTTGTAGGATCAATTGTGGAGTCTATTGGCTATAGCATGAATGTGTCAGATAGTGCAAGTGTTTATTGGAAATTATCTTTTCATTGCCAACAATTTGGGTGCTATGCTAGGTATAATGTTAAAAAATTTAAAGTTGAAGCTACCTTTTTCTTCTTGAATTAGAAATCTTTTATTGATCATGATGTGGAATAAACAAGAAATGCAATATATTAAAGCAGACGCTGTTAAGGAGCAGGACTTCTAGAAAAGGACAGATCAGTCTCTCAAAACATCTGGGACCAAGAATCAATCCTTGATGCATGATAACAAACACATACCCTGAAACAAGCTGCCTCCTAAGCCAACTGAAAATCTTGCAACTTTTAGTCAAAGAGCAGGTTGTTACGCTCTGTGCAGGTAGCCTCAAAGCAAAACACATTGCTAGGCTCTTCTCACTCTATCCCATATTTGGTGACAAGTTCTGAACAAAATATCGACACATCTTTAAGGGGCGACCCAAGAAGGAACCATGCGCTGTAAAAGGAAACGTCATGGCTTCATTCTCTATGTTGTCAAACTCGTACGATTTATGAGTTAACTCTTACGAGTTATCTCGGTACAAGGGTAAAATGAGTCGAGATGGCTATTAAATCGCAAACCTACAAGAATTGCACGATTCATGAATCGAATCGTGCGATTCGATTTAACTCATACGAGTTAACTTGTACGATTTACGAGTTAACACCTTTAACCCGATAAAGGGGTCGCTAGGCTGTCAAAGCAACCTCAAGTTTCGTTTATTTTATTTTTTATTTTTTTTAAACTCCCCAAAAGGAGAGAGAGAGAGAAAAAAGCAATCAGCGAAATGGGAGAGGAGATAGAGAAATCGGGGTAAGAAAAGAAAGGAAAAATTTGGAAAAGATCTAAGAACTAAACCAAAACGAGAAAAGATCGAATCCACTAAATACACACCCGTCGAGACACATATTTGTATATAAAGTGTTCCACACGTTAGTAAAAAATACATTTTCTTACCCAAAATACAACTTTTCTTATTTAACTTTCTATTGAAACTATTATATATCATTTAAAATTGAAAGATAATCAATGAATACACAAATTAAAAGTATTTTGAAGCATTTTAAAAGAATCGAAAAAAATCTTACGATTTACGATTCGATTCACAATTCACCCTACGATTTTATGATCGATTCCGATTTGACAACTTTGGTCATTCTTATTTAATGGACAATGTGTAAAGACAGGATCCCTACTTTCCTTACACAGGTCGCACCAGTGTGTGGATGTTCTTTTTAGGAATGGGCCTTATTATGTCATCACCTATGCTTGACCAAGAACATGTTCCCTTAGAAGCCAAATATGTGAGAAAAATGACACTCCTTTCCTCTGTCACGCTCAAGATGGATTAATTATGTGATTGTAAGCATGCCATTTAAAACACCATTTAAAAGCTGGAGTGGGCAAGTGGAGCATTACCAATCCAATCGTCCTCCCGAACTATCAACATCACTTACTTTATTCTCAATGAATTCCATAGAACTGTCTTGCATCAAATAGGTAAACTTCTACGCCTCCATAAAGTGCCTTTCCTAGAATTAGCTGTATCACACCTATTCTTTGCAAGGTTAAGTGGCAAATAAAGTATTAGAGAAGCTCAATGTTAGGCATTAAGACATGTAATCCCTCTTTCTTGCTCATTGCATCTGTTTGTGTATTTGTGTGTGTGTCTACAACCTCATGTAAAATTGTATTGAAGACATCTGATGAAAAGAAAATGACAAATAAAACAAAAAATAATAAAAAAACAATGAAAAATAAAAGCGGCAGCAAGTCATAGTCTCATAGATTCATCTAGTGTAACTTGTTCAGTTACCAAATGATCATATGCCAATCTGTTCTTATCTAAATGGAAGACTTGCATAAAAATGGGACGTTTGCAATATGTAAAAAGGTGAGAGTCATCAAGTAAGCTTCCAATGTGAGTACTGCCAACATCGATGCATCCATTCATTCAAGCATCCTGATGTAGATAAGAAATAAGACCATAAATAAGACAAAAAATAAGACCAAGAATAAGTCCAAAAATAAGACCGACTCACCTACTCGACATCTCTAAAAACTTCATATTCCGCGATCTACGACTCCCCTACTGATTGAGGTAGTTGGTGATGATCTGTCGATGGTTGAGATAGTTAGGAGTGATGGTGATGTGTTGGTAGGGACTAAAAGTGGGTGATTGATTGCACGTGCTGATCAGTGGGTGGTGGTTCATTGCTATTCGTGGTAGCTACAAAGACTGAGTAGGTGATTGGTGTGTTTGGTGGAGTTTTTCGCCAAGGTGGAGATTGTTGGGTTTTTGACTCATACTCCATGTCCTAATGTATTTAGGATTTAATTTTTAAGTTTGTCTAATTAGTAAGTTTGAATTTTAGTAGGATTTGAGTGTTTAGTGATAAAAGTAGAAGTATTTGTGTTTGAGTGAGATTGTGAGTTAGAGTTTGAGAGAGATTATGAGTTAAGGTCTATAAATAAGGCCTAGTATGTTAGTTTTGTGTGTGCATCGGGTGTGCACCCATGGTGCACTCGTTGGGGAGTTTAATTGTTGAATATATTTATTATTGATTGAATATATTGACGAATGTTTGATTGAGCATTCAAGCATGCTGATGTAGATCAGAACTCTCATCCCCATAGAAGTTTGGCAAATCCTACAACGATCAACGAACAAGAGCAACTTCTTTCCGCATAGAAGACCAAAAATAAGATCGACTCACCAAATCAAATGTATGGTCATGCCCCACATGGCCCTCATAATGTAACTCCCGAATAATCTGTAGGCGCAAACTACAGTTTGGAATACACAACCGAGTACCTTTGAACAAGTACCCATCTTGCAATATATACTCTGTAGAACGGTGTTCTCAGACATTCGCCAAGATCAGAGAAAAAGAAAACATCTTCGGCGTATAAATCACGAAAAGTATCATGGCCCAATACTTGTACCTGTAACTGAGTCAAATGACAATGTTGGCGGCTCAATGCATCTGCCACTTTGTTCATGGTACGGCTTTGTGCTTAATCACAAAACGAGGCTCATTTGAAGAAAACCGCCCATGAAGCATGTCCATTTGAAACTTTATCTTGACCGCTCAAGTGATGTAAGGCATCATGATTTATATAAAGCAAAAACTTTGCGTGGAATAAATAGTGTCTCCAATGTCGTAGTGCACGAACGATAGCATAGAACTCCACATCATATGTGCTATAACGAAGCTTCGAACCCGACAACTTTTCGCTCAAATAAGCAATAGGGCAACCCTGTTGACTCAAAACAACACCAATCCCCATCTTTGAGGCATCAAAATGCAACTCAAACAACGTAACTTCAGTCCCAAGTTAATTGAGGTCGACTACATAGATCAAACTCTTCCATTGCGCTCAACTAAGTGCAATTGATGGTGAGCTTTCCAAATCATTCAAATCCCTCCTAATTAATGCATCATGAGTTAACTTTGGTCTACCCTACCTCATCGAATTTCTTCAATTTCTATTGAGTCAAGTTTTCTAGTGGGGGCATTTGTAGGCCGTCTTTGCAGGTGACCAAACTACCGCAACAACCCTTACATAATCTTTGTGTCAATTGGTATTAATCCTACTTGTCTTTGAGTTTCTATATTTCTTATTCTATCTTTACGTGTTTTACCACATATCTACCTAAGCATCCTCATTTACATTACGTTCATTTTATGTAATTGTGGTTGCTTTACAACCCAACATTCACTTCCATATATTATAACTGGTCTAATTGCGTTCCTATAAAATTTTTCCTTTTAACTTAGTAGGAACATTTCAAATACAAATCACCCATGTTGCACTCGCCATTTCTTTCATCCAGACTTGGATTCTATGTTTGACATCATTCTCAAAATTCCCATCATTTTGTATGATTAATCCTAGGTATCTAAAGTGGTTCACCTTAGGAACTTCTACTTCCTCTAATTTTACAACTCCATCATCTCGATATCTAGTATTTCTAAACTCACATTGCATGTATTCGGTCTTCGTCTTACTCAACTTAAAGCCTTTAGATTATAATATATTCATCCAAAGTTCTAATTTCCTATTTACTCCATCTTTTGTTTCGTTTATTAAGACAAATATCATCTGCAAATAACATACAACATGATATATCCTCTTGAATATGCCTATCATCCATAACTAAAGTAAAGAGATATGGCCTTAAAGTGATCCTTGATGTAGTTCTATCGTAATAGGAAATTCTTTTGTATTTCCTCCAAATGTCTTTATACTCGTTATTACTCCCTCATACATATCATTAATAGGGCCTATGTATCTAACATACACTCATTTTCTTTCTAGAACCTATCAAAGAACATCTCTAGAAACCATATCATATGCTTTTTCTAAATCTACAAATACCATATGAAGATCTTTTTTCTTTTCTCTATATTTTTTCAACAATCTTCTTACAAGGAAAATCGCCTCCATAGTTGACCTCCCAGGCTTGAAGCCAAATTGATTATCTAATATTGTTGTTTCTCTTCTTAGCCTATTGTCAATTATCCCCTCTCAAAGTTTCATAGTATAACTCATGAGTATAATTCCATGATAATTTGAACAACTTTGAATATCTCCTTTGTTTTTGAAGATTGGTACAAGCATGCTTCTTTTCTAATTCATTGGCATCCATTTTGATTTTAAAATCTTGTTGAAAAGTTTTGTCAATCAAGTCAATCCAGTTTTTCCTAAGCATTTTCAAACCTCTATGAGTATTTCATCTGGGCCACATGCTTTCCCTATTTTCATCATTTTCAATGCCTTTTTAACATATGAAATTCTAATGTTGCGTGTATAGTTTACATTTCTTTCTTGGTGTGGGTTTTCATCTACTATGATATCAACTTGGCCATCATTAAGTAAACTATCGAAGTAATTTCTCCATTTTTCCTTAATATCATCTTTGCACGTTAAAACATTTTGATTTTCGTCCTTAATACATCTTACATGACTTAGGTCTTGTTTCTTTTTATCTCTTAATTTGGCTAGCCTATAAATATATTTTTTGCCATCTCTATTGCTTAACCTTGTATATAGATCTTTCATGAAATTTGTTTTAGCTTGACTAACTACTTTTTAGCTTGTTTTCTAGCGTTTCTATATTGATTGTATGCATCTTCGTCTTGACACTTAGATATACCTAACTGTTTCATGCTACTCTCTTTATGCAACTACTCATTTCTAGCCACATTGTATGAGAATGCAACTCAAACGGTTAAGAAAAATCAGCAAGAACTAGAATAGGAGCCGAAGTAAGCTTTTCTTTGATAAATTGAAAAGCTATGCTGGCAGCCTTAGACCAAGTGAACTCTCCACCGCGGATGCTATTAGTGAGAGGAGCCATGATACTGATGTAGATCAGGAATTGCAAGAGAGTAAACTCAACACAAAAGAGAATTCTTAACACAAGAAATTCTCCAAATAAGGAATAACTCACAGTTATTTCTCTAATTCAGTTTATTTATCAAACAAAATAATCATCAACTTAACAAAAGACGTTCTGCCCTTACATAGCTAGGCATATGACCCTTAATATTTGTAGACTAACTTTGACTCACAAACTAACTCTAAGTAATATTTTTAACTTTGACTCAAAAACAAACACTTACTAAGACACACATAAAAACACAAATTCTAATTGTTCTCCAACAACGCCTAAAAGTTATTTAATTGTAATGACAATCTAACTAAAGGACTCACCTGATCTAATAATAGATAACTTAACCAAAGAATTCTAATCTAACACCAAATCTGATTTGCATCACATACAATATCTTTTGTCCAGCATTTTCAGTAGATTGCTTGATCATGCAGCATTAGCATTTTATTAACCTCTTCAAGAATATAGGTTTGAATTTAATAAGTAGTTTATTATCTTCAAATGTACTTTTCTGGATGTATATGATCGTGAAGGAATTGCCATAGTATGATCAACATACTCCATTTCTGATGTATTCAGCATCAATGCATTTATAATCTAATAATTATTATTTTTTTCTTTCTTTCTCCCTTTTTCTATCCTGAATTGATTTGATGGCCAATGGTAAGGATGTAGCTGATGAGGGCAGTTGCTGTTATTTCCTATATATTGAAAATTTCATGATTTCTATAAGAATTTAAATAGTGTTTGCCTTATAGTTATACCTAACTGGTGGGATCTGTAGTATTTGTTGTATCTTGTCTAAACCCTAAACCCTAAACTTTGCTTGTTCAAATAGTTCAGTTTTCGCTTCCCCTAGACCTCAAAATAATGCATTTGTATTTTCTCCATTTACTGAGCGGACTTTTATACTTGTTTGTTTGGGTTTCTTGAGGTTTTAACAACACTTAAGTGAGGTATGGTGATCTTTGACGATTCATGATAGCTTGTCATGGTGCACATTTATTAGTTTTTCATAAAAGCTGTAAATTACTAGTGCTTGGTTTTGAGCATGTTTCTCTTTATGATCTCAGCCAAATCCATTGGCATCATAATGCAAGAAATATTTACATTTTACATGAGTGGACAGTCTTCTGAACTCCAAAGCCCACTTAATAGACTTTTGAGAAGTGATTATGCATTCTCTATTTACTGTGTATTTCCTGCCGCAGCTACAAATGGCATTTAGGCAGAGTCGTGAGTTCAATTTGTTGTAGCTCGATCATTCCCTTGTTATCTCTCGGGCTATGAGGCTGGGGCGCGTGAGTAGCCCCGTGGGATTACTCAAACCAAAGGTTTCGATAGCAATGGTTCTCAAATAAAAAAAATTAAAATAAGTTTAAGTCATGACACAAAGTTGGAGATAGCATAATGCCCTTGAGTCTCATAACACTTAGGTCTTATAATTCCATTAATTTAGAGGGCTTGAAAGGCCTAGGGACGCCTTTTGTATAATCCTTCCCATTAAGGAATAAATATTCGACTTTTCCCTATATGTTGATTGCTAAAAATCTTTTCAAGGAAGTTGCTAACATGTGGAAGTTTATAGATTTTTGTATAAAGTTGCTTACATATGGAAGCTTGTAAAGTTATAATTTCAGTATGGAAATCGTTCACTTGTATTCTAAAATTATTAAAACAAACATTACTGTACACTTTTCACACAATCATTATTGTAGTCTACGACTCTAGCGTAGTATGCATTTTGACAATCAAAGGTTAAAAGCCAAAAGAATCTAACTAATAACAACATAGCCTCAATCCCAAAAGTAGTTGTGGTCGGCTACATGGATCAAACTCTTCCATTGCACTCGATTTAGTGCAATTGATGGCGTGCTTTCTTTGTTTGATCCATTCATAAAGAGTGACAAAAGTTTTACATTTGTCCGTCGACTTATTGCAACCCTCCATTTCCCAAGAATGGAAAATGGGCTTGGGACCAAAATCTAACTAATAATATAAAATAAAAATGATAAAATAATATGTTACGTTCATTCAATCTTTGTCTCTCTTGGTTTCCATGTAATTTGAAATTTGTTTATGTAAAAGTTGATAGTTTTTTATGGACTTCGTTAACTATATTTTTCTTTTATTCCTTGGCTCCAATTCGTATATATTTATTATGTCGAAGCCTGAAAGTGATATCAGTGTAATTTTTCATGTTCACTTGTAACTCTGTTGGATGGGCGTGAAAGGTTTTTAGCCTTTATATTGAAGATTGGAGCAGTGATCTCTTCGTGTCTATAAGTTTTGTATATTTTTATCCTAATTTTCAGATATTTTCCTGAGAAATTGATTAGTTGTACTTGTACTTATTGTATAATACCATACAACTTGTATTGTACAATAATTATTTATTCCTGTGTAATTTTTTATTTCATGTAGGTGCCTCAGATTTCAAAATGTTCTTTGTGTTTCAGAAACATGTGTAAGTAATGTTTTAATATGTGAAACTAAGTCCTTTTCGATATTTTCTTCAAATTTATGTTATAATTTTGCGAATGTTTGTTAGAGCATTAATCTCTCTTGAGGAAATAAGGAACATCCTCATTTATTTATTTATTTTTATAGAGTGACTTTTATGCTTCGTTTGTTCGTGTGCATTCTTACTTGCTTGTTTAAGGAGCCAATATCTAAAAATATGTATGAAAAGGATATTTTAAGCTTTCCATTTTAGTTTAACAAATATATAAGTATATATATACATACTAGTTTTCATAACGTGCACCACACGTGCGGTGCATGTGTTACACACTTGCTACATAAATTAAATTAAAATTAATTTTCAAATTACATCATTGGCGTGTGAAACAAAATGGGTAAAATGGCTTAGGAGAACAACATTACCAATTATTTCCGTGTCAATGCAAAGGAGGAGGGACTGCCCTTGTTTATATAGTTTGGGACAATAGGCTGTTGTGAATTTGAAAATTTAAAGTTGTTTCAATATATGGCTTATTTGTATGCCCTTTGCAAATCTCGGTAGTGTATGATATAAAATGAGTTATCTTTTGTATCCATCTTTCAAACTTCATTAATAAAACCATAACATGCCCTCCCATAGTTTTGAAAGTATCCTTTTGTCATTAACATATCTTAAGTTTTGCAATTTCTTGTTGCACATGGTCCCTAAATTTATTATCAACTTCAAAAGTGAAGATTGAGATCAAGGTTGAAAAAATCGACAAACTTCACTTTGAAGTTCGAGCGAAGTTTGTCAATTTTGAGGTGAGCGAAGCGAAGTTAAGAAGCAATAGAAAAATTGCAAAAATTCGACTCAACTCCGGCTAACTTCAACCGAACTTCGAAAACATCGATGAAAGTTAATAAAACATGAAGTAAAATTGTTATGTTTGATGGAAGTTGAGCAAACTTCGAGTGAAACTTCGACTATGCTAGAAATATACTTAAAATTCGGAATACCCTCCACGTGACATGAGTTTTATGCATTATTGTTGTATGATTAAGTATAGTTCTAGCATCTCTACGAAGAAACTTGAGTTTTCTAGCATTTAAAGTGAAATTCCGTAAACTTACGTACAGCGGCGAATTTTTGTCAAACTTCCATCGTCGAAGTTAACTTCCTCGAATTAATTCCGAATTTTAAGTGAGCGAAGTCATAGGTGAAGTCGAAGTTTCGAACCTTGATTGAGATTGCAAACCTACAATACCAAATCATTGGGCCGCCCACTTGGATGGTGTTGACAAGTGTTTGTTTATAAGTTTATGATAATTGCAATGATGGGGAAGAAAATAATTGTCACCTCTAACATGTCTTGCTCGTTTGTTATTTGATGATAATAATCCATACTTCTCAAATAAAATTACCAATGTTCAATTATTGAGGAAAATAGCTTAATAGCATTTTTTTGTCAAATTGCATAAATTCTCCCTCTCAAATATGAAAAAAGCTCTTACAATATAAAAGGTACTTTTGTGTTACTTACTTCCTCAATATGCAGTTAAAACGATCAAAAAATATAATAATTATCTAGGAATCTAAGAAATAGCTGAAGCAGTCCACTATATAATGAAATATCTTTGCGCAAGAAAATTATGAATCCATCGGCTGTCCAACCATGTTAAATCTCAAATTGTGCAATTAGGAATATAAGGAAGAACTTGTAATAAAAAAATTAATTGTACAAGGATTTGCAGATTGCAAGATATGCACAAAGACCACTAACATGAGCATCTCGACAGTCAAACATGAAATATAGACCACTTCTAATCCACAAACATTTTGTGTGATTATTGATCTTAAACTGGAATCTTTTGCTTTCCTCTAATTCTGCAGTTATAGAGATGTGTTTGATGTCATTTTTTAACACCCAGTTCACTAATGGATATATTTAAATGTTAACGAAATTAGGTGTCGAAATCGCAAACTTCCCACTTCTCCCAACTAAACATACCTTAACCTATTATAAGATTAAGAGGTTGTTTAAGTAACTTGAACAATGGAAGTGATGTCAATATTCTATTTGATTGCTCTATTTGGTTCAAGACTTCAAGTGCAAAGTGCTTGCTAATGTCGAAAGGCCTCGATATCTAAACCCCACCCTTAATGCGAATCCAACATATCGCAAATGTTGAGCCTTGTAGAGCATTAATCAAATAAGAGTTGATTTGTCCATCAACACCGCACTTTTGAGTTTAATTATCTCATGTACAGAGCACACACATATAGTTGAAAAAGAACATCATGAAGCGCATATGTAGATAATGACAATGGCTCTCACCATGAAATTCTCGCCATAGGATCTATTGCTCTAAAAATGCCATCAAAATATTCTTGTCAAAAAATCAAACCTCAAATTACTTAGCAGGAAATAACACAATAATTGCTCATGTTAGGCCACTACAGAGAAAGCTTCCTCCTAATCAATACTTGAGGAGGAGGTTCCTAGTTATAAATCCAAAAGAAAAAAAAAATGTTAGGATATGTTTGGCTTACAATACCAAATTGTTCTCCATATCTGACGTTTAAAATGTGGTACGCGTGTTTGGTCATCACCGATGCGAATATTGATGAATTCTCAAAACTTTTGAAAGAAATAACTTGTATCCATAATTTTCAGGAGTACCTCCTCCATTTCCTCAAAAAAAAAAAAAAAAAAAAAAAAAAAACTTGTATCCATAATAAATAAACTTTCATTTTTCTCATAGACATTGGTTTATGACTCTAGTTTCTGAATTGAAGAGAAAATGAAAACTTCCCTAATTGTATTTTGTAAATTGTAACTCAACAATATATATACATGTGGGAGTAAAATTGCAAAAGCTAAATGTTTGTGTAGTAGGTTGAAAAGTAAAGGACATTGTAAGTGTTAGTTCAAAAGTTTGCACCTATATATAATTGAAAGTCACTCAACTCTGTTTGTCTTTTAAAGAGACGAATGCAAACATCATGGTGATTCTTTTGGCCAGCACATACAAGTGAACTAAAGCGTAATTAGATGACTTTGGATACTTCAATGAGCTTCAACTCTAATTTTCTATTATCAAAACGAAGCTTGAAGTTCTTTTTATGCTTAATTCTAGGGTCCATGCTTACAAGATCTAATCTACGACTATTCAAATTCCAGCAGTAGATCACCCAATAGACGTAATCGAAACAGTTCCGAAATGAAGTTCGATTCCCAAATAGTAATTGAGAAGTACAGAACACAATGAACCAAAGTTTTCAAAGCTTCAACTATCCACCAGCCACGTCCACAGAAACATAACAACCACTTAACCCAAACTACATTTCCTAGCATACAATACCAAATGAAAGCATCTATATTTAATTGTAAGAAACGAACCAAAGAACCCATTTTCAGAACAATACTACCATAAAACATACTTCAAATTGAATTATTACATGTTGTAAACAGCATTGGCATGATGAGTTAGGTGATAAGAAGTTCAAATGTCTCTATTGCATTTATACTTTATAGTGTCGGTGAAACAAAGTTTAAGATGTAAAAGACAACTGGAAAAAAAATGCTTTATTTCATGTCATGGAGACAATTAACAGGAATGTGGCTTTAGTTGAATTAGTTCTCACGGGAAGAAAGGAGCTTAAGTCATGGAGATGGACTTATATTACAAGGCATTGGAACAGAATTATCTGAATGGCTATTTTTGTCTTGGTGGCATGGTTTTTGGAGGCGTTGATGTTCAAGTTAAGGTTACTGATGGGCATGGTTGCTAGAGATGTTGATACCCAATTTTGGGCTATTGTTGTTTTTTGGTTGGGGAAACTTTTTGAGGGGTATACTTCACATTTGATTTAAAGGAGTGGTATACTTACACATATTACATGTAGGAGATGAGTTTTTTGATTTAAATTCATCAATCTCTGGCAATTATAAAGATCTAGTGTGCAAAGAGATGATAGGCTTCCAAGCCAATTTGGCAATGCAGTAAGAGCATTGAATTATCTTATTTGTAGATTTGTTAGAGCAGTAAGGTGTTGAAGCTGGTGAGGCAATAACTTGATCTTGGACCATCCCCAAATTGTTAAATGCTGAAGAGAAGAACACAAGGGATTGTCGTTGTTGTCTTGTGCTATAATTGGAAATGTGAAATGATCCAACTCCTCAGAAAACCCACCAATCCTTAAGGTATGAAGCAGTGGGAGGGACTGCAAGACTTTGAGAGATGATTTGATTCCCTTACAATCCATGATTGTTAGTTCTTGGAAACCAAGGCCCATTTTTTGACAATCCCAGCTACTGAAATTCATTAGCTATGACTTGAACAAAATCGAACACATTACGCTCAGTGTATAACCAATATATAGTGCTCTACAGCTAAGTTCTTGTTACCCACATCCCCTCATCCAATAAGCCCCCAAAACCAATACCATCAGTAGATAACAATCAAAGCATAAAGCAAGACCCATAAATTGTCACTGCAATTTGAAAAAGAAACCCAATTGAACCAAACAAAGCAAATTATGACAATCAAATCTGAAAAAGCTAAAATAAAGAGATATTGAATTGAGAGAGTAGTGATATTGAATAGGGAGAGGGCAGAGCAAAAATAAAGAGAGCGAGAAAGCTAAAGCATAAAGAGATTGATAGAAGATAGAGAGTTGAAGAGAAGTAGAGAGTGAGAGTTCGTGATGAAGACAAAATCAGAGATGACTCAGATGAGAAGTCGGAACAAAATGGATATGGGGATTTCAATTGGTTGTAAACTGAAAATAAACAAGGAAATGAGGACAAAATCGTAAATTTCCGTACGATTCATATAATGCTTATTTGCTCTTATATATATAGGACAATGCTGAATGCTTATTTGTTTTAAAAAACTCATTCTCTTCTGATACCATTTCTCTGCTTATCTTACTAAATAAGATGATAGCTTTCCTGGTATCATTACTCTCAAGGTTCTCATTTCATAATTTAAAAGAATTTCGTTTGGGCACAAACAAGTTGGTTTAAGTTTCAAAGCCTTTGAAGTTATTGGTGTAACATGATATATTTGCATGCATTTGCACAATGAAAGTTATTCAGTTTTAATGTATGGTCCATGTTTAGCCATTTCCAGTCTGTCTTTTTATTGCTATTTACTCTATAACTTTTATCATTAACAGGATTTGTTAAGGGACAGCAAATTGGAAAGCATTGTCTTGCGGAGAATCAGATCCAAAGAACATGTAAGGAGTGCATATTTTTCTGTCCTTTTTTGTGAGTCAATAACTATATACATAGCTTGATAATAAAGAGTGAAAAACAAAACAAATGGTTTTGAATGATTTGTTTTGTTTTAAAATTACAGAATATTAGGATTGTACTAAACGGAGTATATATATAAACTGTCTACGGTGTTGCTCCACGCGAAATTTTTTGCAATGCCTTGTGATTATAATAGGATTCCTATCAAAATGTTTTGCAAGATGAGATTTATGATTGCATATGCAAAATTGCTAGATTTTGATGAATACTTAATTAACATTTTGTGCTATTTGGCAGATTAACGGAGCATGCAAGCTCCTCCTCCAGAACAATGAGACATTGTGCTCAATTGAGTTCATTTATTGCAAGTTCTCATCAGATACTCTGAATGCTATTTGTAGCTCTTTTTATCCAAAAGGTATTCTTCAACATGGGCTTCAATACTTCTCCATCAAAGCTTCAATCATTCTAGAAAACGACCTAGTTCCAGTACCTTCTGGGTTTCTCTCTCTTCTATCATCAGGAAGGTACACATTCTTCATATCTTGCGGACTGCTTCAAACATTTATGATAACAATCTAATTGACTCTATTGTTTATTGGTGTCTAATTCTAACGAATTCCATGTACTTTAGATGAGCATTTAGTTTCATGAAGATTATTTACTGGGCACTGAAGTTTTCCAAAAGTAAACCTAGTTACAATCGGTAAACCAAAATATGGCAATAAATAATTAACTTAACTTTATCGAACAAAATAAAACTGGCTTGGAGAAATTAAAGATTGAGAACACCAAGATAATGACTCATCTTGTTGGTATATGCCTAAATTATTAATTTTCATGAATGATGATGTGATTAATGTCTATTGGAGCCAAATTGTTCAATCGTGTTTGTTCAATAATCTCTCTTGAGCAATATCAAAACTACTTTTAAGCATGGATTATTAATCTTAATGACAATCTCAACCCCTTGAAAGCCACTCTCTACCAAGGTTTGAAACTTCAACTTCGCATATGACTTCGCTCACTCAAAATTCGGAATTAATTCGAGAAAGTTAACTTCGACGATGGAAGTTTGACAAAAATTCGCCGGTGTACGGAAGTTTATGGAATTTCACTTTAAATGCTAGAAAATTCAAGTTTCTTCGTAGAGATGCTAGAACTATGTTTTATTTGAATTTAGTCGAAGTTTAAGTATATTTCTAGCGAGTCGAAGTTTCGATCGAAGTTTGCTCAACTTCCACGAAACATAACAATTTTACTTCATGTTTTATTAACTTCCATCGATGTTTTCGAAGTTCGGTTGAAGTTAGCCGAAGTTGAGTCGAAGTTTTGCAATTTTTCTACTGCCTATGAACTTTGCTTCGCTCACCTCAAAATCGACAAACTTCGCTCGAACTTCGCCGAAGTTTGTCGATTTTTTAAACCTTGCTCTCTACTCCATTTACCAAAAGAGTCCTGCTAATCTAACTCCAATTTCACATGCCATTTTCACAGGGTCCCTTAGGTGCACATCAATTTTCGTGCGCACACACTGATGTGAAAATCAATAGTCACAATCAAGTGCGTGTGAAAATGGCATGTGAAATTTGGGTCTCAAAAGCATTTTTGTTGCTAAAATTATCTAACTATTCAAGTATTTTATTATTCTGTATAGTTTGCGTTTGTATTTCATGATGCCTCTATCTGGAACCCTTTTTTTATAGGATATATCTGGAACCCTTAAGAATACATACTAATTTTCGGGTAATTCTAGTGATGGCTAGTTAGTCAAAAGCATTAAGTAAGATTAAAGTGCAATATAAACAACCAAACGAGTTTTTTAGGTCAATTTGAATGTGTGCCGTACTCTAAGAAAGTTCATGCTAAAGAACTGCACCCCCATCACAATAGGTTTTCCAAAAGTAATTATTTGAAATTTAATGTTAAATAAATTATTTGTTATAACTCTTTACCTTGATTAATACTAAAATATGTCATTTTCAAGTAATTTTATGCAAACTGCAAACATCAGTTAAAACTTAAACCATATGTTGGTACAAAAGAAAAGACCAATAATTTTTGTATTTTTGCCTTAGATCAGACTACATCAGTTAAAACTTGACATCTTTTGGTCTCTAACGCAGCTCTTGCCAACCATGCCTCTTTTTGGGCTTATTGTCTCTCGTAATTCTCAAAAATCTCATAAATTGAAAGCCTATTTACATCGGTCTTATCCATTTTTCAATGAGCATAAAGAAAGAATCTTAGTTGATTTCCATCTTTCTATTTCTCATTTGACACTATTTTAAGGTAAGGAGCTTGCTGAAATCAATCACTGAAATAATATGTTGCCGCTGTTAATGCATTCCATTAAGTACTGGCACAGCCATCAAGCACTGCACACAGACTCACATGATCAACCTATCCTCTCCTTGCTAGCATCATAACTGGTCAAACCTATCCTCTCACTGGCATCCCAACTAAGCAATAGCTGTTTTTGAATGATTGGAAGCTCAGCTCTGAATTCACTTATTTAAGCACCTAAAACCATCACTACTTGTATCAAGAATAAGAAGTGTAGCAGAATGTGGTTGGGCTTTAACAAATTAATCAAAAACTTGTCTTCTCATTTTTGTGCCATTACCTGACCCCCTAAAAATTATTATCGCCCTCAAAACACATAATATGCGATTGTGTGAAAAAAGTAGCTCCCTCGAAGCACTATCATGTTGGCATTTGTTTCTCAACAATATTGACTTGGTTACTAACTTCAAAACTAATAGAAAACACAACCAGTCCGCACTCATGTGAGCGTGTGTATATGTGTCTGTTGATGTTTGGGAATGTATCCAACTTTTCATTAAATTCATTTACTTATATAATTGTTGTTGGAACACAAAAACTTCATCTGCAAGCAGGCTTTGTTACTTGGACTCGGGTATGGGTATCAGATACGGGTACATATCTAGGAGTCGGACCTGCAATTCTTTGATTTTAAGGATACGAGGACTCGGCAAGTAAGTGTCCAAATATTTGGACGGGTATTTGGACAAGGCATATATATTAATAAATTTATGATTTTATTGATACTAGGTAAATTAAACTATAAGCATACAACAACAACAACAACAACAACAACAACAACAACATAGCCTCAGTTCCAAATTAACTTGGGTCGGCTACATGGATCAAACTTTTCCATTGTGCTCGATTAAGTGCAATTGATGGTGAGCTTTTCAAACCATTCAAATCCCTCCTAATTAATGCATCCCATGTTAACTTTGGTCTGCCCCTACCTCGTCGAATTTCTACAGTTTCTATTGAGTCAAGTTTTCTAGTTGGGGCATTTGTAGGCCGTCTTTGCAGGTGATCAAACCACCGCAACCGCCATTCCCTAATCTTTGTATCAATTGGTGCTACTCTTACTTGTCTTTGAATTTCTATATTTCTTATTCTATCTTTACGAGTTTTACCACACATCCACCTAAGCATCCTCATTTCTGCTACGTTCATTTTATGTAATTGTTGTTGCTTTACCGCCCAACATTCACTTCCATATAGCATAGTTGACCTAATTGCGGTCCTATAAAATTTTCCTTTTAACTTAGTAGGAACATTTCAATCACAAATCACCCCTGTTGCACTCCGCCATTTCTTCCATCCTGCTTGAATTCTATGTGTGACATCATTCTCAATGTAACCATCATTTTGTATGATTGATCCTAGGTATCTAAAGTGGTTTACCTTAGGAACTTCTACTTCCCCTAATTTTACCACTCCGTCATCTCGATGTCTAGTGTTTCTAAACTCACAGTGCATGTATTCAGTTTTCGTCATACTCAACTTAAAGCCTTTAGATTCTAATGTATTCATCCAGAGTTCTAATTTCCTATTCACTCCATCTTTTGTTTCATCCACTAAGACAATATCATCTGCAAATAGCATACACCATGGTATCCTCTTGGATATGTCTAGTTAGTTCATCCATAACTAAAGTAAATAGATATGGGCTTAAAGTCGATCCTTGATGTAGTCCTATCGTAATGGGAAATTCTTTTGTAGCTCCTCCAAATGTCTTTATACTCGTTACTACTCCATCATACATATCCTTAATAGTGTCTATGTATTTAGCATGCACTCTTTTTCTTTCTAGAACCCACCAAAGAACATCTCTAGGGACCTTATCATATGTTTTTTCTAAATCTACGAATACCATATGAAGATATTTTTTCTTTTCTCTATATTTTTCTAACAATCGTCTTACAAGGAAAATCGCCTCCATAGTTGACCTCCCAGGCATGAAACCAAATTGGTTCTCTGATATTGTTGTTTCTCTCCTTAGCCTATTGTCAATTATCCTCTCCCAAAGTTTCATAGTGTGACTCATAAGTTTAATTCCCCGGTAGTTTGAGCAACTTTAAATGTCTCCTTTGTTTTTGAAGATTGGCACAAGCGTGCTTCTTCTCCAATCCATTGGCATCCGTTTTAATTTTAAAATTTTATTGAAAAGTTTTGTTAACCAAGTCAATCCAATTTCTTCTAAGCATTTTTAAACCTCTATGGGTATTTCATCTGGGCCGCATGCTTTCCCTATTTTCATTCTTTTCAATGCCTCTTTAACTTCTACAATTCTAATAGTGCGTGTATAGTTTACATTTCTTTCTTGGTGTGGGTTTTCATCTATTATAGTATCAACTTGACCATCATTAAATAAACTATCGAAGTAACTTCTCCATCTCTCCATAATATCATCCTCGCGCGTTAAAACATTTTGATTTTCGTCCTTAATACATCTTACATGACTTAGGTCTTGTTTCTTTTTATCTCTTAATTTGGTGATAGAACACTTGAATTTGATCTATTGAATTGAGAGACAACAACGATACAAACTCGAAAGTAACCCCGAGAGAAGAGTCTTAAAACTCTCTCACCCAACTCCTAAGAGTTCCCAAATTACATTCAAGATGACAAGATCATTTTCTCTCCCTTATGCCTCTATTTATACTCCTACTACAAAATTACTCAACTACCCCTATAACTAACTTGGACTCACACCAATACTATTGTGGTGGTCTCCTAAAACTCTATCATTACTCCCCCCTTTAAAAATCCACCTTGTCCTCAAGGTGGCCATAGAAAATGAGACAAAATTTGTGATGCCAGTCATGAAGCAAAAGAGAAATATGTGAGGGAAGACGAAAGCAGGAGACCACGCAAGAATCTAAATCCATCTCATAATTTTGCGTGTGAGCAACAGTAAAGAGCCAAAAGCCAACGATGCGCCCATTGAGGCAATTGTGCAAGAAAGCGCCAAGTGCATCAGCCACCCCGTGTTACCAAAAATCAGCCACACTGTGTTACCAAAAGTTGCCTCAAATTGCATTGTGCCCATGAGAGCCAAACAACGAGCGAGCTCTATCCAAAATTTCATCGTTGTAAGCAAACCTAATGCAGTGAGGCACCCAAAAACTCTCAGCAACATATCATCAAACACTTGGAATACAACATCAATATATGCACCATTGCCCTCGGGTACGACGTAAACTACAGCAGCCCTGGCCTACCGCGAAGCAAAAGTTGATAGATGATTGACCCTCCAGAAAAAGGACAAGTACACTGAACAACCAACGAGCAAAGTGCTCCATAGCCCCCAATTGTTCAAGGACATTACAAACACCACTTCATATGCAACCAACAGATAAGCATATTGCACCAACATGCTTTGAAGAACACCCACAATGTGAGGGAAACCGCAAGTTTGTGATGTAGGCAGTGGAGAAGTAAAGTGATAGTAAATCCAAATACAATCAATCATGAAGGCAAAGGGGATGGACCTGAGCTTCAGTGCACCAGTCCAATCCAAAGAGAAATGCGATGCCATAGCAAGCAACTCATCGTGGGAGCAAACTAGTAAATAATGAGTTGACGGTTGAAGCGCCATCCATTGCCTAGGCATCACAAAGCATATAACGATCCCCTGCAGCATATATGCAAACAAGCTTCATGCAAGGTGCAATAACTAAGAGATTGACATTACATATGACAATGTATGCCAAGTCCAACTTGTGAAATGGAACAAGGGTACCTCGTTGAGAACACCAACTCCATACACCAGCAACCAAAAGCATCACACAAAAATGTGTCACCACAACCATCGCATGCTCGAAAGCCTTATGAAACAGTGTAGGAATCGCAGCCATCGAAAATTTCTCCAAACAAGAAGTTAGTGCTGTGAGAACAACAAGAACAACCACAATGCACGGAAGAATAGAAGACAAAACAGGCACCCTTGGATGATTCTCGAATGTCACACCACAAGAATGGCCCAGCCCCATTAAGTGAAATAGGAAGTACGCAAGTCGAGAATAATCTAATGGCAAGATGCAAAGGATATGAAGGTTTGAGGAGCAATCGTACGCATAAATGGTGTAATTGATTGCTTGATGAGTTGTTGTTCCTCCTATCATCCGATATCCTCGAACGTCGTGTTGATCACTGCAAGTCATCTTCACTAAATTCAAAGTCGTGTGAACAAGAAGAAAGAAGAGAATATCAAATCCGTCGAAGTCGAATGCGAAATCAACGACAATGATCGCTGGTTTTAGTGATGATGGCGGCGGCCAAGGAGGTGGTGCAATCAAACAACGATCCTTCACATGCAAAAGCAGATTGTACAACCCTAACATCTTCTTTCCTACACGAGACTGCATAAGTACTGAACCGGGATCAGATGAAGCAAGATCTGAAAATATCGAGACCTTCTGATTGTTAAATTCAATGGAAGGAAGTTGAATCTGTCGAAATCCTTGTGTGGTAGGTGGTGGATCTGTTGGGTCGAGGTCGGCAACACCTTGGACAACTCAAGATCGCGGTGGATCTAGGAGTTGAAGGAAAGGACTTTTCATCTCGCAACACCACCTCTCGGATCTCGATTTCACGTCGATCTCGAAATCGAATGATTGTATCGTCACCAAATTTGGATCACCAACCAATCGAAACAGCTTGGATGCCGCTTGATTTGGCGGATTGGCACAGATCTGATGTGCTTGGCCCATGGCTTCGTCAATCTGGCAAGATCTAGTCGTAAGCATGTTGGGATGAAGACACATGGACTTGATCTGATGCATCAATCCTTGAACCTCCGAGCACAACTCACCAATGGCACTCTCCAACGCTGGAATCTTCCGAAGCACGACTGGGATTTGCTTCATCTGCTCCTCCAAGACGTCGATTCGAGAATCAATCTTCGACCCCATATTGATGCTCTGATACCAATGATAGAACACTTGAATTTGATCTATTGAATTGAGAGACAACAACGATACAAACTCGAAAGTAACCCCAGAGAAGAGTCTTAAAACTCTCTCACCCAACTCCTAAGAGTTCCCAAATTACATTCAAGATGACAAGATCATTTTCTCTCCCTTGCAGCCTCTATTTATACTCCTACTACAAAATTACTCAACTACCCCTATAACTAACTTGGACTCACACCAATACTATTGTGGTGGTCTCCTAAAACTCTATCATTTGGCTAACCTATATATATATTTTTCGCCATCCCTATTACCTAACCTTGTATATAGATCTTCCATGAAATTTGTTTTAGCATAACTAACTACTTTTTTAGCTTGTTTTCTAGCTTCACTATATTGATTGTACACATCTTCATCTTGACACTTAGGTATTTTCATATACATCTCTCTTTTAGTCTTAATTGCTCGTTGGACATCCTCGTTCCACCACCATGTTTCCTTCTTTGGTGGTCCCAAACCTTTAGATATACCTAATACGTTTGATCCCACTCTCTTTATGCAACTACTCATTTCTAGCCACATTGTATTAGCATCTAAGTCAAGATTCCAAACATTTTCCTTTAGTAGTTTTTCTCTAAACTCTACTTGTTTACTATGTTTTAGGTTCCACCACTTTATTCCAGGGTCGCTAACTCTTTTATTTATATTATGTCGTCGTGTTAGCTTAATATCAAGTACTACTAACTTATGTTGGGTACTAAGTGCTTCACCAGGTATTACTTTGCAGTCTCTACATATTTTTCTATCTATTTTTCTTGTTAAAAGAAAATCTATGACTCTTGTTACGACCACTACTAAAAGTAATTATATGCGACTCCCTCTTCCTAAAACTAGTATTTGCTAAGACAAGATCGTATGTTGAAGCAAATTCTAAGATTGATTCTCCATCTTCATTTCTATTACCGTAACCAAAACCTCCATGAACTCTCTCAAACCCATCGTTACTTGCCCCGACATGCCCATTTAAATCTCCTCCAATAAAAACCTTTTCATCTAATGATATACTTTACATAAATCCATCCGTATCGTCCCAAAACTTGCGTTTGATGCTCTCGCTTAATCCTACTTGCGGTGCATAGGCGCTAAGTATGTTAATTTTTTCGTCTCCAATAATTAATTTAACTAGAATCAATCTATCCCCCATTCTTTTAACCTCTACGACCTTATCCTTATAATCATTATCCACCACAATTCCTACTCCATTGCATTTTCTATCTATACCAGTGTACAACAATTTAAACCCTGTGCTTCCTATTTCTCTACTCTTTTCTCCTACCCATTTTGTCTCTTGGAGGCAAGCAACTAATCATGGTATCTACTAGTTCTATTGACTTCCCCGTAAGTGTTCCTATGTTCCATGTTCCATGTTCCTAAACGAATTTTTTCTCCCATTTGTATTTGTTTTTCTTTTCTATTTCTATTTTGTCTAAAAGATCTAGTATCCGTATCTATGGTTTTGTTTTTGTTTTCGTGTTTGTTTTGAACTAGCTTCTTTACCCACACCCGTCCTTTGTGTGGGAACCCTTGCTCATTTTTCTTCACATCCGGGCGACGATGTGAAGGGACTAGCTTCTTTACCTACACACGTCCTTTGTGCGGGAACCCTTGCTCATTTTTCTTCACACCCGAGGCGGCGATGTGAAACACTCGTTCATTTCTCACTACACCCGGGCTCCGATGCAGCGCGTCGCTAGGTGGGAATGCCCCAACGTTTATATATGTTTGATCCATTTCATGAAAAGTGACAAAAGTTTTACGCTTGCTGTCAACCTATCGCAACCCTCCTCCATTTTTCAAGAATGGAAAATGAGCTTGGGGCCTCCCTCCACTTTTCGGGTATGAAAAGTGAGTTTGGGACCTCCCTTACCCATTTTTCGGTATGAAAAAATGGGCGTCAGAGTCCATCTCCTTTATCCAGACTTGGGACCGGCTATGTAGCGCACATAGTGTACAACATAGGTGGAGTTAAATTAAACTATAAGCATATACATCCTTTTTTAATATGAACCGTGTGTGAATTGTTTATGGGGTATGTGGGCCATGTGTGCTTTCTGTGTTGTTAAAAAAAGTTAGTAAAGAAAAACATTGTACGTGGGCTCATTTGTGTGTGTGTCTGTGTATGTGTGTTTTTTTGTCCAAAGCATTTTGTCAAGAAAGTATTGGGCCCATTTGACAAAAAAAAAGTACTTGGGCCCGTTATAATTACTCGATGGATAGGTTTAGGGTTTATTTTTTTTCTCATGGCTTCAAGACTCCATCTTGATGGCGGTGGTGGCTCAAGTTCTTCAATCCTGCTGCATCTTCTCTCTCTCTCTCTCTCTCACACACACACACACACACACACACACACACACACACACACACACACACACATACACACACACATACAAATCCACCGCCGCGTCCGAACTCAAACCTCTCGTGTCGACACATATTTCGTGTCCGGATCCATGTCGGATCGTGTCGACACGGTACTACGGCACAAAGTGCCGAGTCCGAAAGTATCGCAGATACCCATTTCTCTCGACAAAAGAAAAAAAGTATATACCCATGTCTCTACATCTTTTTTTCTTGGCCAAATCGAGGATTTTTGGCAAATCTGTCCCTTTGTGGCAAAAGATTTACACTTGATCTCAACCTCAAAAGATTTGCACTTGTGACCTCCTTTGACTCTCAAACCACATTTTTCCCACGCCAAGACAAACAACGCGCGCGCTGGTGATGGATTTCACCAAAAAATTGAGCCATCAATTTAAGTTCTACCTATCTCACACTCAAACTCAAGATTTTTGTAGATTTTTTCGCTCTCACACTTCACATTAGGTCACTAAGTTTCCCTGGAAGTGATCTCATAAATTTCGGACCTTTGATCAAATTTCGACCCTCCCACCGAATTGTAGTTATGCTTTTTAACTTAACAAAAACTCAACCTACGAACAATCGCCGTGATCAAACGACAAGAGGTTTTTCAAATTTTTCGCTCTCGCACGTCACAATAGGTTCATGCGTTCCCCGGAAGCGCTCCGATGAGTTTTGGACTGCTCAATCAATTTTTAACCCTCCTACCCGAATGGTAGTTATGCTTTGTAACTTAACAAAAACTCAACCTACAAACGATCGCTGTGATCAAACGACAAGGGGTTTTTTACGTTTTTTTTGCTCCTGCACGTCACAATAGTTCCCTGCGTTCCCCCGAAAGCGGTCCCATGAGTTTCGGACCACCCGATCAATTTTTGACCCTCCCACCAGAAGTGTAGTTATGCTTTTTTAACTTAACAAAAACTCAACCTACAAACGATTGGCGTGATCAAACAACAATAAGTTTTTCAGATTTTCTCGCTCCCGCACGTCACAATTCTTGTGGGAGGGTCGAAAATTGATCAGGCAGTCCGAAATTTATGGGACGCCTTTCGAGGAAACGTAGGGACCTAATGTGAAGTGTGAGAGCGAAAAAATCTAAAAAAAATCTGTTTGAGTGTGAGATAGGTAGAAATTGACGTATTTAAATTGAAGGCACGTTTTCAAAACATGCCTTCAGATGGTCTGTTTTCAAAGCGTGCCTTCAAAAGGTATGTTTTGAAAACATGCCTTCAATTTTTTGGTGAAATCCGGTCTTTAGCGCGGTGCGTTGTTTGCTGGCGTGGGAAAAATGTGGTTTGACTAATCAAAGGGGGTCACAAGTGCAAATCTTTTGGGGTTGGGATCAAAAGTGTAAATCTTTTGTCACAAAGGTTCAGATCTGCAAAAAATCCCCAAATCGAGCCCATTTGATGAACTTCTCATTAAGCAAACTTTATTTCCTAAATCAAATTAATGTTCTATATTACCCAAGCACTTACATTTTTCTGACCGTCCTACATAAGTAGTTATTACTGAGTATTAGCTTGTGTGCAACAGTAATACATAAAGCTAATCTTAGTTGGAGACAAGATTAGAGTGATTAATGTGTATAACTATTGCCAATGTTAACCACTTGTTATAATTCAACACCCTTTTGCTAATGTGCATGCCCTTGGTTGAATTTGAATGAAATGTGGGTTCTGATTTCGGACTTCATGTAACGTAGTATCTTTTGCTGCCTATTCTATTTCTATAAAGTATTTATTTTGACGCGATCGCAATTTACCATGAAGCTTTTTATCTTCTCATGTTAGGTCCTTGCATTCACTTATCTTTTGTGATAATCACCTGGGGCCACGTTTTGCAAAAATGATTTTTGATACCCTTCTCGATGCCACCTCCAGTCTTTTAATTCTAGATTTGTCCGAAAACAATGTAAGTAATGCACATCCTCCTCTGCTGTTTGTTTTATTAGTAGGAACTAGGAAGCATGAATATCATTTGATCCTTTTTACTATGCTTGCAGATTACTGGTTGGCTTTCTAATATTAATGGAGGAACCTCAAGATGCTTTGGAGGATGTTTAGAAATAAATAACTCCTTGTGGTCGTTGCGTGTTCTCAGCCTGAGGTAGGAAGCTGTTATGTGTTTTCTCTTGCTTTGGCTAACTTACTTTTTTCCTTTCTTGAAGTTAATAGATCTTGAAGATCTAGTATTGTCAACTAATTAATTGACTCGGTCGTTCTCTAATTTTATTCTGACCAATCTTCTCCTTCGTCAGTTTGTTGACTCGGTTTTTACCTTCTCCAGCGCAATTCTTTTAGGATCCATGTAGTAGACCCCATTTGATTTAGGATTGAGGTTTTGTTGTCATTGTTGAACACATGTCGTTATCATGTTGCACACCTTTTATAACTTTTATATTACTTCCATAGCTTCTGAGGTAGCTGATAAAAATTTCTTGTAACAGTTCTCGCATATTATACGTTGTTGAGAATGATATATGGATTGCTGTTGATCTTTAGGGGAAGTAACCTACGGAAGGATGATGCGGATACTTTAAAAAATGTTCTGGTTCAAATGCCTAACTTGGAGTATCTGGATGTAAGCGACAATCCTATTGAAGATGAAGGGATTAAGTAAGTGGAATCTCAGATTTGTTTTTTGAATGAGGTTATCCCTTTGATAACATAATTTCAACCATAATCATGGTGTGAATGTTACTTTGTAAACATTATGGCTGTCGTGTTTCTTCTGGACACAGGCTATCGCTATAATTTAGTGTGAAAAGAAAAAAACCTGTTAAGCAAACAAAATGCAGTACCGTGATCAATATCGAACCTTAGCCCACTACTTGGCTGTTATTCTTGTAATTTAGAATTATTTTGCTGTGAATAATCCATACAGCAATTTTTAGCCACAATTATTCTTAATATTGTTAATTGTCTAGTTTATTTTGAGTTTTTTGCTGAAAAAATGATTCTTTTTTTTTTCTTTTTTTGTTTTTCCCTCGAAATCCAAAAGGACGTAACATTTTGCTGTATTTTATGCATTCGTGATCATTGCTCTCAAAAACATGATTTACTGTTGTTTGAAATACTGTTGTTTGAAACCATTGATCATGTCATGTTAACCATTCAGGAATCTGATCCCTTATTTCGTTCAAGCTTCCGCAAGAGACTCTTGCTTGCTTGAATTGAAGATGGAAAATTGTGACCTGTCCAGCACAGGAGTAACACAACTTCTTGGAAGCCTATATCACTTGAAAAACCCGTTAAACAGCCTTTCACTTGGAGATAATGATGTTGGCAGGTGGGTATTGTCAATCCTTCGCAAGGCAGATCCAAATTACTAAAGCATGTTTCATTCACAATCCTTGTTTTGAACTGTAGTGAAGTAGCAGAACATTTAGCAAGGTTTCTAGGTTCATCTCGTGTCAAAGTACTCAATGTCGAAGATATTGGCTTGGGCCCATCCGGTTTTCGAGAATTATGTGAGAAGTTACCAAAGAAGATAATTCTTGTGGAGATGAGCGTTAGGTAAGGTATTCAATATCCATGGTACGTCATTGAACTTGTTATTTGGTCTGGAAACTAACATGTCCTTTCCACTCAAGCAAAAACCGAGGCGGAAAGGAAGCTGCAAAGTTTATCTCAGAACTCATTTTAAGGGCTCCAGAACTTGTTGCACTTGATGCTAGCTATAATTTCATACCTTCAGAATCATTAGCGGATATTTATTATGCTTTGGAACACTCAAAAGGTATCCACTGGAAATAAGCATGCTTTGATTCTATATTTTAAAATAATTTTCTTCCTCAACCTGTATCAATAAATGTTTTTTCGGATAAAGGACCTGTATCAATAAATGCTGTGCCCTTACATATTTATGCTTCTATTTCAACATAGTAGCTACCCGAGGGTGTCAAAATCGTTGCCGAACTTTAGACACAATTATAATTACCTGGTATTTGCTGCTTTCAGGTAAACTAAGAAAACTGGACTTGACTGGAAACACTGGATGTTACCAGTCGCCCCAAGCTTCTATGCTTGCGGAGTTCCAGATCCATGGCAAACCAGTTGTGGTTCTTCCATCGTTGGGCACAACAATTCCTTATGATGATGATCCTTAAAGGAGATGTTCTTGAACATGCAAAGCGTCAACCTTATGGCCGAAGGCACGGATTTCTCTTCCAGCTTATGGTACCAGCCTTATCAGGCAAGTACATAGAAATCAGGCAAGTAAATTCGGCCATCAGCCTGTTTTTAAATATGCCTCCATTGTATAACATAATCTGTCTGGGCCATGCGCAAATGTTCCTATGTTACTGCGAGGAGAAAACTTAAGGAATTCACCAAAAAAAAAAAAAAGAAAACCTAAGGAGAATTTTAAGAAGTTTTGACCAGTTCCGCTTTTTTGCGGCAGTTACTCAAATGTCATTCGAACCTCTCAGGTCTGGAACTGGCTTGTTCACTCTAAAACACGCAGTGTAAGCGAAATGCTGGAGTGCCCTCGTCCATGATGCCGAGCTTCAATCTCTTAGCTGCTGCAATTGTAGAACAGGTATACTTCATATATTTCAAATCCAATATCTTGTTCATGTATGATGCTATAATTTGTGCCCTTCTTTTGGTATGAATATCTTATCACAGTATCCCAGTATGTTTATCTGTATTGGCAAAAATGGGAAATACTTATGATTTCATTACATTAGAGATGTGTTGGATCTTAGAATCTGTTGGAACTTTTTTTTTTTTTTTTTTTGAAGAAAGAATCTGTTAGAACTTGTGCTTAAGTTTTTTGTCACTAATCATAAATCTTCTTGGGGAGCTATAATATCAACCATTAACATTGCTATCTCACCAAATTGTGTCGAGTGAGATGCATGAGGCACCAAGGTTGGGTCGGGTTCGATTTACTTTGGAGTCAAGTAGGGGTGGCAATTCGTGTCGGCTAGTCGTAAACATGTCTTGTCGTAAACAAGTCACGACTCATATAATTCAAACCCATGACACGACACATTTATTAATCGTGTTAATTGTTTCATGTCTAAATGAACCGTGTTAAGCATGCGTATTTGTGTTACCCATTTATTAAATATTTTATTTAAATTTTTTAATTTAAATAAACTTTTATAATTTGTTTACTATATTTTTAAATATATCTGCATGAATAAATTTAACTAAATATAATTAAATAGCCAATAAAATATAATGGATTTGTAGTATTTAAATTTTATTTTGCTTTTCGATTCAATTCTTTAGTCTTAATAATAAAGGAAAAATAATAAAAGAAAAACGACTCGGAACAAATAACATATACAAAACTATAAGAATTCTCTAAAAAAACCTTAAATTTTACTTAGGCGAAAAATTTTATTTTTTTCTTAATCAATAATTATTAATAAAAATTAAAACGTAAATAATAAATTAAAAGTAAAATAAATATTTCCTCTAAAAATAAAATAGAGTATGATAAAAGATATCCGCAAATAAAAAATAAATCATGTTATTAACATGTATTCAAATGGTAAGTTTCGTACTAATCTATTTATTATAACCTATTTATTATTTATACATTATTCTATAATCGTGTTAAACGAGTCATAAACGAGCTAAGCAGATTAACCTGTTAATAACTTGTTTATTAACCGTGTATAAAAGTGTTAACATGTTTATGATCCATATCCATTTATGCCAAACTAATGAAATGTTTATTACATGTCGTGTTAATCATGTCATGATTGAAATTGCCATCCCTAGAGGCAAGGGTGTTGTAATTAAGTTGGTTTCTCAACAAAAAATAAAATAAAACTATTTTGTTATTTCAATCTTGACATATACTTGGTAATACCCATTCACCTTTACGCAATGTTTTCAATGCGGCGAGGCGGTGTTAGGAGGTTTAGACGCGCCTAATTGAGGCGGGGCTTAGGCGGCGAAAAATATTTACTTAGATCTCTGTAAGAAATAATTTAATTTATATAGACACCTTATAAGAAGGGCATACTTTCTAACCTACACATTTTTCTCTCCATATTTTCAATGCCACACTTTTCCACCCATTTTGAAAGAAAAAAATATTTTCAAAAAAAATATTTTCAAATAAATAAATAAATAATATTTTCAATAAAAAAGTATTTTTTAATAATTATTTTCAGGCCTACCACCCGCCTTATTAAGGGCTAGGTGGTGGAAACCCCCAAAGGCCTAACCACCTATGCGACACCTTGAAAATACTGCCTTTATGTTAATAGGCAAGCCTATCCCAAACTTTGGAGAAAGTATCAAATCTATCTCAAATAAAACATTTTTTAGATCTATCACAAACTATTAGTTTAGTTCTCAATTTTAGCCCATTATGATTAGGGTAAGATTCTTGCTTAGGTGGCAGAAAAAGAAAAATTCTAGAATAACACCTCTCATTGCATACCCTACATCGCACCGTGTTATGAATCTTTGGATGCATAAGCCTAAAAAATATTCATAACTCTTTTTTTAGTTAACATAACTCTCTTTATTTACCAAGTCTCAGTTTTCCCTACACTGTTCGTAAACATTGTTACTAATATTTTGCATTTAAGCATTTTTTTTTTAAATCCAAATTACAAGAGGCTAAAATTGAGACCTAATTTATTAGTTTGGGATTGATCTCATAGAATGTTTTGTTTGGGATAGATTTGAGATTTTAATTTTGGGATAGTTTAGCCTACTAACCCTTATGATTTTATCTTTAAAATTTTTTTCACTCTTTGGGATAACAGTTTATAAATTGTTTTAGAACTAGAGCTTTAAAAGTACACAACCTACTATAATAAATCACTTCAATTCGGTATCATTTTATTGTTTTTAGTAAAAGAACTTATTTTTCGAAGCAAATACATTCGATCACATGCTCATGAGAAACAGTCTTGCCCCTTTTAGAGGCATCTTTGTCTCAATTACAAGCTCACCAAGAGCAATTAGAAGCCTACTAATGTTCTAGGGACAGATCTGACTGAACATAGTGGTGCCATATAATTTAGGCCGGTCACAACGAATTATAAAGTCTAGGTGAACCAAATAGATTCATTAAGCTGACATAACTACAAGGATCCATATATAGACATGAATTATTCTACAAAGATCCATAATGGACCTTATAATCCGATCCAATTTATCGTAATCAATTAGTTAATATGTTGGTTAATCGTATTCTGAAACACGAAAAAAAATCATTGGCTTAGAGGACAAGCCACCAATTGAGATAGACAAAACGAAAATAAACAAACAAACTAAACAAACCTAACATCACTAAAAACACAAAAGACTCGAACAAGAGAAAATATATAAATGCCTGAACACCGATCAAACTCGTTGGAGCGCACAAAACCTCCAGCAATATAATACTATTGCACCTCTCGGTCTCTAAAAGCCTTCTTACGAATTAGCCTTACAACTAACACCTTCTGAACAAGGTGAACTCAGAACACACGAAATATGTGACCCATCTTATTCACTCATAACTTTACATCAGTTGTGGCCCTATATATATATCTTTACATCAGGTAGGACCCAGCAGTATTTGGTACGAACATACATGTGTCCACCGTACTCTACATCCCCTCTATATTTGATACAATACATTGTGACAATAGGACACATCATACAATCCACCATACTCTGCATCCCCTCCTCAAGATGGAGCTCTATGCCAGTCACAAAAACCCATCTTGGACAACAAATCATGAAATATAGGTGCAGATAAAGATTTTGTAAACATATCAGCCAATTGTTACCGAGAAGGAAGGTAGGCAGGAGCAACAAAACCAAGCTTGAATTGATCTCTAACCAGGTGACAATCAATTTTGAAATGCTTGGTTCTTTCATGAAAAATTGAATTAGCAGATAAGTGAATAGTTGCTTTGTTGTCGCACCAAAATCTAATTGGAAGTTGAACATCCACAGAGAAGTTCTTTAAAATGTACGAAATCCACTGTAGCTTGCAAACAGTGGTAGACATACAACGATATTCGCTTTAGCCGAGGACTTAGAAACTGTGGTTTGTTTCTTTGTCTTCCAAGAAATAAGAGTTGAACCCACGAAAACACAATACCCTGTGAGGGATCTTCGAGAAAAAGGACATGAATCCTAGTCAGAATCATGAAGAGCAGTAACATACATATCAGATTGTACTGGGAAGAACAATCCTTTAGATGGTGAGTTTTTCAAATATTTGAGAACATGAACACCTAACCAGTGTTGTTCAGTAGGATATTGTACGAATTGACTGAGTTGTTGCGTAGCATAGGTAATGTCTAGTCTAGTAAAACCAAGGTACTGGATCAGCTAAGAGAGGAGAGCTTTCATTATTGAACTTGCAGTCAGGAGGAAGAGGAGTTGCATTAGACTTAGAATCAAGTAAGCCTGTGTCTTGAAGAAGATTTAAAACATTCTTTTGATTCACATAAAGACCAGTCTCTGATTTAGCAAGTTCCAAGCCCAAAAAATAATGTTCTTTTCCAAGATCCTTAATTGTAAACTGCCGATGGAGAAACTATTTAACTAATAGAATAACTGGAACAGATGTACCAGTGATAAGTACATCATCAACATAGACTATTAAAGCAAAAAATCTCCATTGGCCTTGTAGATGAACATACAAGGATCATGAACTGACTGTATAAAATCATATTTCTGAATTTGGAGAGTAAATTCATGATTCCATTGTCTAGAAGCTTGCTTACGACCATAAAGAGATTTTTTCAACTTACAGACTTAAAGAAGAGAAGCCTTATTATAACCATCTAGTGGTTTCATATATAGATCTTCATCAATAAGTCCATGAAGAAAAAACATTGTTTACATCCAGTTGATGTAATGGCCAATTCTTCCCAGCAGCCAATGCCAAGAATATCCTAACATTCACTGTTTTGGCCACATGAGAGAAGCAATCGGTGTAATCCACACCCTCTATTTGGTTGTATCCCTTTGCCATCAAACGAGCCTTACATCTAACCATCAGGGTTCAACTTTACCTTATAAATCCATTTAAAGCCAATGACCTTTTCGCCAGGTGGAAGACCAGTAAGAACCTAAGTGCCATTATCTTCTAAAGCTTGCAATTTCTTTTGCATGGTAGTCATCCAAACATGATCTAATTGAGCTTGAGCAAAGGATTTATGTTCTTTGATGTTAGAACTAGAGGCCAGAAAAGACATGTAATGATCTGTGATATGAGGGGAAACAAGAAAAGGAAATGTAATGATCTGACGTTAGAGGTAACAAAATCATTTAACCACCCAGGTTGTTGAGTAACTCTTTGACTTTTTCGTTGAGCAATAGGAGGTGACTGAGGAGGAAGTGGAACATCAGAATGTTCATCAGGTTCATGAAAGAGGAACCACATCTTGAACAAGATTAGGAATCAAACTAGAATAACAGAAATATCTTCAGGATCATCGACAGGTAAAGGTAAAGTGATAAAAGGGGAAGATGAAGGAATGGTCTTAAAAGGAAAATTGCTCTCAAAGAAAATAATATCTTTGGAAACAAAAGAGGACTTAGTAGTTAGATTATATAACTTGTAAGCTTTCTGACCGGGGGAGTAACCAATGAATATGGACTTAATGGCTATAGAATCCAATTTATCTTTATGTGGTGATGTGTTGGTGGCGAAACACAAACAACCAAGTCCGTAAAAAAGAGAAATCTGAACTTTTGTCAAATAGAAGCTGATAGGGATCAACTGCCATTGTAAGAGTTGAAATGGTAATATATTAATAAGGCAAGTGGATGTTAAAAAGTCATCACCCCTAAACCTTTTAGCAAGCCTCGGGAGGCCCCGCGCCTCGAGGCTGCCGAGTGAGCTGCAACGCAGGTCCCGCAGCCATGCTGACGTCTGTCGCCACATCAACGTTCCTCGATGTGCGTGCTATTCATCGTATTCTTTTTATTATTTGCCAATTATTCGAGATATACATTAAATTACAAGTATAACTTGTGTTTTTCGAGTTTCAAGTAGGTAACCAAGTAAGTTTACGATAAAGTTTTAAAGTATATAAACATGGATTCTCATTAACTTTTAAGTTTTATAAAACATCGAGTCCCTTATGGAAAACCCGAAATAGAGGACACTTCGTATGTAAGGCAACAAAAGTAAACATATACAAGTACAAGTGTCTCAAAAGTCTCGCATAAACCCAAAATATATGACAAAATACCAAAATAAACACTTACGAGTAGTGTCCCAAACAATAGGCGAGCTCAACGATAGTCGCTAAGAAACCCCTTACCCATACTCGTAGAAGGATTTGCACTCGGCCATAACAACAAAACAGATGACGAGTCCAAGTAAGTAAAATCCTAAGGAAATTCACCGAGCATTCATATGATAAAGTAAAGGTAATGGTAATCCAATAAATACTTTGTTAAATAAATATGTGGAATATAAACATGCAATTGTAAATGGATCATCGCATGCATAAATAACAATAAAGCGCAAACGTGTGTGCCCGTCCGGTCGGACTAGACCATACTTCGGATACCCTCCCGGGATCCCACTAGTGGGCGCACCTAAGCGGCCCATCACTTGGTCCTTTCGTTGGTCGGCGTAGACTCACGACACATCGACACATGTACCGACAAAGTAGCTCGGGTTGTTATTCACCGAGGACTCGATACACATGATATGGTCTAGCACGCCATAGACACACAACGGAATACTGGCGGGAGTAAAACTCAACCAACCGTTCAAACAAGTGACACATGCATAGATAACCGAAGTAAATAACGAATAGAATCATGAATACACCGAACAAGATAAAGTAAAACAATAATAAAAGTAAATAAATACTCAAGTGACGTTCCATTGGGTTTTACAAACCTCAAACAAGCACTCCGACTTCCCAGGACTCCCGAATCCAACCCCGCCTAGCTCCCGATACCCGAGCTATGCTCCCATTAGTCCCCCGAAGTCCAAATGCATCATTTTAGTTGATTTAGTCATATTAAGTTAAATTATTAATTTTGTACTAAAAATTAGAATTTTATTTTGAATTTTTAGTTGTGACACATTTTTTGAGTTACCTTTGGGGTTCCAAACGCCCGAAAAATTCTCGAAATTTGATGTTCTACCTTTTCCCAATTCCTCATATTTTCTCTCGATTTTTTGGATTTTTTTGTAATTTTATATAATTTTTATCTATTTTTTCTATAATTTATTTATTTATTATGTATGTTTTTATAATTTTTAATAATTATTTATTGGGGGGTTGTGCCCACCTAAACCGGCCCGGTTCGGCCCAATGGGCCAGGCCTCGCCACGACCCGCCCGGGGCTAGCAAGCACGCACGATGTGCGGCTCTCCCATCCCCGATGTGAGTGCGGCTCACACGCCCCCTTTAAATTCTTTTATATATAATCTTTCTCTTTCTCTTCTTCATCATCAAACAACCCAACAACAACAACAACAACAACAACAACGATAACAAATCACCATTAAAAACACCAAATCTTAAAATCTTATTTTCATGGAAATACAAGTTGAAGAAGATGAAATTGATGGAGAGGGAGTGAATTACCTTGATTGCCGGCACTCCAATCTACTCCATATCTCCTTGAAACCTTTTTGAATTGGTAACGCCAGCCCCTCCCTTGTCTCTCCCTCTCAAATAAATCTTGTGAACTTATATTTGCTTGCATGTTCAAATACCCCACAAATGCACCTATTTATATTCTTGTGAGATTTAATTTTGGCCCTTGATCTAGATGTGTACACCCATCTCTAGAAAAATCAATGGATCCTCATTCGTTAAGTCACACACTCCAGTGACACACATATTTGTACACATCTAGCCTAGGAATCATCATTTAGGATCATCTCCATGAAATCTAAGGGTCTGCATTAAATGGATCAAACTATAGTCTCATTTTTTATTTAATAAATTAAATTCCATAGCATAGGCACATTAATTCATATGTAGGCTATTTAAGGTCTTAAATTTGGTGTAATATCACTTCCCATAATACCCAATTACCCGACAACCGGTGCTTACTGCGTCACGACACACATCCCGAAGCGCGCCAATCCTTGATGTTTCCGATAATTATGTCTTAGCCTAAAGTATGATTATCTATTTTATGCAATATTCACCCTTGTTCTAGTCATTTTATTTAAGTTGGCATTATAAGACTTAGTTATCCGTACTACGCCTACCCGTACTTGCGTTGACACGCTTTACGAGGTGTTTTCTTGTCATACGGTATCACACGGTATGACAATATAAATACACACGTGCGATGAGTTATGAAATAAATAATAATTAACATTGCACTTTTGCAACCAACAAACACAAATAACGATTTAATCCCAGTCAAGTGTGTTGTTGCCTATCTGGGTGTCACGTGGGTCTGACCTGGCGTCCGAGTTTGAAAATAACATAAATAATGGTGTCAATAAATATTGGGCCGTTACAAAGCCTAGATTGGAATATAAGAGCCTTGGTTACTTGTAGTAGGTGTCTATGTTTCCTCTCAATGACACCATTTTGTTGCGAAGAATAAGCTGTAGACCTTTGATGTATGATACCAAGACGAGAGAATAAAGTGCTGCATATTTGATTAATAAACTCAGAACCATTATCAAATCTAATGATTTGAACATAAGCCTTAAACTTAGTATGTACAAATGAGAGAAAGTTCTCAATAACATCCCCAATAGATGATTTACACTTCATCAAATAGGTCCAAGTAAATTGACTGTAATCATCCACAATAAGGAAAAAATGAGCACCATCAAGAGATGATTGCTTTTAAGGCCCCCAACCCCAAACATCCATATGAAGTAATTGAAAATGATCTGTAAATTTGATGCTACTTACAGGAAAACAAGCCTACACTTTTTGGACATCTGACATACATCACAAGGAAGTGAATGCTTTGTACTCAAAGAATCAGAATGCAACAAATCCATATGTTTGGTAACATTATTAGATGGATGCCCCAATCTACGATGCCAGGAGATAGTAGAACTAGCTAGACTACAATAAGCTAGTTTAGTTACAGTAGTAGAAATAAAAGAATCTATAACCTTTTTATTGAAAGAGCTTGGCTCACGTATGTACAGTCCACTAATCATTCTTCCCACTGCAAGGACATGAGAATGTTCAATACCATGTAGAACACAAAAGGAGGGATAACATTCAAACTTCAACTTAGAGGCATAAGTAAGCTTGCTCACTGACAACAAGTTTATACTTGAAAGATGCTATATGTAGGCTTGAATAAAGGGTAATTGTAGGTTTGGGATGAACATTCCCTACACGTCATTGATTTAGTAGTACCATCAGGTAAATAGACTGAAGATGGCTAGACAGATCAGTGATATGATCAAGCAAGGACCCATTTGTGCACATATGATTAGAAGCCCCAGTGTCAACGATCCAAGCATCATTGCTAATAAAAGCATTAAAACCGAAGCTTTGGTTCGCCATGCTACCTGTAAATTCAGTGTGAGCACAATTGACAAGAGCAGGGGATTCAGCAGTAGCCACAAATTTCCCTTTCATGAATTTTTCAAAGCCCTGTTGAATCATTGCTGCTATGTTTGTTTACAAATCTCCAAAATTTAGTGGTCTATCTTCAGATTTATCCAAAGGAGACTTCAACATATTAGCAAATGACGTTGTATTATCTCTTCCTTGTTTCTTCTCAATGCCCTTTTTATACCAGTCAGGAATTCCATGAAGTTTGAAACAAGTATCTTTAGTATGCCTTCTAGCCTTACAATGATCACAGAACAAATCATCTTTGTTAACTATTTTCTTTTAATTCCCTCTCCCAGCAGACTTGGTTGTAGATGTTTTAAGCAACATAACATTCATATGAGAAACTCACATTCACCTGCTGTTTTTCAACTCGTAAAACTATTGAGTAAGCATTGTTTATATTAGAGATAGGATCCATTATAAGAATCTAATTCCTAACATGATTATAAACTTCATTTAAACCCATCTTGAATCACATCAATTTGTCATTTGAATCCAAGATAGTCATTCTAGATGACGCTCCACATTCACAAACATGAATTTAGGACTGTGTACATGCTCTCGGGTCACGTCTTTGGTCGGTAATCCCGATTAGGGACTAATTTACTATTAGTAAATTTTGGGCCGTTATAGTCTTCCTAACTAATAGAAATTTCGTCATCGAAAGTAAACTCGACTTAGTCATATGTCTAATCTTATAATTCAATCCCGTATTTAAAAGTGGAGTCACTCACCATCGAATCTTTGTTCTTCATCATTTAAAGAATATGAGAAATTTATTTCAATTTCATTCTCATTATAAGTACTCTAGCCAAAATTTAAAATGATACTAGCCCCAAAGCCCGTACTTCTGTTCATCTGCGGGGAGGATCCACTGACTATTTAACCTGGTTCAAATATTACAGTGGGCGAGTCCATGTTCAGCTACCACATACACACTATCACAATATGCGACACTTTGGTCATAATACTCAAAGAAAATTCTTACTAAGCATAATTTTCTTTTGAAAGTTTTGAGTGTGCTTATCAGGCAACACTACTTCCATTATCCCAATAATCCAACTCATGAAACATGGATTATTTAAGGTCGCTCTCGATTGTTTAATCATGAACTATCCTGCAATTCATCTTGTGCAAGCTATCGTTGTGTTCGGACATAACAATACGTGCATAATGCATAAACGAGATAAAATCTTACCCTCGATACGTTCGCGTGCCGCCTCCGGGTCTTGCTCTATCACTACGTGGTCTCTCTCTAGCCAGTGGTTGTATCGTAGTCGTTGCAAACTCGGGAGTTGTAGACATTTTTCGACCTTATATCTAGTCGTCCACTTCGTAATAAGCGGTTGTCTACTCGGTCTTTGTCGAGATCACTCGATCGCGCGTCGACCTCTGTCTTTGTTGTGACACACAAAGTTCTCTCTTTCCCTCCGTCCCCGTGGACCAATGTTGTTACCTCCACTCTACTCTCGGTCCCTGGCTAAAAGTAATATGCGAGTTGTGGACACTGCAGACTAATGTGTCTAATCCGATAACATCTAAAACAAGTTGGTTGCCTCCTTCGTTCTGTAACCATAGTCTGAATCTGTATTGGGCTCTGCCCTGGTTTCGACGCATCTCGACTTCTGTCTCCTGGTGTATGCCGGATCTACAACGGCGACGGCGCATATCTTGCCAAAGTCGGCAAGGAAGACCTATTCACTAACTGTAGGCAGCCGCGTATGTTGTGACCCTCTTGATCATTTCTTAAATATGCTGCATGCCTTGTTTGCTCTATCATGGTGGCCAAGTATCGCCAATCCAGATCCTTTGGATCCCTTAGTCTTTCTATTCTGTCTCTTGCCTCTCTTTCTCTTCCTGTTGTTCTCTGTCGGAGTTGGTGAAACCAAGAGTGCTCGTATCATCGTGAGGAGCTTCGTCAACCGTTGTCCCGAGCAATGGATCTGCGTCGAGTCCAACTCCGCATGTCGTCGTAGTAATAATATAAGTCTCAAGCGAAGGAAATCTGCGATCGAGATAGTAGCGAGTGGTAGCGGCTTTGTGTAAGCGCGGGAACGTGTGCCGTCATAAAAGATTTAAAATCAGCCAAGTGCCGCAACTCTATCAGACAACCTTTGAAAGTCCTCGGTCGATACCGTGTGCTGGCTACTGTTGGCGATACCATCTTCACTCTCGCGCTGATCTGCAATCGTAGTCTTCATGTTGATAGCAATCGCGACATCAGCTACTATATAAATATCGCGTATATATAATATAATATAACATGTACATATACAATCCTCAACTCACATTCACTCACTTCCCAACTAATAGTTTCTAGGGAAGGACCGTCTGGTTTCCACTTCTAAGAGTTATGTTTTGTTCGATTTTCGTTTCGTACTTATCGAGAACATGGATTCTATTATCAACTGTGATGTTAATACCACATTATAAAATAAAGCATACTCCATTGCCTAGGCTTTACATACTTAGGCTCGATACCAATTGTGACGCCCGTTTCCCCAAACGGGGTACTGCTCTGCGTAATCCCATCATTAAGCCCTAAACCCTGTTATGTAGAACTTAACAACGTATTAGTTATCCTTTTTGTCTCATTCATCTCATAAAGTATTATTCATTTCTCATTAGTTATGATTTTCGAGTTAATTAAAACTTTTTATCATTTTAATATTATCAAGAAAAGGCTTAATAAAATTTTCGGAAACATTATAAGAATACCTATGTGAAACCTGGTAAATGTACGGTCACATGAAACTACACCGAGATATACATTTGTCGGTCGGAAATCTATTTTCTCAACCTATTATACAACCCAAAATTTATTCCGAAAACACGTAGGTATTAAATACACAAAATGATCACCTACAAAAGTAGCAAAACTACACGCCGAGGGCTCGAGAGGTAATTTTCGTTCTTCTCCTTCCACGGTCTGCTATGCACCCATCGTCATAAAAGGACGGTGAGTACAAAGTAATGTAAAAAGTAAATCCTAGAGACTATCCTTCCACATTTCCAAGATATACAAAGAATAGTAATCGAAAGCATACAATAGTTATGATTAATGAAAAGTGAACAAAAAATATGCAAACAAGTTGCCAAGCTTCTATAAGGAATGATAGACAAAAGAATTATGCAAATCTAAGTTTGGTCACCGACATCTTTAGGGACTAACCCCGTGTGTCGCGCTAATAACATCAGTTTGTATGGAGCGCCGACATCCCAGAGATTAACCTCGTGAGTTGCGCTACTCATGAATTAAGTAAAACATTAACTATACTGAGTCTCAACATCTCCAAGGAATCTAATCTCGTGTGTCGCTCAAATTCATAAGTTAGGAAAGACATCAGCTGTGAGGAGTCTGGACATCCCCAGGGAATCTAACCCTGTGTGCCGTACAAACTCATAAAGCATGAAAGGCATCAACTGTGTAGAGTCCGGACATCCCTAGGGAATTTGACCCTGTGTGCCGCGCAAACTCATAAATCAGATACACTAGACCCAAGAACTATTTTAATAATGATAAGAATGACTTAAGATCGGATTTTCCAACTTTACACATGCTTATCAAAAGCACACAAGAATAGGAGTACAACTAATATCCAAACTACACTTATAGCATGCTATTTCTACATTTATCCATACACATACTATCGGGGAATATCATTGCACAAGGACACAAGAATATGAGCCAAAGAGTATCGTTCAACACTAATAATGCTATGATAACAACACTCATACAATGAGAGAAAACAACCAAGTCATGGCATCAGGATTACAACAGTTATATCGGTCCAAAAACTATAAAAAAAGAAGTATGAAAAGGAAGTGAAATGGAGAGAATTGCTTCAACATGTTTATTTACCTCAAATGCACGCAATTCCTAGCCTATACTGGCTCTCGACCACTCCAAACACACGTTCCACACCCTATAAGCCCTCTCTAAGCTTCGATGTGTCATAACAAATTTAATTTAAATTGTTTAATGTTGGTTAAATGGCTTTAAATTCTAAATGTTTCACAATCAGCCCCTTTAATACTTTGTTTATGTTGAAATATATTTTAATAAATAAAGACAGTTTTGGTACAACAGCTTATGAGTTGATTTCAATTAAATTTATGTATTGTAGCACAATAAGAAGCTTTTAGAGCTATGTCTTAGCTTTCCGGGACTATGAGGTATGTGAAATTTCAATAAGAACTGAAGGAGATATGAAAATTTTACCACAATGACTCAAAACAGTTTTAGATTCGACCAACAACTTTGTAATTCATTTCTCCTAAACCATTGCTTTAAAACTCATGATTTTTTTTTGAAGCCTAAAAACATATCCTAGAACATCATACTAAAAGACGAGCTCAATACAATAAGAAATGAGAGAGTTATGATGAAAACAACATGACATTAACAAAATTGTGAACCCGGAAATCTCGGATTCATTATCAAAGTTGCAAAGGATTTTTACACATGAAAACATTCAATTTCAAAAATGTTTTAGTTGGCGTAAATTGTTCCTCTTTGAGTTAGCTTTCGAATGCCACCAAAATGGGTCCATTTCGATTCCAAATGGGGAAGTTATGAGCAAATTATAGAGGTTGGTTCATAATAATAACATGCAAAATTTTCAGTTTTGTCTTGCAACTTCAAAAATTCATAGCTTAATGAAAACAAATCGAAATCCAAAACTTTTTTATATTAGAATTATTGGAATTTCACAAAGAATCCAAATATAGAATTAGATTTTGAAAACAAAGTCATATGCCCATTGAAATTGCTGAAAAACTAGAACTAAACCAAAACATACAATTTTCGTTTGAATTTCACAAAGTGGTTATGGAAATTGGTTTACGTAGTTATGTAGCTTTTTTAACTTGATCAATCTCCCTTCAACTCTCTGAATTTTACACAGCAAGATGTTGAATCTTTACTCTCTCTCTCTCTCTCTCTCTCTTTACTTTGCATGAAAAACTCACTAAGTGAATTTATATAATGGTGTGGTTCATTGGTGGCCCTTGATCTTATGTAAACATCCATTAATTACTAGGATAATCTAATGGCTCACATCGTGGTCCTACATCCCACTAAAACATCCATGCTAACAACCATACATAAACCAAGTTACCTAGTGATGGCGACAACACGCATCCCTAGGCATATAAATGCTTAGTGTTTTATTTTCTTAACTTAGGCCTCATTTACATAAACTCAACTATAGGCACATTAGATTAGTTATATTAATCATATTAAACTAAATTATGACCTACCATATTACTTTCTACTCCGGTCCCACGTCGGCATGCATCTCGAGGCGTGTCTCCGCTCGCGCGCCAAACTTACAAAATACAACACTAAATAAATATTATCGGGTATAGTGTACACATACATCACACTATGAATCCATCACTCAAAAGTAATATATTTCTCGGTCCTCACGCCGAGTATTGGGACCGTGTACTTGCTCTCGGGTCACGTCACGGGTCGGTAACCTGATTAGGGACTAATTTACTATTAGTAAATTTTCAGTTGTTATAAAAGCTGTCGGGACTATTAGAAAATGGATTGACCACAATATCTATCACCAAATCGTAAAGAAGTTGATTCACAAGTGTTGAGGAGAAAATTGCAAAGCATGTGTGAGAGAAAAGGTGCATAGAACAAGGCTTCTCGGTTAGAAGGCTTGTAAACATGAAGTGCGAAGATGGACGGTCAATGATATAGCACTTGAATGATGTCGAAGACTTGGTTAATCGGTTAAGTGTCGTGAAGATAATGTTTGAGGATGAGTTACATGCATTATTACTTTTGAGTTCTTTGCCGGATAGCCGGGAAACATCGGTGGTGCCTCTCAAGTAATTCCGCCTCGGGTGGTGTTTTCTCTTTATCCATAGAGGGGATAGTCTCTATGATGAGGAGACGAGAAAAAATGATAAAAAGGATTGATACTTTGCAAGCTCTTATTACTACATCGAACATAGAGGTAGATGCAAGTCCAGAGGAGAGAGGCGGTGCAAGTCTAGAAATAAGTCTCAAACAAGAGAAAAATTGCTTGTTATCATTGTGGCAAAAAATGGCATTTGAAGAGAAATTGTAAAGTGTGGAAAATGGAAGATAATGATGAGAAAAATCAGAACAAGGCGGATGATTAGAACACTACAACTACTATATCGAGATGCAAGTGAAAAATTTGTTGTGCTTTCTTTTGTTGAGGATCAAAGTCATGTCATTAATGCAGATAGTGAGTGGGTCGTTGATTCAGAGCATCTTTTCGTGCTACACCGAGGAAGGATGTCTCCTCTGTTTATCGAGCAGGGGAATCTTGGAAAGGAAAAGATGGGGAACAACAATTTTACATATATAGTTGGCATTGGGGATGTAACACAACAAGAATCTTTCAAATTGAATTGCTTGAAAAACCACAAACAAACAACTGAGGGCACAAGAGAATAAAACTAATTCTCTAAAAAAACTCAATTTTATTAATCATCCCCTTACCGTGCGTTACATAGCCTATAGATAGGCTTTTAAGAAAAGAAAAGGAAAATATAATAATGTGTACACCTATGCACACAACCAAGGCAACTCTCCTAAACTTCTTAAAATTCTGACTGATCGACACAATTGGACTCCTATCTATATTTTGTATAGACTCCTATCTATATTTGTATACGTATATATAGTATAAAAAATAGGCAACTTTCTATTAACTAATTAGATTCTAACTTACTTAAACTTCCTAATCAAACAATTAAAAAAAACGTGACACACAAAAAAAAAACTTCTAAACACCGACGCCACTATCAATGGCCCAACCCATCCTCGTGATACACATCCCATATTCAACCCACGCCGCACCATACCTCCACTATTGACAAAAATTGTCGTCAAATTTTCGTACCTTCTCGTGATCTTCGATCCAGAATAACCTTCTCCTCAAAACTAAGCTTGACTTGTGAGACAATAGAAAACAAAACAAAATTGTCTGTCACACTTTCAAGATTCGCCAAATTAATATGATCGAGAAAGTCTTGAGAAACTTCATTGAAGTCGACATCATCCGTGATCTCGGTCAACGAACAAAAATGTTTTGTGAATTTGACTTCTTTTCTTGCAACAACTTCAACAGAACACTGATTGACGGTCGCATTGTCAAGCACCGCTTGCACTTGGGAACTTGTAGACAGTGAAATATTTGTGACAAGACGACCTTCATCTCCAAAGACCACCATTGTGCCTTTGATGAAGCCTTGGTTGTCATCGTTAGATCGAGGCGTTTCGTCAAAATTGACATATTTTTCCTCGTCTTCAAATTCACCTTCCCCATTAAAAGAGAATAATCCTTCTATTTTTTCAAAAGCAATAGGGTCTCTTCGACAGTTTGAGATAGTGATCCCATGAATCCTTAACAACTCTGCCATCCCTGCAAATAACTCATTAAGTTGCACACACATTTTTTCTCGCGATGCGAGAAATTGAGTGAAAAACTGCTCGGTTCGGACTTGGTTGTCTCGTTGATAAACATCTTCGACTCGTTGTTGGTCTTGGTTCTTCTTTGGCGCTATGATTATCTCCAAATCATGGTTGATGATGGCTCGATACCAATTAACGCGGTGAGGATCTTCCAAATTGAATTGCTCGAAAAACCACGTACAAACAACTTAGGGTACAAGAGAATAAAATTAATTTTCTAAAAAAACTCTATTTTATTAATCATCCCCTTATTATGCGTTACATAGCCTATATATTTGTATAAGCTATGTACACATAGTAATAAGACTTCCTAAAATTGGACTCCTATCTATATTTGTATAGACTCCTATCTATATTTGTATACGTTTACATAGTAATAAAAAATAAGCAACTTTCTATTAACTAATTAGATTCTAACTTACTTAAACTTCCTAATGAAACAATTAAAAAAAACGTGACACAAATTTTTTTTTTTTTTCTAAACATTGACGCCACTCACAAATGGCCCAACCCATCCTAGTGATACACATCCCATATTAAACCCACGTACGCATCGGGATGTCTATGTACAGACAAATGTGGGTTGCACAATGATTTTAAAAGATGTGCGACATGTTCCAGATTTGCATCTATGTTTGATTTATGCTCATGCTTTGGACTTAGATGGTTATTATAACATCTATGGGGCAAGGAGTAGAAACTCACCAAAGGATCAATTGTTGTTGCTAGAGGAAAATTGAGCTACACACTTTACAAGACTTAATTGAAGATCGTCAAATGTGACCTGTATGCATTTGAAGATGATTCTTCACAGAACTTTGGCATAAGAGATTAGGTTGCATGAATGAGAAAGGGTTGCATATGTTGGCAAAAAACTCTCTCATCCCTTTTGCTAAATGTAAAATTCTAAAGCCTTTTGATGATTGCTTATTTGGTAAGCAACATAGAGTTTATTTTTCTTCACTATCTCGATAGAAAAAGAAAACTACTTGAGTTAGTTTACTTTGATGTTTGTGGTCCTATTGATGTGGAAACTATGTGAAGTGGCATATATTTTGTTACTTTTATTGATGATGCTTCACTTGAAGGTTTGGGTGTTTATTTTGAGAACAAAATGTCAGGTTATTGAGTACTTCAAGCAATTCCATACCATGATAGAAAGAGTAAAAAAGTAACTTTGAAGTGCTTTCATAGTGATAATGGAGAGAGTACAGTTCAAAGGAGTTTGAGAATTATTGCTCAGAACATAGAATTTGACATGAGAAGTCTGTTCTGGGTACCTCTTTGCACAACGGTGTTGCTGAATGAACGAACATAACCATCCTAGATAAAGTCAGATGCATATTAAAAATGTCTCAATTGCCCAAGTTATTTTAAGGGTGAAGCTCTAAGTACTGCTTGCTACTTGATGAATCGCTCTCCTTCAACACCGTTAGAGTTTGATATTCCAAAGAGTGTGTGTCCTGAGAAAGATGTTACTTAATCTCATTTGAAGGTGTTTGGATGCAAGACATTTATGCATGTGCCTAGGGAGCATAGAGAAAAACTTGATGATAGGACTATTTCATGCATCTTATTGGGTTTTGGAGATGCAGAGTTTGGCTGTAGGTTATGAGATCCAGAAAAGGAAAAAGTTGTCAGATCCAGAGATGCTGTCTTTCATGAAAATAAGACCATAACAGATTCCAAGATATTAGAGAAAATCACAGTTGATGATGATGTTGTTTCTCTTCCTGAACTAGTTTCTCCTTTGGTTAGTGATGCCATACATGAAAGAGATTTAGCTGAAGAACATGAGCTTGATAATGAGCATGCACATGATGATGTTGATGACATGCAAGTGTCTACTAATGATGATGATTCTGAGCAGGGGGAGCAACGTCCTCCACTTGTGTCTACAACATAACCTCTACTGAGAAGGTCAGAGAGAGGGAACGTTCCTTCTACAAAATACCCCTGTTTGATGTATGTTCCGATTATTGCATAGCGGGAGTCAAAGAGTTTTCGGGAAGTTCGGACTTATAGAGACAAGATTCAATGGATTAAAGCAATGTAGGAAGAGATGAGTTCTTTGAATAAGAACAACACTTATGAGCTTGTGGAATTTCCAAAAGGCAAATAAACTTTTGAAAAATAAATCGTTGTACAAGATGAAGATGGATGGAGATAAGATAATGAAACATAAAGCTCGTTTGCTAGTGAAGGGATTCAATCGAAGAAAGGAATTGACTTTGATGAGATCTTCTCCCATGTTGTGAATATGAGTTTCATTTGCGTGATTTTGGGTCTTACGGCTAGCTTAGATCTTGAGCTTAAGCAGTTAGATGTAAAGGCGCATTCCTTCATGGTGATTTGGAGGAAGAAATTTACATGGATCAACCAAAGGAATTTGAATTAAAAGGAAAAGAACATATGGTTTACAAGTTGAAAAAGTGCTTGTATGGTCCGAAACAAGCTTTAAGACAAAGTGGTACAAGAAACTTGACTCTTTCATGTAGTGTCTAGAGTACATTAGAACATGTGCAGATTATTGTGTTTACTTCAAGAAATTCTAGATGGGAAATCTGTGATCTTGTTGCTCTATGTTGATGACATGCTGATAGTGGGACAAGATGTTTCTTTGATTAGAAACTTGAAAAAGGATTTATCAGCTCTTTTGATATGAAAGACTTAAGATCGACGAAAAAGATTTTAAGCATGCATATTGTTCATGACTAGAAATCCAAAAAGTTGTGGGTGTCACGAGAAAAATATGTTGAAAGGTGTCTTGAGTAGATTTAACATGAAGAGTGCTAAGTCGGTTAGCACGAATCTTGCTAATCATTTCACATTCAACAAGAAGTTTTGTCCCTTTACTATAAAAGAGAAAGAAGAGATGTCGATATTCCCTCATCTTCTTCGGTTTGAAGTTTGATATATGGATGGTTTGCACCCGATCATACATTGCTCATGTAGTTGGTATAGTAAGTCGATTTCTCTCAAATCTTGGCAAAGTTACTAAAAAGCAGTGAAACAGATTTTGAGATATTTGAGAGGTACTTTGACAATATGTTTATGCTTTGGAAACTCGAAAACTACTTTGGAGCGACACAAATTCAGATATGGTAGGTGACCTTGATGGCAGAAAATCTACTTAAGGGTATGTGTTCACTTTTGCAGGGGGAGCTGTATCTTGGCAGTCCAAATTGCGAAAGTGTGTTGCTTTGTCCACGACAGAGGCAGAGTATATTTCTATGACTGAAGCAGGTAAAAAATGCTTTGGTTGAAAAGATTCCTTCAATAGTTGGGTTTGAAGCAAGATGGGTATGCAGTGATCTGTGACAGTTAGAGTGCTCTAGATTTGAGCAAGAATGCTACTTATCATTGCCGCACTAAGCACATAGATATTTGGTGCCATTAGATCAAAGAAGTTGTGAATGATAATGAGATGACTCTGAAGAAGATTCACACCTTGACAAAAATCTAGCTAATATGTTTACTAAGGTACTTGACTCGTGATACGCATCGGTGCTACACCAAGTTGGTGGGGACCGAGTTGCATTTGAGCATTAGATATATTGGATGTCTCCCCATGGACGGGAGGGGAAGATTTTTGGATGTGTGGGTCCAACACACATTAATTTAAGTCCAGCCCATACTTTCTAATTTCACCAAATTAGAAAGCGATAAACATGGGAAACAACGAAATAAAAATTGGGGGGTTTCTAATTCGGGACTTGGCAAGTTGACTTTGGGGAGTTCGACTTGGTGGATGATTGGTGTGTCGCACTTGACTTGAAGTGCGTGCGCCTCTCCAATTTATCTCTACATGGAAGAAACATGAAGATCTTGCTTACGAAGACCCGCGGAGAGACTTTGGTGATTTTTTATTTTCAAGAAAAAATGTGCAAGGGTTATATGCAATTGGGGTAGTGTTTTTCGTTCTTAGTGCGATCATCCAAGTTCTTAAAAGATGTATTTTTGTATTACTCCATTATTAGTGAATCTCAAGCTATCGAGATAACTTGTACTATTTATTTATATAGTGGATTGTTCAAAGTTTGGTCCATAATTTTTATATTTGATTTGGAAGGTTTCTAACGTTAAATCTTTCGTTTCTTGTAGTGAGTTTAGTTTTGTGCATTGATCGTGGTTTGGTGGAATTTTTTATTCATCCGTTTCATAGTTTAAAGGGGTTGAGTAACCCCGACACACATATTCCTCATATGATCAAGTGATCATTCAATCAGTGTTGCTTTCACTTCACCCATCACACATAAAAATAGCATAAAGTGTTTGCGATTGTGTATGAAACATAATCATCATCATATGAAGAACACATGTATATTGCAAGTAGTAGAGAATAGAGATGCATGTACCTGTAAAGTTCTAAGCCTAGTTGAGATAGTGATTGAACAGGGCTTCTTGGTACCCAAAGTCCCCTATTGCAAGTACCCTAATGGACTTTATGTACTGTTTGCGTGCTCCTTATTCGCAGATTTATGCAATCCTTTACCAAATCAATTAAAACCCATTATAGGATTAAGGCCTAGTTTTCTCTAAAGTTTAGGAACATCAATTCTTCACTAAAGATTACTCAAATAAAGTCCTAAAAGCCAACCAAAGTTAGCTTACTTTGTAATCTGTAATGATCTACATAACACACTTTGATTCAATTGTAAATAAATAAATAAACACATACCTTCTTCCATTGCTATCTAATTTGAGAACGTGTTTTTCCCTTTCTCGCTTTCTACTTGTTAGATGGATACATTGATGGTGAGATCCATTGTATTTAAACGAATCATATCCAAATAATCTGTTTTTCAATTATTAGATTCATTTTCTTTTAAAGAAAGGAAAGAGAATTAAAACTCCATACTCTAACCACTTATGCCTAAACTACCATCTAGTTGTGGGCCCAATTAATAGAGTACGTAATAACATAATATGAGTCACAATTAATATAGATTACTTAGGAAAAAGATAATCTAACAATCTCCCACTTGACCCATGTTATTACCTGGTAATTCAAAATATAACATAATTATGCATATTATTCAATCTATCGAGTCACTTTTCCTTTGAATCAAAATGATCAGATCACGGCGGTCATAAGTTATTTAATCGACATGACTCCTTCCATGTATCACAATCAACTCAACCAAGTATAACTTTTATAAGGATATTTCAATCCTCTAACAATAATGTTATCTTATTGAAACATAATGAAAATAACAAATACATAAGCAAAACCAAAGCTTTAACTAAATTCACAAGTGTCACGACAATAATATGAGCAATACGACTATAAATGTATGTATACATACCATAATTTATGCTAACAAGGACTTGTCTATAATGCCCCATTCGTTCAACATGACCAATAAACGTTTTGGGCGGTAATCATTTAGTTAACGGATCCGCTATCATCAAATCAATATCAATATGCTTAATCGACGCTCTAAGTTTTTGCACTTATTCTTAGACAGACAAGTACTTGAATACTTGTCATTCTTCCGAAAGAAAGCTGTTCTTGAATTATCACAAGTATAGCCTTAACAATCTGGCTATGCTATCAACGATAACAAGTCCCGACACAAGATTCCTCAATCATAATGCATGAATAGTGGCCTCAAAGCATGCCACAAATTCAGCTTCCATGGTGGAAGTAGCAATTATAGTCGCTTCGCACTCTTTTATGAAATCGCTCCTCAAACCAACAAATTAATGTAACCGAATGTAGAGTTCCTCGAGTCCTTACATTCGACAAAGTCTCGAATCGAATATCCAATCACTTCAAGATGACTCGATTGTTTGTAAGTCAACATGTAATTCTTCGTGCCTTGTAAGTACCTAAGTATTTTCATTGCAGCTTTCCAATGATCTATTCAAGGATTAGTTTGATATCGCCTTTAACATTCCTACAACAAACCGATATCCGGTCGAGTACAAGTTTGGGCATACATTAAGCTCCCAACTACCGACGCATAACAAATATATTGCATTTTTTCGACATTCCAAATCATTATGAGGACATTGCATTAAACTAAAGTCGTCCCCTTTTTGAATTGGAATTATTCATGCGGAGGCATTGTCCATTTGAAATCTCTCTAATACTTTATTGAGATATCTTTTCAATGACAAACTTACAATCCTGTGATCTATCATGAGATATTTCTATTCCTATCACATAGGATGCCTCACTCATATCAACAACATATAGGACCAATATAATGAACTTGCTCCTACTGATTTTTATGTATATGCACCGAGCAACAATGTTTTCCACAAAAACATACGGAATAATGGTATTATTGAACTTAATATACCATTGTCTGGAAGCTTGTTTCAATCCATATACTGACTTCTTCAATTTACACACCAAATCTTCCTTTCCTGTGGGCAAGAAACCTTCGGGTTGAACCATGTAAACTTCTTCTTCCAAGTCTTCATTCAGAAAGGCAGTTTTCACATCCATTTGGTGAAGTTCAAGCTCATGAGGAGCTACTAAAGCGATTATAATTCTGAAAGAGTCCTTTAAAATTGGAGATTATGTCTCCTTATAGTCAATACCATCTTTTCGATTGTAACCTTTGGCAACAAGTCTGGATTTATGCCTTTTAATATTGCCTTGTGAGTCTCATTTGATTTTGAAGACCCATTTGCAACCAACTTGCTTTGCACCTTCGGGCAACTCGACTAGGTCCCAAACTTTATTGTCATTCATCGATTTCAATTTATCTATCATTGCATTAAATCATTTTTGAGAATCATTACATTTTATGGCTTGGTTGAATGAGACCGGGTCTTTGTTAATGCTCAAGTTACATTCATGTTCAAGTGAATAAACCACAAAATTATATGAAATAGTTGGCCTTTTAGTCCTTACATACCTTCGAAATGTTATTTCATGTGGCTCTATTTGTTCATTTGCATCTTGCACATCATTAGTTGGTTTATTAGCAATAAGTTCATTTTTCACATTTGGAACAATGATTTCTTGTTTGGGTTTGTCACGTAGTTGTGATACAAAAACACGAACAACAATTTGAGGAAAAATGCTAGATGTAGGAGTCATCAATTTGAGAAAAAATGCCACGATGTAGGAGTCCTTAATAAATTGAGCTTTACCAGATTCAACTTTTCTCATACTATGGTTAGGACAGGTAAAATATGTACCCTTTATACTTTTTAGCATAGCCAATGAAGTAACCACTAATAGTCCTTGCATCAATTTTCTTTTCATGTGGATTATATATATCCATACTTCTGGTTGTCATCTCCAAACATAAAGATGCTTCAAACTAGGTTTCCTACCCGGTCAAAGTTCATGGAGTCTTAGGAGTTGTACCACCAAAGTTCATAAGGAGTCTTGAGAGTTGATTTATTTATTAGGTGGATATGCACTTGCTTTAATACACATATCCACAATCTTGAAGGTACAATGTTACAAGTTAACATACTCCTAACCATACCCATAAGAGTACGGTTTCGCCTTTAAAGTATACTATTTTGTTGATATGTACCGGACATTGTGTACGCACACAAATGCCTCGACTTTTGAGGAAATTCACAAATGGACTCGAACATTGTCTACTTTCATCATACTTTCCATAGTAGTTACCACTTCCATCAGATCTCACCTCTTTTACCTTTCTATCTAGTTGTCTTTCTACCTCATTAATGAACGCTTCTAAAATTTCCACTACCGAGACTTTTCATGCGGCAAGTACAAATAACAATATCGTGAGTATTCATCAATGAAGGTGATAAAACACTTTTGACCACTCCAAGATGGAGCATAATAAAGACCATAAATATTGGCGTGTATTAATTCAAGAGGCTTATTGCTTCTTGTGGTGAATGTTTTAATATATGTTTGGTTTACTTTCCTTTAATGCAATCCACACATACATCCCCGTCAAGAAAACCCAATTGAGGTAAGATATTACTTTTCATTAACCTCTTTACCCTTTCTTTAGATATGTGACCTAATCTTTAACTTCAAAGAAAAGCAGAGCACTCATCATGTGTACTATGCTTATTTCCAATAACGTGTTCAACATTAAACAAGGATTCAACAAATATACTATCAAGATTGAAATGATATAAGCTATCATTTACAATGCGAGAACCATAATAGTATTTGTGTTTAAATAAACCTGAAACAACCATTTTCAATCTTAAAGTTATAACAATCCAACTTTGATACAAAAATAAGATTCCTAAAACATTCAGAACAAAAAGTCATTTTTCTAAATCCAAGAAGAATCTGGTATCCAAAATCAATCTGTTAGTTCCGATCCCTTCTATTCATGCCTTCATTCTCGTTACCCATAAACAAGAACTTTTCAGTTCCTTTTATGGGCTAGATTGAAAGGAATCCCTGCATAATATGTGAAACATGAGTAGTTGCACCACTATCAAGCCACCAAATATTATTAGACATTTCAATAAGGTTTGGTTCAAAATATACAAAATGTAATATACACATTTCTTCTCAAATTATGCATTTCGTTTGGACGATCCTTTTCGAAGTGTCCAACCTTCCTACAAAGTTGACACCTTGGCTTTTGTGGACTCCCTCATTGACTTCCATTGGGCTTTGCATTTTTTTTGTCATTTCCTGGTGTAGCTTTGTTGCTTTGCTAGCTCCATCATGGAGAGTGAGATGAACTAAGTGATCCTTTATTTTCCTTAATCTCCATTCCTCTTATACTAGCATGGGCTTGATTTCTTTCGAGCTCTATTTTTCTTTAATAGTGTTATAATTCACCTGGATCTGGTTGAACTCAAGAGGAAATGAATTAATGATGAATTCAACTAGAAATGACTCACTCACGTCCATTACCCTCGCTTTAAGCTTCACTGCTAAGTTTGACATATTGGTCACATGATTGTGGATGGGTTGTAACCACTTGAATTTCTTAGTAGGGAACTCGCTCATCAAGCTTCCCATAATGGACTTGTCGGTAATGTTCGATTGTGAGTAATCTTTCAACTTGATCATGAACTCTTTTGTGTCACTTTTCTTGGGCATAAATAGTTTGACATTTTCGATAATCGTCATGCGCATTAAGTTCAAACTTAACCTATTAGACCACTCCTAAGGCTCATAAAAAGACCTTTCTTTTTCGTGAGCTAGCCCTAATAATGGTTGTAGGCTTGTCATCTACAATGATTGACAGGTTTAGGTCCATTACACCTAGTTGAAATTGGATATGTTCGGACAGTCATTCTAGTTGAGTCTGTTGAATTTAACCATCATATTACCTAAGGCAAATATATTAGAGGACGCCGCAAATATAACATAAATTACTCACGTTCATGCTTTAAGTTAAACCTAATAGATTCAGACATATAATATATGATTTTATTATGTATTTAAGTTCACTTTTAGGTAATACTTAAATAAACAAATTCATGCTATATCATTTCATAATAAGTATACTTTTGTAGACAATTAATCATACTCGGTTAATAAGTAAGATATCTTTGGATATATCATATACATATTCCTAAGTATGAAGATAAATATCTTAAATTTCATTAATTATAAGTAATGGTCCACCTTTAGGTGACCTCATAACATTATAAGTAATGGTTTTAATTAAACATTTAAAATCCATTCAAGCTAGGCCATTTGGTGACTAACAAGCTTTGCATTAAATAAACATTTGATTAAGCATACTTTAAGTTTAATTTTAAAGCCTTAAATTCTAATATGTTGATAAGTCACCCATTGTGCTATATGTTAGTGTGATATTACTATAAAGTCCAAGACTTTTATATCCATTTATACTCCTAAACCTTTATTTTTACGTTTTCGGGGTAAATACATGCTATTGGACACAAATGAGTGATTTCCTAAAAAATCTAGTCAAAAATTTGAACAAATGCCCAACGCCTTCTAGTGTCAAGAAATCACCAAAGAATCACTGGATGAAACTTGACCAGGATCGAGAAAACTCACTTGAAATGTTGCAGATACGACCTTGTGAAGATTCCGGAAGAAACATAAGCTCAAATTCCCATAATACACCAAGTGCCATCATAATGCCTTGTGAATGAATTGACTGGCGACGCGCGCAACGCCGAACTCGAATCGGGACATAATCAAATGGAAAACGGAGTGTTGTAATGCTTCTCAAGCGATTCCCAACGCCTTGGTGTTTTGTACATACATCGTTGGATAGATCAAAATATTTATAGTTCCGGATTTGATGGATTCGCAAGATTTCCACTATCTAGTTTGGTTTATTTTGTCCCATTATAAATAACTAGGGTTTTGACCTTCGAAAGAGAACTTTGGTGCAAAACTCTTTTTGTTAACCTTTTTTAGAATTCTTTGGTGTTTTGGAGGAAAGTTAGGGAGTTCTTGTTTCGCATTAAAGGTATTGTTTAGTTTATTTTCATTGCTTTAATTTAATTATATGAGTAGTAATCACTAAATCCTCTCTGGATTGAGGGTTTTTCACACTTGCTAATTTAAGTTATGACGTTTTGATTATTGAATCGATAACCTTATTTGTTGGATTCTTGTACCTTTGATTGCATTGATTATAAATCTAATGTTTACACTAGATTCGATTAATCACATTCGTCATGTGTAGTGACCAATGCATGTGTTGGTGTAGGATATTTGTCGGCGATCTTACCGCCACTCGTAAGGAGATCACGTTAGGTGACAAATAAAGCCTTGCTTGTTGGCAATCGATGTGCTCTTACGCTTTTGGAGTATAAGGAGGGTAGCAACTCATGCTAGTTACCACTTAGGGCAAGTGTTTTCATAGAGTGTAAGGCTACTAGTCCGTTGAAAATTTATGGAGCACTGGGTTTTGCGGGTCTAGGTAATATGTGGTAGTGTCGCACGTTCGCTTCATCGACCATGAAAACCCGAGTGTTTTCACTAAAGCTTGTCTATAAGAATTTAATAGGGAAAAAGGTTTTTTAATAACCGATTATTAATTCGGATGTTTTCAAGATATGAAACTACTTTCAATCTAGGATTTCTTTATATTGTTCAAGTTATTATTTCGATTTGATTATTAATGCATATTTTAGTTGTCTTATAACAGTTTGTTGAGTAAATTTTCTTTAGGATAAGCTCGTCATAAAACCCCCTATTTCCCTTCACTCGTAGCCAAGGTACACACTCTTTGGGTTCAACCTCGTACTTGCCTTATGAAAAATCCATAGTAGTCGGTGAATTCGGGACTATTATTGGTGCTTTCGACTCGGTATCAATTTTCGACGCCGTTGTTGGGGATTGCGTCAAACAATTTTCTAGGTAAACAAATAAAAAACTAAATAGCCAAAAAGAAAAAGAACTCACTTTTAAGGAAACCAACCGTCCTCGAGAAGGTTTTCAACCCCTCTATATAGAACTCCTTACCGAAGTCCGAGAGTTCATGTTAAAACTTTGGACTTTTCTTGAAACTTCAATATTTTTTGGGAGAGATGATGAGGATATGTAGAAACTTCTAGCGGAGTTTGAATGGGTTGTAGTAGGTATGAAAGCTACTACCGCCGAAATTGATCTTATTAAGCTCAAGGTTTTTTCATTCTATCTATAAAGCAATGCTTAGGACTGGTTGTTCCACTTATCACTTCGATCTATTCACTCTTAACGTGATCAACACCTCAAATTCCAGGAACACTATATGCTGCGAGCAAGATTACTTTCATTAAAAAACAAATCTCCACCATTTACACGAAGGAAGGAGAATATTTCTTTGAGCATTGAGAGATATTCAAAAGACTCAGTAAGGAGGATCATGTTAGGTAGCAAGTGGGGCCTTGTCTGTTGGTAATCAATGTGCCTATGTGTCATTGAGTTATGAGATGGTAGCAATTCATGCTAGTTACTACTCATGGTAGATGTTTTCACAGAGCTTAATGCTGCTAGTTCGTTGAGAATTTACGACATATTCGATAGGTTTCGCGGTCTAGTTAGTATGTGGTTGTGTCATACGTTTCTTCCATTGACATAAGGAGAACGAGGTGGCAAAAGTCACTATAAGCCTATATATGAAAACTAGTACCGAAACAACGTTTTAAAGCGACGAACGAATCCGATCCTTTGAATCTCAATTCACATTGTATTCTAGAGTTTTATAGTTATTGAATTTCGTTTTCTAAGTAATTGAGTTTGTTTTCTACACATTTAATTTCTAGTGTAGTTTAGTTTTGTTTACAAAAAACCCCATTTTTGTTTAAACTAAAAAGAAACATCCCAATCTATGTGGGTTTGACCTCGTACTTACCTCACTACAAATCTAAGGTTGTCGGTGAATTCGAGACTATAATGGTGTCTTCGATGGGGCATACCGCCTACAACACGATTTTCTACGAAAAATCATTATTAGAGAACTTCTTTGAAGGACTAATTAATGATGAGAAATGATGGGTGGACACAAAGTATGCAATGGAAGTATTTCGAAAGTTACACCCGACACGTGTTGAGCGTGTAAAGCGAATTTTCCACCTTTGTTATACTATTAAATTTTGTAGTAGTGGTAAGTGAAATTGTCTCCACATGAATTTTGCAAATTCCTTAAGAAAATAAGTTTTTATTTTTATTTTTAATTTAATTTAATAAAAACCAGAATCTAAATTATTGTTTTTAAATATAGAAATCAACTAACCTAACTATACTTACTTAAATAACACAAATAAAAGTCACTAAATTCAAAGCAATTCAGTTCAATGAAAATCAATACACAAACCTCATAAGTAATGAAACGTCAACCTATTTTGCATCCAAACATATTAGTTCAATCATATAGTCATGAATATCTTGTATAAAGTATCATGGATCGAGCTGTAGAAATGCGTGCTCCTTTCCCGGTGGTCCTTTGGACGGTTCTTTGTTGAAGAGCTTTAAGGATCATGTCGCATTAGCGATTTGGAGCAATGAGGTATATAAAGTTTCATTGAATAGAGTACTTAAAAACTTAGGGTTTTCACTAAGTCGATGAGATGTTTTTGTTGTTGCAGAGCGTCCGGTACTCAAGTGTATCGATCACGGAGCTCGAGATCCAAGAATGGGACTTACGGTCGTGCCACCCCGACACCGAGGGCCTTCGAGAGGATTATTCAGCGATCCGGGTTGAATACGGCGATAGATCTGTTCATACCGCAAGGCTAACAAGGAGGTTATCTCGCTTTGTGGAGCGGTGGCGTAGAAGAAGAACACATTTCACTTACCATTCGATGAAATGTCGATCTCCTTGGAGGATGTGAGCATTCTCTTGAAGATTCTGTGATGGGCAAAGTGGTGGCGATCGAGAACTTTGCGAGGTACACGAAGGAATCTCACTCGGATGCTATTAAGCTGGTGTCGAAACTACTTGGGGTTAGCATCGAAGATCGAGGAGGAAGTGAACATCGGGGAAGGGGCTCACAAAGTGCAAAAATGTTGGTTGAAGAGTCGATGGTGCCCCAAAGTTGGTTCGAGGAACACAACTTATCCTCATGTAGAATGCACGACCGAGCGTACTTGTTGTGCCTACTTTCTTGCACCCCGTTTGCGGATAAGAGTGGATCTCGGGTATCTATCGCGTTGTTGAAGCTTCTAGAAGATTTGGACGACATGGGAAAGTACGCATGGGGTGCTGCTGCATTGGCCTACTTGTACCGACACTTGGGGTCTGCCACCAGATTACAAGTTTCTCAGATTGCCGGCTACCTCACATTACTTGAGGTTTATTATAAAATTGACTTACATTGTTTAGGGTATAATTATTATTAATTTTTGCATTTTTGGACTAACTAACGTTGTATGTATTTGCAGGGATGGGTGTACGACCATTTCAAACTTGGGCTCGCCACACCCAATGCAAAATACATGGACTACGTGCAACCTCGTGTCTGCAGATGGATTCAAAAGCACGAGACCGTGATGAATATTGACAAGGTCGGGTCCATTAGGTGAAGGTTGGACAAAGTTGCGCCAAGTGAGGTGAGATATTTAGCCAAATCCGGATCTTAACGTTGCATCTAGTGTATGGTTACTAATAGTGGTTGTCTATGTTTGATTAGGTCACTTGAGACCCATATGTTAATTACGGGTATAATGGAGTTGTGCACGCGATGGCCTTCTACAGTGGGACACCTGAAGTACATGGATGTGGTGGAGCCCTACCATATGGAGAGGATTTCGAGACAGTTTGGCCACGTGCAATCTATACCGAGATCTTCCGTACCGCCAATTGGAAGCACATCGAAGCCCATCTCGCGAACAAATACTCGGTCAAGTATGGGTTCAAACAAGACAATTAGGAACGTTGGCGGAACCATTTGTTGGCCCCGAAGTTCGTGGTGACAAGGCGAGTTCGAGTTTTTGGCTACACCGGACTACCTACCTTGGTTCCTCAAAGTGTCTCACCCGGTGATCACCAACCCACGCTATGAGGATGAAGACATGGTTGCCACAACCATCGCCGACAATGAGCTATTGGAGGTATTGAATGTGTTATACGTATTATGTAGAAGTACGTGCCAATTCTTGAAAACCCGATATGTATTACATTAACGGTTTTATTTTTCTTTTCATCAGCGTAATAGGCGTGCGTTGGACGCGGCATTAAGATGGATGGACCTCCCGCCGGAGTTGTGTACGCCGAGTCTGCGAGGAAAATGGTGAGTGACATCGTCAATTTTCTTTCGGGGAGGAGTATCGGTCCCACCACCACCACTACCACTCCGACCACCGCAATCGGCACAACCGACACATCCGCTCCTACCGAAGCGAGGCCCTAGGTAGTCCCAAAGACGATAGCACTTCTACACACTTCACCCCACTAATGCTCCGCCGCAACTGTCGATGCTCGCCCCAGAAGAGAATGCATGGCAAGGAATACAAAAGAAAAAACTTGAAGAAGCCAAAGCAATGATCGTTTTTTCTTGTTTTTCATATTAATTTGATCGCTTCGAAAGTTTGAGGAAGTTAACGTTGTATGAAACTTGTTATTTTTCTTGGTTTGAGGAACTATGCCCACTTATGGAATGTTGGTTAATTTGTTGGATGATGAAACTTAATGATTTTCGGTGTAAAATTTGACTGTTTCGAAAGTTTTGGTGCTATTGTCGGTGTCGCGTAACGTTTTCATTAATTCGGTTTAGATTACATAGCCAATTTTGGAACAGTAAGTGTCTCGGTCATTCAGAGCGAGACCTTTAGAACATTCTCGAATCAAACAACCGACACATTCCAAGCACTCTCGGATATGTCCCGCCGAGAACTTCCAATGACCCCGAAATTAGGTAATGTGTCGGTCATTCATGAACGAAACTAAATGCATAGTTTTGGTTAATAACAACCGAGAATAAACAGTCGGGTCATGCACGGGTCAACGAGTCGTTTCGTGCAAAGTATCATATTACATAGCAAACGAATTCTCTCGGTAGGGGCATACCGAGAAGACACGCTTGGTTTTGGTTATTATGTTCCGATATTTATGAGTGGGTGACGGAGAGGCTTTGCCGAGAGGTTATTTTTGGACTATTTGAAACCATAACATAACAATAAAACGTGCTGACAATGTTCTCAGTTAAACCTCAACGTTTACAATGAAAAACAATAACATATCAATAAAACCACTTTACAATGTTTACAGTTAAGAACATTTACAACACACTCGTACTTAGATACATGTTTTATACTACGGAGAATCTAAATCTACCACGGAAAGCGTGCCTTCTTCAGAAGTTACAACTGGCACGATATCTCGAATTACGAATCCATCTCGCCAACCTTTTGCGCACTCCTCAACATACCTTTCCCTCGATGGATATAATGATGGCGGTGCATTCACAATCAACTTCATCTGTCAAATTCAGAGTAGAACAAAAAATCTATTATCATATTAACGAAAGTGAAAAAACAATTCACTAAAATTGTACAAACTTACCTAACCCAATGAATATTCCTTTCATTAATCATCGCAATGATGACATGACTATGGAACGATGACGGTGGAACACTCCGTAGAGGAAAGAATGTCGAGTAACTACCATGCGAGAGGTTTACTAGTATGACATTAAAGGCCGTTGATATTAACAATCCCATGTCCTGGAAGTGTCAACCATTCGTCAAAAGAGGCACCAACATGATTATCGTCAATGCACAACAGTCTTGACCTTCTCGTAACTCGTTCCAAGCACTTCCCGCCAAAAGTTTTCATACCCGATTATCTCATCAAACATCCCTCTACATACTATCTTCCAACCATCGACATCGGGAAGTCCTAGCCCGGAGGCAACACACTCGTCCACCAACATGATTATCTGTCCAATGCATAATTCGATTTGTCCATGCCGGTACAAATTTCTCCTTGTAGATCTTCACCCATGTGTTATCCAAGTAATCGTAAGACCCTTCACATGACCGAACTCACAACGCAAGTCATTCATCCTAAGTTCTAAAAGGCCTCCGACTTAGCATACAACACACTCGTCCACCTATCCATGAAACGAGCGAATCCTTCGTTATCCCCAAACATCTTCTTAGTCTTGGCCAATACTACTTTGTTGATGTGCCAAGAGCAAAGAAAGGTGAGACGATGATGGAAATACTTCTTCGATGACACTACTAAGGCCTAACTCCCGATCCGTAACAAACACGTCGGAGTTTAGGCCACCCATCCAATATGGATCTCAAGTTCTCAAGTGCCTAAACATAATTTGCATGAGTATCCGATGATATGAAAGCAAACCCAACGGAGAACGTCAAATGTGTAGAAGTGATGCCAACAATCTCCAATAACGGCATTCGATACCTATTTGTTTTGTAAGTGCAATCCATCAAAATTACCGATGAGAAACATCTTAGCAACTTGATTGAATCCGGATGTGACCAAAATAAATCGGTGACGACATTCATATAGGGATGCTTCCTATGCCACGACATCCACTTATTCTTCTCCAATATGTGCAATAGTTGTTGCATTTGAGTCCTCCCACCCGCATCCTCAATTCGGAATTTTTGTCGTGCATTATATATTGTCCGCATTATCGATACCTTTTTAACATCCCTTTGCTTCAAACGTATTGAGGATATCTCTTGGCTTCACATTACCCTTAGTCATCTCGCACCACAACCACCTGCTCACCCTTATCCAATCTTCCTGCAAATGAGTGGCCGTCCAAGTTTTTGGCGGGGTCGTGATTGTGCCTCCCACATATGATAGTGACATACCACAAAGAATCAACATTTTCCTTGATGTTAATAAGGAAAGGGCATCCACATTTCTTTGTACCAGTTTGAGTCCGCCCCGTTTCCTCTTCTTCTTCAGTTCTTGGTTTCAAAGCAATTTTTGCCGCTTTACCCTTCCCTACTCTTTGTGACATTCCCCTATATGTACCGGACCTCTCACAAGCAAGTTTGACCCTTCCCCTGCGCTTAATCCCTCCGGCATCAGAGTGCTTCGTTACTAACACAAACTTGTTCTCACGACCAATCATTTGAAGCCATGAAATAGCCGATTCTCTAGATGAGAATGGCCTACAAGGAGTAAACGCATCCTTGTAGTCCGGAAATAAAGTTAAAATCAGCATTACCGCAATGCATACATTGTAACATTACGACTCCACCAAAATGCACAACAAATTCACCAAAAAACCCAAAAAAAAACAAATTTTCGGTAGTACTGGTCCATGATCGAACCAATTCTCGTTCAATGGCAACCGAGATTTACGTGATAGTCTCGGTAGTTTTAACCGAGACTATATCATTAGTTTCGGTCACAAGCATGACCGTGATTTATTCATAAGTCTCGGTGGCTCTTGACCGAGACTTATGTATAAGTTTCGGTCTGCGAGGCCGAAACAATCGCGCCCGTGCAACTTCGATTTGAAAACATGAAAAACCGAGAAAAAAGAAAACACAATAAATTTCACTAAATACCTCTTCTTGTTCCTCCTCTTGCACCATTGCAAGTACATTCGTCCATTTTATAGTGGAAACAAGTTCGGATTGGTCGAATTTACCAAACCCTACATTGACAAACCAAATCATCAATTTCACTGTGTAGATCAAAAAAACAGTTGGTTCAAAGCTTCATATGGTTGTAAAATAGTGTTACCTCGCTATCGGATGATGTGAAGATGCAAGAATCGATACACGCCCGGCAAACAAAATTGTGGCTTTAGGTTTCACTTGGGATCCAATGTGGTGGGGTGCCCCAAAATTGATTTGAAAATGGGTTGTGAGATTGGAGAGAGTATATATGAAGGGGCAATGAGTCATTTATATCAAAGTGTAATTTAGAGGGGAGAATGACAAAAAATTTGGGTGCCTTCATGAATTAGTGGGGTGCACATAGCGGCCTTCATCATTAAACTCTAATCATAAGCAAGTAAACAACCTTTAGTCAACCATTTGTTCTCCTTATACAAGTGGAAAAATCGCGTTCTACTTTCATTGAGCTAACCCATTTAAATATACAAAGACATCAACTTTACGTAATAAAATCGCATTATACTTTGTGAAAACTTTGAACTACCAAATCTAACACCTTTGGAAAGCCAGTTCAACATTAGACTTAAATCTCAAGTTCAAATAGGAAATCTAAACGGTCATACCTTTCAAACAATCCTAGTTACTACTTAAAAATAGATAATGAATCAAAACGTCACAATACACATTGACCACTATGCACATAACACTTAGATTTATGATTGCAATTCGTAAATAGCAACCAATTAAATTAGTGAATTAAAGAATACGATTTGTTTAAAACATTAAGCAAAAAACCATATTATCATGACTACATTGCAAAACGGATCTAGTTAATGTTTGAAGTTTTTTTTTAAAATAACAAACTATTCACTCATGATCATGAATAAAACCATGACATAAATTAAAAGACATAATTAAAAATACCTTAATGAAAACTTGAATATTCCAAATTTCTCATAAAGCAATAAAAACAATAAAAAATGGTTTCTAAAATAAAGCAATAAGTGTAAAACTATAAAAAAGGCTCTTAATTTCACATTCTAGGGTTTATATTTATAGTATATTAGGTAATACATATCCTAAACCGACTTAAAATCCTTGTTGTAATAAAAAATCCTTGAAATTGACACTAGCGATTCCTCAACGATTCTCGGGTTTAAGTGGAATATCTGGGAAACCCTTGGAATTGTAGTCTCTGTTTCCAACGATCCGAATGGCGATTCGGGTGTGTAGGAATCATTTGAAGAATCATTGGTTATAAAATTCAGTTTTCCCTTGATTTCTTGGTGAATCATCATGCAAACTTTTCACTTGGTCAAATCCTTCATTTTCTTCCATTTTTCATTCATTTCTTCAAATATTTCAATTATCATATAAAGTATCAAAAACAACAGAAAGCCGTGTAATATGCCTTTTACATTCAAAATCATCCTAAAATGTACTATAAAATATGTCTAATTATTGACTTGTCACACCTTTTGAAGCAAAAAGAATCATTGAAAAAATGAAAAATCAATTTAGGCATTAAGATGTAACAGACAATACTTATCGAAATCAAGCTTGTGTTAATTTGTGAAAGGATAGGATTGACACATGTTGGGCGTTTAAAATAAATTTCTTCTCTATATTATACTTTCAATATTTTGTAGTAGTGGTAAGTGGGAATCGTCTCCACATTGATTTATCAAACTTCTATAGGAAAAATACTTTTAATAGTTATTATTATTATTATTATTTTTCTTTAATTTAATTTAATTAACTAAAGCAATTGATTAAACTAACGAATTCAATCTATAATATAATAATAATTAATTAATTATACAAACTTAACTAATGCAATTCTAATTTCAATATCAATCAAATAGACTCAATTCAATTCAAAATAAATATCTAAACAAACATTAGAACAATGAAACACAAACCCATTTTGTATTCCAAAATGTTACTTCTATTAATATATTTATGAGCAAACTTTATTAAGTATCACACATCATTAAACTTTAATCATAAGTAAATAAACATCCTTTAGCCACCATTTGTTCTCTTTATATCGGTAAAAAAGTTACATTCTAATTTTATCAAGCTAACCCCTTTGATTACACAAAGACAATTAACTTCACGCAATAAAATTGCATTACACTTTATGAAAACTTCGAACTACTAAATCTAATATCTTCGGAAAGCCACTTTAATATTAGATTTAGATCTTAAATTCACCTAAGACATCTAAACAGTCACACCTTTCAAACAATCCTAATTACTACTTTAAATTAGATAATGAATCCCAATATCATAATACATATTCTAGAATATGCATGCAATAGAAAGATCATGATTAAAAATAATAGATAATAACTTATTAAATTAGTGAATCAAAGAATACGTTTGGTTTAAAGCATTAAGCACATAATCTTCTCATCATAACTTCATTGCAAAACCAATCTAGTTTATGTTCGGACTTTGTTTAGATCAACTAACTACTCACTCATAATCATAAATACTATAGCAATAATATAAGTAAAGGACATAGATAAATACATTTGGAATAAATACTTTAAATCTTCAAATCTTCTTTAAAAGCAAAGAACAATAAAGCAATAAACTAAAATAATAAAGAATGACTTATAGAGCAATGAAATATTGATCTAAGTACTTAAGGGCAACTAATTTCATAACCCTAGGGTCATATTTATAGTGTTTTAGGTAGTAAACATCCCAAACTAACTCAAACTAATTGTTGTTATCTAAAATCCTCGAAATCTTCTGCAGCGATTCCTCAGCGATTCATGTGTAAGTGGAATTGCTGAGTACATAAATAAAACTGAACTCCCTGTTTCCACCTCTGGTTCACCGATCTGTGTAGCGATTTTGTGTACATAAGAATCTCTAGGCTTGTGAATCGATTTTTCCTTGATTCCTTATTAATGATTCTTTACATATTCTTTCCACTCGATTAATTCCTTCATAATCTTCCATTTTTTGCCCATTTCTTCATATATTCCATTTATTACTGAAATATCAAAAAATAATAAAAACCTTGTAATATAGTCTTTTATATCTAAAATCATCCTAAATGTACTATAAAACATGTCTAATTATTGACTTGTTAAGGGTAGAAAATGATATGTCGAATTGAAATTAAGGATGACGCGATTTTTGCAAGGATCATGGAAAGTTCGGGCTTGTGGTGCATGTTCATAGTACACATGTTGCAAATGAATGTTCTTCAAGTTTTAGGGAGATAAATCAAGTTGACGTAGCTAAGAAATTTCTAGGATCACCCGAGGAGAGATATCCATGTCCATCAAAATGTTCTATGAGTTGTGAGAAAGGTTATGATGATGAAGACTATGGTTTCCATTGTAATGATCACTAATTAGCCGTGTTGAAAGAGCAACAATCATTTCCACAAGAGAAAGCAAGTTACATTAAGAGAGATTCAAAAGTTGTTTGAGTCTTATACCCCACAAGTGTGATACGAGGTTCGGTGAGATGGTAAGGCAAATCGAGCAAGTTAGATCAAAGAATCAAGCTAATAGGGAAAGATAGCAACTTATACAACATTTGGTTGATTTGCAAGATAACTATAAGGAGTAAAGCCGAACTTAAATGACCAAAGCAATGGAGCCACCAAGTAATCCAAAGGAGGCAAGGGTTGAGGCTGAACATGAAATAGAAGTCACTGTTACACCATATGAAGAGCTAAGGGTTGAGCCGATCGTGAAACCTAATATTGTTAACGTCTTGTAAAATTAAAGAAAGAGGTGCAAGACAAAGGAATCCTAGATACCCTCTAGAAAGTAAAGATCAATATCCCTTTTCTATATGTTGTAGCCAATATTCCTAGGTATACTAAAGTTTTGAAGGAGTTGTGCAACAACAAGTCAAAGCTACATGAACATGAAAAAGTCACTATAGGTGAGACTGTCTCCGCCATCATTCAAAAGAAACTCCTCTTAAATGTAAAGAGCTAGGAATGTTTTCAGTACCAGTCACCATTGGTGAAAAACATTTCTCTAAGATAATATTTGATTTAGGAGCTTCCATAAATGTCATGCCTTTGTCCGTGTTTGAGTCTCTTAATTATAAAACACTAGGAGAAATAAGGATAGTGGTCTAGTTAGCGAGATATATCCGTTACATCATATAGGAGTTTTAGAAGACGTGATTGTAGTGGCATGTTCATTGTACTTTCCTATAGATTTCTTCATCATAGATATGAAAGAAAAACCATTCCACAACTCTTTTTCAATTCTATTAGGACGTCCTTTTCATGAAGACCACACGAGGCTAAGATTGACGTTTCGAGATGAGTATTTGACAATGAAATTCGATGGTGATGTTGTGAAATTTAATATTCACGACACCATGAAATATTTTTCCCATGTCTCGTTCGTGTCTACAATGGATATGTTTGATCCACTAGAACAAGAAAGTATTGCCTACCCTACGAGAGGATACATTGCACTTAGTCATATGTTAGGGAATGACTCCAAATTATTTGGAATCTATTTATTCACTTGACACGATGTTGAGGATGTCGTAATGGAGTTAGAGTCTTGTAAACTCCATTCTAAAGCCTCTGTTCTCGTGGATTTATCCCCTCTCGATCCTAAACTTGTGCCTTCGCTTGACAAAGTCACTAATGTCAATTTGAAAAGAAATGTCCCGATCTTTGAAGTATACTTACTTAAGTGAGAATGAAACCCTTCCATTGCTCATCTCAAGCAAATTAACAAAGCGGAAGAGGATAGACTAGTCCACATCTTAATAGACTAAAAGAAGCTATAGGATGGACACTAGCTAACATCAAGTGATTGAATCCTTCCATATGTATACATAGAATACAATTTGAGGATGAATGCAAGCCTTCAAAACAAGCCTTAAGGCGATTGAATCCGCCTATGATGGAAGTAGTCAAGAAAGAAATCCGACACTACTTAAAGCATGGATAATATATCCTATTTCTAATAGGAAGTGGGTTAGTCCAAAGTGCAAGTTGTACCCAAAAAGACTACATTAACCGTAGTGACCAACACTCAAGGAGAGTTGGTACGCCCCATGTCCAAAATGGATGGCGTGTTTATATTGACTACATGGAACTTAATGTGGCCACAAGAAAAGATCATTTCCCCTTGCCATTCATGGATTGAATGCTTGAGCGTATGGTGATAAGTCCCACTATTGTTGTTTAAATGCGTATTCGTGGTTTCACCAGATTCATGTTGCACTGAGAAGACCGGAGAAGACTACCTTCACCTGTCCTTTTTAAACATTTGCTTACAAGCGCATGCCATTTTGATAAGTCAATAATTAGACATTGTTTTATAGTATATTCTAAGGTGATTTAGATTTTAAAAGACTATGTTACAATGAGTTTTCTCTTGTTTTTGTGATTTCAGTTATATTAGAAATATGCAAAGAAATGGAAAAAAGGAAGAAAACAAAGACTTGATCAAGTAGAGAAAGTGCACAAGGAATCAAAATCGATTCAATAATCGAACTAGGATTCACTTGCCAATGAATCGATAGTGAATCGGGTGTTATATATGAATCACTAGCCAAATTGGTGAAGAACAAAGCCAAATTTCCACCGATTTGTCCAACAAATTAAGTTTGATAGAGGATTCGGTGGCGATTCGCTAGAGTCAATTTCGAGAATTCGGATTACAACAAGGAATCTCGGTTTGGTTGAGATATGTATTACTTAGAATGTTATATGTATGAACCTTAGGATTTGAAACAAAGAGCCACTTGATAGTTTTAACCTTTTTAATTATTTCTAAGTCATTATCAATTACTTTTCATTGCTTTTAGAGAAGATTTAAAGACTTAACTATTCAATAAAGAGGTATTTTCATTAATGTCTTTTATTTATTTTATTGTGATATTTATTGTGAATATGAGTAAGTAGTTTATTAATCTAAACAAAGTCTCGAACATGAACTTAATCTGTTTTGTAATGTAGTTATAGTAAAGAATGATTAATACTTAATGCTTTAAATTTAATCGTATTCGTCAATTCATTGATTTAATAGAATGTTATTTGCGGATTACAATCATGAAGCTTTGTATTGCATGCATAGTTACCAATGTGTATTGTGATATTTAGATTCTATATCTAATTTAAAGTAGTAACTATGATTGTTTAAATAAGTCTTTTTACCATTTAGATGTCTTAGGTGAATTGAGTTCTAAGTTTGATATTTAAATAGCTTTAGAAGGTATTATACTTAATAGTTCGAAGTTTTCATGGAACTTAATGTTGTTTTATCATTTAACTAATTCCTTTGAGCTTTAAAAGGATTAATTTAATAAAATTAGGATGTGACTTTTCTATTGATATAAGGAAAATTGGTGGCTTAATAAAGACTATCAACTTACTTATGATTTAGGTTTAATGATCTAAGAATACTTTACAACAAGATTAAAATATGATCATAACTATGATTTAAGTAACATGTTTGGATTCAAAATGGATTAATGTTTCATTATTCTAGACGTTTGTTTTATATTGAATTGAATTGATTTGATTTCAATTTAGCGAGTTTGAATTGTGTTAATTAAGTTGATTTAATTAGTTTAATTGATTGCTATAGCTTGATTAAATAATCTTAATTCCCATTTTAATTAAATTAAAGAAAAATAATAAAAACTATTGGAAAATCTTTTTCTTAAGGAATTTACAAAATTCATGTGGAGACAATCCCACTTATCACTACTACAAATAATAAGGATATACATGAACACTTATTATACAAGCTCGACATGTGTCAATTTTTGGCGCTATTTGAAGATTTTAAAAATAATTTCTTAAGAATCTTTCTCGTTGTATGTCATATAATATGGCGGAAGACGAGCAAGAAGCTACTTTTAGGAAAGCGAATAAAGATTTCACATCTTACTAACCTCGTGTTTTGTTTTTCCTACGAGTTCCCTAATTTTGAATTAAAACATGGATTTATTAATTCTTTACCTCACTTTCAAGGTCATGCAACCTAGGTAATCATCTTCCTCATCGCCCACTCTCTTCAATGAACCTATTTTGGGTATGTTTTAGTGAAATTCGAGTTTGATGATTAGACTTCTGATTTTTAGTGGAAACTTGATGAATTATATGTTTATAGATCATTTCATAGAGAATTTACAACTGGTTTATTTGGAATTGGTGTTTTGATGGAATTGGAAAATTTGGTGATTTTCAACTTAATACATGTCTAAACACTTGTAAACAACCAAAACTTATAAAATTGGACTTCAGGGACTTAGTGGATCATATCTTGGTGTCGGGGAGTTTGTCGGCTAAGATACGAGAGTCCGAGGAGGTTGGAGAGCGGTTTGAGGTTTGTAAGACCCAATGAAGAACTCGAATATTTGATTCTATTTTAAATTTCATTCCTACCATTTTCTTGCTATTTTTTACTATTCCATTATGTTACTTGAACTTGGGTTGAGGTTACTCCCGAATTTCCTGGTTGTGTGTTCATGATGCACTTTGGATTGTAACACGTGTGACCCGGCCCTCGGTGATTGGCAACCCGAGCTTGCCCTTGGTGCATGTGTCGGTGACTCAACGGATTTGGCCTAAGCACCTGCGAGGACTAAGTATCGGGCCAGTTGGGCGTGACCACTAGTGGGAACTTGGTGACCCAAAGTAACGACCCTAATTAATTAAACTAGGATTAAAGTTAATCTCGGGAATTAATGGTCATAATCGGTCGTTACGTGGTAAACACGGTTGACTCGAACACGAAAATCGAAGAAATATGTTATTTATAGATGGTGGTTGTGTATATATGTGGTGTTTTAAATTATTATTGTATTTGCACCGCATGTGTGTACGTTGTTATCGGGTGAGTTTGTGTGACGGGTATTCGCCTCGAAAGGCATGTCAACACGGGTATTGAGTAAGCGAACTACGAGTACACTAGGAAACTCGACAATTAGTCACGTTATGATGACTAGTTAATCAATTTAAAATGGGTAATGAAACCATAGGCTAAGTGATTAAATTAAAAACAATAAGCTATGGCATACCTCGAAATACGTGTCGAAACGTAGGGCATCGAGTGCTTAGGGTAGGCGAAGGTTAGTGGGACCACAAGTTGGTTAATTTCGATAGATAAAACACTAACCATAAATATTATAATGGGCCTAAGCTAGGTAATTAGATCAAATAAAAAAAGGCCCATAGTTGGTGAAATTAAATTGGAAACCATATGACTTTCTTAGAGATACACATTGGCACATATAGGAGTTATGGGAGTATCAATTGGTGTCACTTGAGTTTGGTTAGTGGGTGTTAGTAGGCTAAGTGGTAAGAGAAGGGCCATTAGATGGACCTCGAGATATGTAAATACATTGAGATCAAGGACTAGAAATACGTATCACCTTAATATATAAGATGGTTTGATCAAAAGCATGCAAATGAAACCAATTTGATTTCAAATTCTTTGGAGAGAAGAAAATGAGATTGTGAAGTTGGAAGTCAACCATTTTGGAGTTCGTTTTTATATGTTTTGATGAAATGCAAGTTAGAGGGTTAGATCCCTGTTTTTGATGAAAAAATTGATGAAATATAGGTTTTATGATTATATAAATGGAAAAGTTACAACTGGTTTTGAAGAATTAAGTTTTGTTAAAAAATTTTGGGAAAATTTGAGGTTTCGAGTGATTTTGTGAATTTTGATCAAATTGTTGTTATGAGGTTGGTTCGTTGTTTCTTTTTTGGGTTAATTAGATGTGAAGAGTGTGTAAAATAAACTTAGGTAGCAAATTTAGAGGAAAAGACATAATTCTCGACTTGAGAATTTTGTTCCAAAGGCAGATAACGCGCTACTGGGAACGGTTAGCGCGCTAATCGCTTTGGATTTTCGATTGTTTTTCAAATTGAAGAACAAGGTAGCGCGTAGCGCTGTAGACATCCCCTAGCACGCTAACTTCACCTAATGCACTAGGTAGACCCATTAGTGCGCTAATTCCGAGATAAAAACTGAATTTAAAGGATTGTTTTGATATTTTTGACTTAAATACATACCCAAACACCTATAATCATACTAAATATGTAAAATTGGACTTTAGGGCCTTAGGGAACTGTAGCTCGTGTATCGGAAGCTAGTCGGGTTGAATTTCGAGAGTCCGGGAAGTCGGAGCGCGAATCAAGGTGCGTTAACCCATTGGAATGCCTTACGAATTCATGGTTTGGTTTATCGATATCGCATTTCATGTGCGACTATTGGTGGGCACACATAGGTTTTCTCACTCATATTTCGGTTTGCGTATATATTGGTTGTAGCTAAATTGCTTGCGCGAGTTACTTGTGATAATGCTCGTGTCGACGGTAGTAGGATATACTGGGACTGTTCGGAAGGGATTAGGGTGGTCCTGATGAGTAACAACGTCGGGAATGGATCACGCCATTTACCGAAGTTGGGATTTAGTCACTATAAGCCCGTAAGTATATACGTGGTTCCTATTCGATTTATCGATTAATAGCTAGTTTGGGTCGTGGTTTCTTGTGATTTTACGGTTGCTTATTAATTTGTTTATTCTCGAGTATATTTAATTGGTATATGTTGTTTATTTATTTCACGCTATCGATTTTGCTTGTCGTGTCTTGCCTACATTTATGGAAATATTACGATCTTGTTGCTAGGTGTTATATTCGCATGTCTCGTAGTTATCAATTTATTTCATGAATATTTACGAACTTCTCTTGGGATTTTACTTACTGGACTCGTCATCGTATTTGTCGGGTGATCGAGTGCGAGATCCTTTGACGAGCAACTGTAAGGGCAAGGGCAAGGAGGTCTTTGGGAGACTACCTTTGAGATTGTGGAGCCAGCTTGCGTGGGACTATAACATGTACGTATTTATATTTTTGTTGGGTTTTGGGGATTGTAGAACACTTGAATACATGTATATGGATCTTTTGCTATACTTATTTCGCCTTTGATATATACATGGTATCTTTTTTGCCGAGTTTTTCTTCGCTTAGGATTGTTAAATATTGCATAACTTACTTATTTAAAGACTTCCTTTGTAAAATGGTATTATAACTTCATAAATTGATTAACAAGCTAACTAAATCAGTGATACTTATTTAAAGATTAATTAGCTAGGTTAAGGTTAGCTAAAAAATGTAAACCAGTTAGGTCGCAAGGCGTCAAAGATAAGAGGGCCATGACGTGGCAGGGCTAGGTGACGTGGGATGCGACGTGACAGGTAGCAAGGCGGCCTGGGATTTGGGGCCGCTACAGTGAAGATGATGAAGACCCTCAAAAATTTATTAAGAATCATACACGTAAAGTGAGTATGATGAAACCCAAGGATATAAAGTTAGAATACGTTAAGCTAAAGGCTTTTCTTTCTTCTCGTAAGAGGTCAAGCTCAAGATTGGCTATTATACTTTCCTTAAAATCCAATAACCACATGGTTCAAAATATTAGAAGCCTTTTTAGATCAATACGTTCCAGCATGCAAAATCAGTTTAGATAGAAAAAAATTAGTAATGCGTAGATGGAAACTGAATAGACTTTTTGTGAGTTTTGGATAGATACCAAAGAATGATATCATTATGTCCACAACATGGATATACGAGAAAAAGCTTTATTAGAATACTTTTATGAAAGACTAAACCATTTAGAAAAAAGATTCCTAGACACGGTATGATGGAGGATATTTATTCGATATAGCACCACCATTAACAAAAGATGCTATTAATAAAATGGCTAAACAACCAAAGCAACAAGGTGAGAAAAACAAAGTCATGAAAAATAATCTTGTGAAATCAATAAATGGATAATAAAGACATCGATGATAAACTTGATAAGTTAAAAACCATAGTTGAACCGTTATTAAAGACAGACCCACACAAGTCAAAACTTATGCTTTTGCAATGAGACTAATCATCTAGATAATGAATGTCCTCTCGATGCAACAAAACAAAGTTGAAGAAGCTAACGCCATAATGAGTCACTATGATAGACCTATCCAATCTAATTATATATCAAGTAACTATACAAATCATCTATGACCAAATTTAGATAATGATATAGACAACTAGAGTTATCAAAGATATATAACACCCACATTAATTGGTAGAACCATTGCATTAAAAAATTCAAATGAGGAGAAAGATAAAAAAATTCAAGCTTTACAAGATGATATAATCGAATCGAAAAACCAATTAAGTCAAATGGCGATGCAAATGAGTTCATCGGTTAACCAAGAAAAAGTTACCATCTAAACTTTATCCTAGTTCATGTGCTAAAGCAATAACTTTGAGAAGTGGTAAACGAATAGAAGAACTAAAAATGCAGAAGCGACTAATTCCCAAAAAGAGAGAAAAGTGAATTAGAAAAGGAAATCAAAATCAATGATAGCAAAATTTCTAATGAAGACAATTGTGATTTTAATAAGAATAAATCAAATATCGTAAGGCCACCTTTCCCATATCGTCTGGAAAACAAAAAGAATGCTAAAAAATTGCAAGAAGAAAAAATTATTTTTAGACACTTCAAGGAAAGTAGTAGTCAACATATTTTTATTTGAAGTCATACAAAATGTACCAAAATATCAAAAATTTATAAGAGATTTATGCATTAATAAAATTAAAGCTAATGAAAAAGTAAGTCTAGGAGAGCATGTTTCAAAGACTAATCCAAAAGAAATTACCTCTTAAATGTTCTCACCCTAGAATGTTTTTCGTTCCAAGTACAATAGAAAATATAGGAATTTTTAAAGCATCGTGTGATCTAGGAGCCTTAACCGAAGTTATGCCTTTGTTAATCTATTTACAAATGACAAACATACATTTAGAAGAAATTAGTATAATAGTCCGGTTAGCGAGACATATTTCTTGTTCAACCTATATGAGTATTAGAGGATGTATTGATTAAGGTCAATGATTTAGTTTTCCCAAACTGATTTTTGTGTCTTAGACATGAAATACGACTAATTCTCAAATAAAACCTCCATTATTCTAGGATGACCATTTCTAAAACAAAGCAAAAGCGAAACTAGATGTCTCTAATGGAACACTAACCATGCAAGTAGATGATGAAATGGTGAACTTTAACATCTATGATGCAATGAAATATCTTTTAAATGTTTCTTCCGTATGCATCGTAGATATGTTAGATCCCTTAATAGACAAGTCTTTTAGAAACAATAAATCAAACAAGCTTGAAGTAGTGATAAAAGATTTATATAAGGATGATGATAGAAATGAAGAAACAAGAGTGGTAATTAATAATTTAGAATCATATGATAAACTTTCCAAACTCTCTTACTATATGGATCTACCCGTAACTCATTCAAAAATTCTACCCTTTATAGTCAAAGCCCTTGAAATAGATTTAAAGGTTTTGCTAGATCATTTAAAATATGCCTATTTAGAGAATAACAATGTTTTACTGGTCATAATATCTAATAAATTGTCAAATCTAGAAGAAGAGAAATCAATAAATGTTCTCAAAGAACTCAAGAAAGCAATAGGATGGACGATAATGATATTAAAGGAATAATTCTATCCGCATGAATGCATATGATTAATTTCAAAACAAATACAAAGCCTTCTAGACAAGCTCAACATTGATTAAATCTACCAATGATAGAAGTAGTAAAGAACAAAATATCAAAATTACTAGATGCATGAATGATATTTCCAATAACAAATAGTAATTATGTTAGCCTAGTATAAGTAGTTCCAAAAAGACAGGATTACAAAGTAATAACAAATGAACATAGAGAATTAGTTGACTAGAATCCAAAATGGTTAGAGGGTGTGTATAGATTATAGGAAACTAAATGCTTCAACTAGAAAAGATCATTACCCTCTCGTTTATATATTAAATGTTAGAAAGACTACCCGAAAGAACCCATTATTGTTGTTTAGATGGATACTCAAGATTTCATCAAATTCGTGCATCTCCGAAGATCAAGAAATGTGACATCAGAGAATTTCTTAAGCTTGATTAGGAGGATAATTTAGTATTTTTTCATATTTTATTTGGAATTTAGGTATCTAAGGTGTGACCCATGCATTACGGACCAAGATCATAAGGTAAAATATTATTTTCCATGATAAAAGCCTATTATGTGTATTGTATGGTATTTTATCGTGACATTATAGTGTGTTGAGGTGTGTCCTCAATTTTTCATAATCGAGTATGCAAGTGCATGTATAAACGACACGAGTGAAAATAAATAATTAGAGAGTCGAAAACACGTAAATCTATTGTCAAGTATCATGTAAAGATTTTTCCTCGCTTTGCATGCAAGTCGGGATCAATGGTATTGTAAAACAAGAACAAAGTTGGTTCAAGATCTTACCTCGAGATTTATATCGGTTAGCAGCGTGGTCGAGGTTGAGATTGGGTCTAAATTAGTGTAAGTTTGGTATAGTTTGACAAGAGAATTGATCCATAATGTCGTGGAAAAAATTAAGATTTTTGGGTTTTTGTGTGACCAAAACCAGTTTTATAGATGTTTTATGAAGATAGACCGTTTTGTCGAGAGTTTGTTTCAATTTGGTGAAAACCAGATCGAAAGTGAGCATCGGAAGCCAAAACACATCAAATTTGGGATTTCGAGAATTAATAAATGAAAATGAAATTAAGCCGCTAACAAGCAATCGAGGGTTCATATATATATATATATATATAAGCATAAAAAGAAAGAATTCATTTCATTTCAACAGAAAGTCATTCTCTAAACCTCTCAATTTGTTCTTTCACTCCGCGAGCTCTTGACGTTCGATTTTTACCCGATTTCTCATAGCAAAACTATAGAGCATCGCTAGTCGATTCGAGCTAAGTTTCCACTATGGAAACAAGTTATTCACTCGCGATTTGGTAAATTCTCAATTCATGACATTTTCCACAATTCAATTTGAATTCTCGCGATTTTTTGATTTCTTTCATGCGGGGTTTTTATGGAAATTGGTAGGAATTGTTATGAATTGATGTGTTGGATTGATTTGCCTCAATTTGAAACAAATACCATTGACATGGGCTTTTGCGAAATGAATTGATGCGTTCTGTTGATAACTATTTTGAAGATGTTTTTATAGTTAAACTCGATTTATATTGGGATTATGAATGAATTTGATTATTGGTTTTTGTCCAAATGGACTCCACGGGTGTGAAATATTTCGATGTTGGCATCGAGCGGTTTCATGGTTTTTGTTGTCGATATTTGAGGATTTAATTGCGAAAATATTGATTTGGAGAAAATTTTGTTAGTTTTAAATCAATAAAGTTTGTCTTATCAACGTACCATATTGGAAAATTCATTACTTCTCTGTCGTGATCCGATTTAAGTGTTCTTGGAGTCTATGGAAAGTATGAAGTAAACTTTACTACTTCCTTTCAACCAATATGAAAATTATTGAGGTTTTCAAGGTTAAAAAGCTACCCCAAGTTTGCTAGTTGAAAGCTAGTTGAACTTGTTATTAATAATTAATTTTGGAAACCATTATCGAGCATACTTTGGCCATTATTTTTGTGGGGTTTCAATATTTGGTTTCACTTGAAGCTTAACCCCCATTATAATCGAGTATGTAGGGAAGCTATTGAAGCCAATTTCAAGGTGATCCGATGTCAGGGAACCCCAAATATGTAGCTCGAAGTTAGTTAGTTGTAAGCAAATCTTATAGTGATCATTTATCATAGTTATCGTATTATAATTATGCATATTTCCTTGTATCTCGCATTGCATAATTGTTGAGCACGATATCATACATCAAGGATAGTGTGGGTCGACGTCTGAGTTTTAAAATTCCGATAGCTAACTCTTCGCCGAGTATGTTTCTTGTGGGATCCCGTGTCAAATCCCGAAATTTCTAAATCGGTAATTACAAAGCTAAACAAGGATTAGGGGATCCTAATTATGGTTTTGGGCGCGAGTTGAGAGTTAAACACCGGTGAAAATTGAGATTTATAATTAATTTTATTATTGTGTGATGTTTGCCTAGTGTAGTGTATTATATATTATGTTATTTTGTGAAATTCAAGTTAATCAAATAAATTCAAGTTTTTACGGGGTTTTATCTTGAGATACATGTCGAAATGGGTCTCGGTAGACTTAAAATATTGACTTGAACTATTATTTCGAGTTTTTAAGAAAAATAATTGAAATTAAGTTAAAGTTCGAATTTGAGGTTTAAATGGGCTTAAAGAGTCGACGTGTGGATTTTACCTCGATATGTGTGTCACTTCGGTATTGGAGGTAGTGTGAAATGAGATGAAGTTGTGCAAGATCTTGTTTCGGGTTTTTGTGTCGTTTGATGGTAGTCGAGGTTGAGATTGGGTCCAAATTGGTGCATGTTTGGTTGAGTATGGCGATTTTAGTATGTCATAGACAAAGTTAAGATTTTTAGGGTTTTGATGTGACCAAAATAAATGTTATGGACGTTTTATGAAGATAGACTGTTTTGTCGGGAATTTGGCTCAATTCGGTGAAAAACGAGATCAAAAAGCGGTACAGAATATTAAAGCACATCAAAATAGGGGTTTCAGAATTAATAATTAAAAAAATTAAGTTGCTCAAGCAAGCATTTGAGGTTATACATATAAAAAGGAAAAAAAACTCAATCGATCAGTTTATATATATCAACATAACGTTCAGTCCGCTCGGTTTCTTTCCGCAAAAGCGTAGAGCATCGCAATACGGTCAATTCGATGGTAGAAACGAGGTATTTTGGTATATTTTCAATGCCATGTATTTTTCCAAAATTCAATTTTAATTCTCGCAATTTTTTTTATCTCTTTCGCGGGGTTTCGATAGAAATTAGTATGAATTGTTGTTAATTGATGTAATTGATTGATTTGCGTCAATTTGGAAAAAATCCCACCGACGTGGGTTAGGGTTTTCATGAGGTGAACTAATGCAATTCAGTTGATAACTATTTTGGAGATGTTTTAATTATTGTTATTGATTTATATTAGGTTTCTAGATGAATTGATTATTGATTTTGATCCAATTTTACTCTACTGATGTGAAAATATTTTGGTGTTGGTATCGAGGGGTTTCGTGGAATTTATTAATGAGTTTTGAATATTTAATTGCGAAAATATTGATTTGGAGACATTTTTTTAGTTTAAAACAAATAAAGTTTGCCTAGTTAACATGCCATATGGGAAAATACATAACTTCTCCATCGGGGATCCGATTTAGGTGTTGTTGGAATCTATGGAAAGTAGGACATGAGTGCTACAAGTTCCTTTAAGGTCATCATGATAAATATTGAGGTTTTCAAGGTTAAAAAGCTATCCCAAGTTGGCTAGCGGAAAGCTAGCTGAAACAAAGATGATATAAATTAATATTTTTGAAAACTTTTTTCAAGGGTACTTTGATAATGGTTTTCATTGGGTCTCGTGATATGGTTTCACTTGAAGATTGACCCTTAATATAATTGAGGTATTCATGGAAGCTATTGGAACCATTTTCAAGGTGATCCGACCTTCCGAAACCTCGAAAATTAAGCTCGAAGTTGGATGTTTGTTAGGTTAAGTAAGCCCCATGGTAACCTTTACATTGTATGATTGTAATTTCGTATAAATTGCATTAATCCTTGAAATTTTATTTTTGTTGTACATGCATACACGATTTGGGAGGATAAAGCGTTACGAGTCTCTTTATAGGGGTCTACCTGATCGTATTATAAGGTAGAACTATTTAGTGTATGTCTGATCGTATGCAAAGGGTATATTAAGCTCCCGACCTCCGTATTACAGGGTAAGAATCTGGTAGTGTCTACCTGATTGTGTACATGGTAGAACTATATTATGCTTAAGGGGTTGGAGTCACGATACTTTGCATCACGTGGTTATCATGAGATCATATTGAACCAGATCATACTCCCATAGTCAGAGGAACGAAACTCGTTTAGTTATCATCCCCGCGCATGATTCCTTATTATTGTTTACGTACCACTTTCGGAGAACGTTATCTCGATTGCGGTCCGATAACAAAAAGGGATGGATTCATGGTTGTGTTTAAATTCCTTAGATTATATTGTTCGTTTAAATTCCTTGGATTATTATGTATTTGGTTACTATAGGTTTCTTGGATAGTGTGGGATTTATTTATCCGACGTTATCGAATTTTTATAATTGGGTAATGACAGGTTCTAACGCGATAAGGGAAAGTAAAAGCTTTCCTACTATTGGTGACTTGCTAAGTTCCTTTCTATTTATGTATGTATTATTTTAAATATGAAATATTGTATAAATGAGTTTTTGGGTTCGTGTGAGATTATGATCTCTTTTGAAATCTGTTGAAATGGTTTTGAGATGGATCGAAATTGTTATAATGGTTTTAAGATGAATTGGAATGTTTGTGGAGCTACATTAATTATGATTTAAGGATTTTGAAAACTTTAGATAGGTTAGAATGAATAAATAATATTTATTAATGCGATATATATTGTTATGGAGTGGATTATGAGTCCTTCAACATTTCTACCAAGTCGAGCAGGTTTGTTAAGATTTATAAGGACCGGGATTTTCGATGTAGGCTTAGAAATAGAGGAGATGCCAACGAAATTTTTTTACAAAATTTTAAGGATAATGTAATCAATCCAATTGAACTTCGAGGTTTAAGATTCACCTTCGAATCCTTTGTGGTTAATTGAGAATCATATTTGATAACTACTATGATAGATGTTTAATTATTTATTGAACGAGAGGTTAAGGCTGCTAGGTTTTCGGGAGATAAGGTAATCTAGGCCGGTCGGATACCCCGATTAGGTGGGGTCGACAATATTGGCATCAGAGCCTAGGTTTCTAAAATAATCTTGTTGATTGAGGTTTAGTGAGTGATTAGTTGGGAAGTAACGTGATGGAATGAGGATTTAAAAAAGTTAAAATTTTTTATGACATGTGTTATTTGTGTTTTATATTATCGAGATATCGGTTGATATGGACTTATTTGAACCACTTTTCTTGCAGTTTTTGTTGCGGAATATTATAAGTAGACAGCAAGAGCTAGGTTAGGGATCTGGCGAGGATAATAGGGATCTACAATGTGTGGATTCAAATTCGTTTGAGAACTCGGTTGTGAAGGTGTTAAAGTTGTTGAATATCTTACGAACACGATGGCGGCTCGGACACTTGTAGTTCGTATTGTTCAAGATGTTTTTATGTCACTCCCGGCCACTCGGTAAGAAGAGCAGCTACCATTGCAGTTCGTCCAAGAGTTGAATCAGTTGTTGCAGTTTCTGATTCAGACTGATTCATTCTGGGATAATGGAATGTCACAAAAACAAAAGTAAGAAGAGTTTTGTACCATTATATCGACGACTAAAATGCACACTACAAGAGGTTAGAGATAGAATTTGAGCTTATATGACTATACAAGTTTTTCTATGCAAATCATGACAATATCGGGCGTCGTGGAGTTAGGACATTGCTTAAGTTCGAGGGTTAGAAAAAGTTTACATTTAAGTTTGAATCAAAGTCTCAAAAACGAAGAAGAGTGGAGAACCATCGTTCTCGCCTACGATACTTATCATCTCATCATATGTATGTCGTAATTCTTTTTTGAGTACAACTAGTAGATTATATGAGTTGATATTAATAGGCTCAAGATAAACTTGATCACATACTTTTCAGCTTTCAACTCATAGAAATACAAATCAAGAATCTCGGGGACAGTCTCGAATCAGCGATTGACAACTTATTAGGAATATTTGGTAGGTATAAAACCTACAATTACATGTTTTAGGTGTGAAAAGTAGGGTCACATCAACCAAGATTGTCCTTGGAATTCGAGTGCGATTACACGTTTGGGTATGGAGTGAAATGGAATTACAAGATTTCATGTTAACGACTCTTAAGAACGTTGTCTTGTGTGTCACAGTCTCAACAACATATCCAGGAAAGTGTTCAGGTGGTGACTGAATGAGATTCAGATGTAAATCGTAATCTTATCGAATGTTCGATTTTAGTTTGTGGTCATGTGGTGATTGAGTTAGGGTTAACTCCAGTGTGAGTCCCTATTCATCTTGTACTCAACACAGTAATTAGGAATAGGGTGGACCTTTACTTAATGTGTGAGAAATATGTTATTGAGATTTCCGGACATGATATGGTTGTTGATTTTTGTGTGTTATAGTGACTGGAGTTTGATGTGTTGTTGATAATGGATTGGCTAGTCACTAGGAAAGAAATGGAAACTCTTGCCAGAACTATAGTACAGAGGCAATATCTGAAATTAAATTAGAGGAAATTCTTGTGGGTGTGAATTTTTGGACGTGTTTCTTGATGATTTATCTTGAATTCCATTTCTGAAAGAGATTGATTTTATGACTGATTTGGTTCTTGGAACTAAATCAATAACTATTCCATCTATAGGATGGCTCCAGAAAGAATTCTTTGAGTCGAAGAAACAATTGAAAATGTTATTGGATAAAAGGTTTATTAACCAAAGTAAGTTGTCGTGGGGCACACCAGTCCTTTTGTCAAAAAAGGATGGTAATTTGAGACTCTGCATTGGCTATAGATAGTGAAACATAGTAACTATTCAGAATAAATATCCATTGCCTCAAATTAATGATTTGTTCGATTAACTAAATAGAGCAAAAATCTTTTCAAAGATTTGTTTTCGTTTTGATTACTGTCAGTTGAAAGTACGAGAAGTTGATGCGCAAAAGATCGTGTTTAATACCGAATATAGTTATTTTGAATTTTTTGTTATATCGTTTAGGTTGACTAATGCCCTGGCGATGTTTGTGGATTTGATGTAGAGAGTATTGAGGTCGTGTTTGGGTCACTTTTGATAGTGTTCGTTAATGATATCTAAATATACTCTAATTCTCATGAGGATCATGAACAATATCTTAGAGTTAATATCTGAAATTTGAGAAATCATAAGCTGCACGCCAAGTTTAGCAAATGCGAGTTTTGGTCGTCTGAAGTGTTGTTTTCGGGTCATGTGGTTAGTACGAAAGAAATTTTGGTGGATCTAACCAAAATTAAGGTTATCATTGGTTAGCCAGAACCTATTAAAGTGACCAAGATACGGAGTTTTCTGGGTTTGGCTGGCTATTATTGTAGATTTGTAAGAGATTTTTCTAAGATAGCTGTGCCAATTACTAAATTAACTCAGAAACATGTTCCATTTATTTGGTCAAAGGAATGCGATACTATTTTTGGGAACCGAAAAAATGTTTTACTTCAACACCGATTCTTGTGTTGTCCGAACCTGAAAAATGACTTATATTTTATACTAATGTATCGAAGATTGGTTTAGGTTGTGTGTTAATGTAGAATGACAATGTAATTGCTTATGCTTCTCGGTAATTAAAGATTCAAGTAAAAAATTATCTGTTCATAATTTGAAATTAGCGGCACTTATGTTTGCATTGAAGGTGTGGATACACTATTTATATGGGGAAAATTTTACACTATTTTCAAATCATAAGAGTTGGACTTATTTGTTCTCTCAAATAGAATTGAATATGAGACAAAGACGATGATTGAACGTTTGGAAGATTTTAATTTTAGTTTTGAATACTATTTGAGTAAATTAATGTTTTTTTGCCGCATTGAGCATGAGGAATTTGAAATGTTGCATGCAACTAGTCAGTTGACTTATAGGTATTAGTTGCTAAAAAAAGTCATCGAGTATGACTTTGTCGAAGATTCCTGGTGCTAATCTTGAACCGATTTATGCTCAGAATTTTAGAGTACAACTCGTATCTATTCAAGAAGTGATAGAATGTTAGCAAAGTAGTGTTGATTATTAAAGTTTAAGGGGTTGTTGAAGACAATAATAATCCAGATTCACTCGAGTATGTGGATTAGAGTTTGAGGTTTAGAGGTAGATCGTGGATCCCATCGATGGTGAGATTTGGGATGCGATATTGAGAGAATCTCATCGGTTTGAGATATGAAATTCATCCTTTTAGAACCAGAATGTGTTATGATATGGGGCGATTATATCGGTATCGGGGATGAAAGCTCACATTGGTGATTATGTGAGGAGATGTGGGATTTTTCAACAGGTTAAGGCCGATAGGTGGAAACCCGAAGATACGTTGCAGCCTACTTCCCATATTGTAATGAAAATGGGAACATATTGTGACGGAATTTGTTATTCATCTTCCTACTTCTTGGAGGAAAGATGATACGGTCTGGATTATTGTTGATGGATGACGAAGTCTGCTCATGTTCTTTATATGTACATTTCGGATGCCTTTACAAGGCCGAGCTTGTTGTGTGGGCGAGAGGTGGCTCGCTTGTTTGGAGTGTTGATGATAATTTCTTATCTTGATGCTCTCAGTACACAATAGGGTTGTGGAAGAGCATATAAGAATTGTTCGACACTCGATTATATTTCAAGTATTGTATTTCATCATCGGGTGGATGGTCGATGAAAGGTTGATTTATATGTTGGAGGGCATGCTTAGGGCTTGTAATGCTTGGTATTTAGAGGTTCGTGGGAAGAATACATACCTTTGTGTGAGTTCTTTTATAATGATTTTTATTATTTGTATATCAAAACGACACCGTTTAAGGCATGATAAGAGGTACCTTGTCCTTCTCCTGCCGGTTGGGTTGAACAGAGGATTTGGTGGAGTGGGGTCACATATGGTTTGGAGATCACACTTAGGTTGTGCAACATATTCGTCTAAGATTAGAAATGGTTCGAGAAAAGATACAAAAGTTATCATGATCTCTATCATCGATTTGTGGAATATAGTGAAGGATATTGGGTGCATTTGAAAGTCTCCCTCGCAAAAGGCCATTATAGGTTTGGGTGAAATGAAATGAAAGCTCTATTCTTGATTTATAAGGCCATTTGAGATTCTAAAATTGGTTAGGAAGGTTGTGTATGGATTGGTAGTACCGCCTTAGGTAGCTGAGTCGATGACGTATTTCACGTGTTTATGCTCAGTGGAAGGAATCTAATTCGCATCATATAGTTGAATGGAATCAGTTTGATTTGCAGGGTGACGTGTTGTATGCGGAATTAACATGGGAACGAGAGGTGTACGAGAGAACATTTTTTGAATCTCTGAGTCTATTAAATTAGTTTGAATGTAACTCCGAGGACTAAATTCTTATTACTTGGGAAGATTGTCAAATCTCGAAATTTCTAAATCGGTAATTACGACTAAACAAGGATTAGAAGATCCTAATTATGGTTTTTATCACGAGTTGGGAGTTAAACATCGGTGAAAATTGAGATTTATAATTAATTTTATTATTATATGATGCATGCCTAGTGTTGTGTACTATATATTATGTTATTTTGTGAAATTCAAGTTAATAGAATAAATTTGAGATTTTACGGGGGTTTATCTCGAGATACATGTCGAAATGGGTCCCAAGAGAGTTAAAATATCGACTCGAACTATTATTTCAAGTGTTTACGAAAAATAATTGAAATTAAGTTAACGTTCGAATTTGAAGTCTAAAGGGGCTTAAAGAGCCGACGTGAGGATGTTACCTCGATATGCGTGTAAGTCGATATTAGAGGTAGTGTGAAATGAGACGAAGTTATGCGAGATATTGTTTCGAGTTTTGTGTCGATTGACGGTAGTCGAGGTTGAGATTGGGTCCAAATTGGTGCACATTTAGTTAAATATGGCAAGAGGATTGGTCCTAAATATTTTAGCATGTCATGGACAAAGTTAAGATTTTTAGGGTTTTGGTGTGACTTAAACAAGTATTATGGACGTTTCATGAAGATGGACTATTTTGTCGAGAATTTGGTTCAATTTGGGGAAAAAGGGGATCGAAAACGGGCACAAGATGTTAAAGCACGTCAAAATATGGTTTAAAGAATTAATAATTAAAAAGAAATTAATTTCGCTCAAGCAAGCGGTGAGGGTATATATATAAAAAGGAAATAAAATCAATCGATCATTTTATATATATCAACGAACGTGTTCGAACATTTCCTAAACCCTTCGCCTATTCCTTCGCTCATGAGCTCTGACGTCCGATTTTCACCCCGGTTTCTTTCCGCAAAACGCAGAGCATCGCGATACGGTCAATTCGAGCTAAACTTCTATGGTGGAAATGAGGCATTTAGCTTAAAATTATGTAAACTTTCAATGCCGAGACATTTTTCCACAATTCAATTTGAATTCTCAAGATTTTTCGATTTCTTTCAGGATTTCGATATAAATTGGTATGAATTGTTGTTAATTGGTGTATTGGATTGATTTGCGTAATTTGAGAAAAATTCCACCGATGTGGGTTAGGGTTTGATGAGGTGAACTAATGCAATTCATTGATAACTATTTTGGAGATGTTTCAATTGTTGATATTGATTTATATTGGGTTTCTGGATGAATTGATTATTGATTTTGATCCAATTTTACTCTACGGGCTGTGAAAATATTTTGGTGTTGGTATCGAGTGGTTTGGTGGCATTTATTATTGAGTTTTGAGGATTTAATTGCGAAAATATTGATTTGGAGACATTTTTTTTTAGTTTAAAACGAATAAAGTTTGCCTAGTTAACATGCCATATGGAAAAATTCATAACTTCTCCGTCGGTAATCCGATTTGGGTGTTCTTGGAGTCTATGGAAAGTAGGACATGAGTACTACAAGTTCCTTTAAGTTCATCATGAAAAATATTGAGGTTTTCAAGGTTAAAAAGTTACCCCAAATTGGCTAGTTGAAAGCTAGTTGAAACAATGATAATTAATATTTTTGGAAACTATTCTCACGCGTGCTTTGATCCTGGTTTTCATTGGGTTTCATGATGTGGTTTCACTTGAAGATTGACCCATAATATAATTGGGGTATGCGGGGAAGATATTGGAACCATTTTCAACATGATCCGACGCTCCGAGACCCCGAAAATTAAGCTCGAAGTTGGATGTTTGTAAGGTTAAGTAAATCCCATGGTAACCTTTATATTGTATAATTATAATTTCGTATAAATTGCATTAATCCTTGAAATTGCATTATGGTTGTACCTGCATACACGGTTTGGGAGGATAAGGCATTACGAGTCTCCTTATAGGGTCTACCTGATTGTATTGAGTGTATAACTATTTAGCGTCTGCATTTGGTTGTGTGCACGGGGTATATTAAGCTACCTAAGCGTGTATTACAGTGGTACGAATTGGTAGTGTCTACTTGATTGTGTACAAGTGTAGAACTATATTATGCTTGAGGAGGCTGGAGTCATTGATACTTTGCTTCACGTGGTTTTCATGAGATCACGTTGAACCGGATCATACTCTTATAGTTTAGAGAAACGAGACTCATTTGGTTATTCTACCCGTGCATGATTCCTTATTATTGTTTACTTACCACTTTCGGAGAGCGTTATTTGATTGTGGTCGGATAACAAAAAGGGGATGGATTCATGGTTGTGTTTAAATTCCTTTGATTATATTGTTCGTTTAAATTCCTTCGATTATTATGCATTTGGTTACTATAAGTGTACTTGAATAGTGTGAGATTTACTTATCTCGAAAATATCAAATTTTTATAATTGGGTAATGGCGGGTTCTAGTGACAACATGGGAAAGGAAAAACTTTCGACTATTGATGACTTGCTCAATTCCTTTCTATTTATGTATGTATTATTTTGAACATAAAATATTGTATAAATAGGTTTTGGGTTCATGTAAGGTTAGGATATCTTTTGAAACTATTGAAATGGTTTTGAGACGGATTGGAATTGTTATAATGGTTTTATGATGAATTGGAATGTTGTGGAGCTAAGGTAATTATGATGTAAGGATTTTAAAAACCTTAGATAGGTTAGAATGAATAAATAATCATTATTAATGTGATATATATTGTTATGTGGTGGATTGTGAGTCATTTCGGCATTTCCACCAAGCTAAGTAAGTTTGTTGAAGATTTATGAAGACCTAGGGATTTTCGGTGTAGGCTTAGAAATAGAGGAAATGTCGCGAAAAGTTTTTACCAAAATTTTAAGGATAATTTAATCAATCCAATTGAACTTTGAGGTTTAAGATTCACTTTCGAACCCTTTGTGGTTAATTGAGAATCATATTTGATAATTACTCATAGATTTTTAATTATTTATTGAATGAGAGGTTAATGCTTTGTTAGGTTCTCGGAGATTAAGGTAATTTAGGCTGGTTGGATGCCCTTATTAGGAGGGGTCTGACATTCAGAAGGAGTTGCTCGAAATCGAAACAACTCCTGTGGGTTGAGTCAACGCGGCTTGGCAGAATAACCTTATGTACTATATTAGAAATCACTTCTAATATTGCTATATTTTCATTGGTTTGCCGTACACTTATCAATGAAACGTTAACAAGAAGGGCGCGGTCACATATTTTTATTTTCATGTTGTTTCTTGTAAAAATGCATTTAGATCTCTTATTATATTGTATTTGGCTATACATATAATCTAGACAGTGTAGTATTTACTTATATGAAATCGTTTTACCTTCTGTTGGAAATTTCAAGTTGTGAAGTTCATGAAATGATAACACAAGCTCATTTGGGTATTGTAATGTTGTTTAAATTTTCATTTTTTTTTGAATGAATTGTGTTTATAACATTATGTTTTCTTTGTTATGGGTTTGAGTAATAGGCCATGTAATGTTGATAATGGCATTACGGTCCAAGTATATCATAATACTATTGGTGTAGTTCTTGAGGATTAAATAATGTTTGAAATTCAAAACTATTAACATGGATTATGGAGCCAACATAATTATAAATGAGTTTTAAGGCGAAAGCTTGTGGACATGATGCAAGTTTGATATTTTGGTTCATTTTAATATTGCATTGTGAACTGTTGTTTAGATGTGAGTCTTTCTAGGCCTTCTCCCAAAGCCGTTTATTAAGTTTTTGATTTTTTGGCGGTGCAAAGTTTATAGGGGAAATGCTGCGTAATTTTTATAAAATACAGATAATATTCGAATGATTCCTAATTTGCTCCAATTAAACAAATTAAGGACTCGAGTTAAGTTGAAGATATAAATTTAGTTTTGGATCATGATCGAGGATTAAAAAAGTAATATTTTGAGGTGTAATGTATATCGAGAATTTTAAAGAATGGATTTCATGAAAGGAGTTAATGAAATATTTTAGAGGCCGACTAGATTATTAAAGGATTTGGATAATCTATTTGGTTAGATGCCCTAATGACGAGGATCTGGCAAAGTTGGTATCGAGCTTAGGTTTGGCTCAATTTAAGGATTATTTTGGTTGAGAACTAAAAAGTGATTGAGCACGATTAGTTGGGAAGTGATTGTGAGTGAAGTTAATTTAATTGTTGTGTTATGTTTAGTATGTATTTATGTATTATCGCCAAATATGCGATAGGAAGTTTATTCTTCATGTTTATTCGATACTTAACTTGTGGGATAAGAAAATGAGGTTACGAAAGGACAACTAAAAATAGAATAAACTTATGAAATGATAACCGAGTGTGAAGAGTAAGTGAAATAGACTTTTAAAGTGTAGATTTACAATGAAATATTGTAATTAGCTTGGTACAAATATAACAAAAGAAGTTATTATTTATAAAATCAATGACAAATTGGTTAAGAAAGGAGTCTCATTGATTCAGAACGTAGGTACCGAACAAGAACTCATTTGAAATTGAATGTATCAAACTATTTAAATTTTAAAACACACATGAAAATGTCATTACAGACTTAAATTAAGTCTCAAACGATTGAGAATCATTCGGTAAACGTAAAATGAAAGAGAAACTTTTAGGAAGCATAAGATATGAGTATTTTTTATTTTAGAATGTGTTTAGTACCGATTGAACTAGTAACTCGGGAAGACCTATTCTATAAAGTAGTGGTTTAATTTATAACCAATCGAGAGTTGCTTTCGATATAGTCTCAATGAAAAGTAAACCGAGACAGAGTTTTCGAAAATAAAAATTGATTAGGATCAAATAAATTTGTCTAAGTTGGTTTCAATTAAAACAAAATACTTTGAAAAAAATCGATTCATAAAAGGAAAGGAGTTGAGAAAGATACGCAGATGACTTGACTATGATATAGGTTGGATGTTTTCGTGAGTAGTAAGCAACAGATTTCCCCGATTTTAGGAAAGTTGGTGGCCGTGTGTGAATTCTCTCAAGGCAAGGAATGGTCTCGATTCGTTCAATAGATCCGGTCAAGGTGGTTTTCATTTACCGGTGCGTAGGTGGTTTAAGTTCCTATGACGGAGTCTTTGTAGCCTTGTTTTTTTTCCTTAAGTGGTGTAGTTGCTCTCTTTTTACGTCATGAGTTAGTTTATCTTTGGCTTCTATCTAGGAGTTGCTAACCTTACTTTGTTCATGAAAGCCTTTATAAGAATTCACTCATCTTCCATGGTCATCGATTCACTTCATGAGTCAACTACATGCTTTGTCACCTATTGATAGAAGGAAAACTATACTTTGTACGATAGCAAACTCATTATCCTTAGGCCCTTTTTGTCTTTAGCTGATAGACGAGAAGGGGAAGGACTACAACTAGCCAGCTGTAATGACTGGTAACTGCTCTTATTGACCATCGGCAAGATGAACTTCAAAACTCCTCTCTATGTATTTTTATATATGGGTAATTTGAGATGCGCTTTACTACATATGAAATTTAGGTTTGACGGTAGGATGGTAAATCATTAGTATCACTTTTGTTGTATCCATAAAGGATAAAATGCCTCACTAAGTATTATATCATTCCAAAATAACACAAAGTGAAATTTGGAATAAAACCATGGTATAAAGCAATCTAGTGACTTCTAAGACGAAATATAAAATGTTTTTTATTGTTTCTTACTTAAGTTGCTTAATTTTAAGCGACGTTGAGTATGATGGTTCTATGAGTCGAGTACAGTACTGATAGAATGAATGAGAACAATTGAGTTAGGAATGATCTTTATTAACATTGGTTAGGTGTTGTTCAAATACAAAGATTAAGAAATCTCTAACTTAAAAATGAAAGGTGTGGTGATAATATTAACGTGTTAGAAGTTAAGATATATGGGAAGGGTATGAAAATAGCTAGGATTAGCTATTAATGAAAAGACAAGTGTTTTTGTTGAAAAAATTTCGAGTACCCTATAATTACTTCTATCCAAATTAAAGTTATGATGCCTATCACTACGACTTAAAATATAACAAAAGAAGAGATAGTTGTAACTGGTTGAGAATCAAAGTGATTTGTATAGGATGTTAGTATGAACTCCGCAAAGACGGCCTACAAATGCCCCGACTAGAAAACTTGACTCAATAGAAGCGTAGAAATTCTACGAGGTAAAGGCACCAAAGTTAACATGGGATGCATTAATTAAGAGGATTTGAATGGTTTGAAAAGTTCACCATCAATTGCACTTAATCGAGCACAATGAAAAAGTTTGATCCATGTAGCAACCCCAGTTAATTTGGGACTGAGGCTATGTTGTTGTTGTTGTTGTTGTTGTTGTTAGTATGAACTCCTATATTGGAGAATTTTCATTGATTAGAATTAAATGATTGAAATATTATCCTTCAAGATTTTGATTAGTCGTTAAATTGTTTGAGGTATTGAAAATTCAAAATTTTCTATCTCTTGATTGAACAACAACGGACAAGTCAAATCATCAAAAAGTAAATTGATGATTAGTAAGATATTTTTATATTTTACATATTCTCTTGAAAAGTACTAAATTTTTTTTTTTTTTGAGAAAAGAGAAGTCAAAAAATTTCTTTGTTTCAACTTAAGAATTGCTAAAGAAGACTTCGATTGATTGAATGATCATAAGAAGTTGTATCATCTTTAGCTATATTTTTGAAAAGTAAAAAGATATAAATTGCCTTTCTCGAGTCAAAATTAAGGAGTCGTAAATGATGTAAATGCTAATTAAAGTATGATAAGTTTATAAAGGGACTAAGAACGCGATAAATGTGATAATAGCTAAGATTGAAACAATGAAACCGAGTAGACTCTATATCATAATCACAATTCATTAACAACGTAGAAGACTAGTGATTGTGACACTAGTCTTTGAATAATCGATTTGAGCGGTGAGGTTCGGCATAAAAGAATCTGTGAAGTTTCATTGGAGTCAATTGGAAGCTTAATTATAGGCAAATAAATGATCAATAAATTCTCACATATGCATGAAAATGGAAATTGTAGGTCAACTAGTCTCGATCAAATTAGGATCTCGAATTTTTAATTTGATGAAACTTAATATATCTTCACAAGGATCTTACAAAGAAGCAAATTCGAAAAGTTGAAAATGTTGAATCAAAGTAGTAGACAACCTGATATCGGTGAATATGTTGTATATCGGTTCAAATCTTGTGCAACACCACATAATCGGTCACATGGTGAAAATCTCAATCACTAGATTATTGTAAATTGGAGTTGATGTAAGATGTCTTTATGGATGGTGAAGATACAAGTAAAAATGAAAATAGACATACAACTTAAACTGTTAATAAATATTATCCTCATTAGTTTGAAATATTGAATAGAGTACAATGTATCTCGGCTAAGATATGTTTGAAGAATTCAATATTCTTCCACTGTAAACTGAGATAAGTCAGAAGTATGTATTGAGTAGAAATGAAAAAGAGATAACATATTTATAAACTTGTATGTGATAAAAGTTAAAATTTATACTATGAGAGCATAATCAAGGAATATGTTGATCTCTGTTAAAATCTGTATATCTACTCAAGATAAGGATAACTATATCTATTCAAGTAAGGAAAGAAGTCTAGCGAACAATTAATGATTGAGATCAAGATGATGAAAAATCTCATAAATTAGAGAAATGATAGAAATCAATGCGAGTACATTGGTAATGTGAAAAATGAAGTTTATTGTGAACTTGTGAATAGAAAATGATTTGACGAAGTTAGAAAAGTCATTAACTTTCTAACCAATCAAAGAAAAAGTTAAGTGAAATGGTTGATGAGTTAGAATTGGTAAATACTTTCTATTCTACAAATCTAAATGATATTGTGAGTTGACATTTAGAAAATGAGTGAGAGTTGCATGACGTGTCGAGTTGTATTTTTTGATCGGATTGAAATTTGAGATCTTTTGTTATGGAATGACAGATGTAATTAGAAATCTATAGTCAAAAGATGACTAGTGTAATTCCAAGTTTTTGTTGAGAAATGTTGGAATGGTGGTGGATCAGATAGACACGCAACTCTACTTTGTATCTAATGTTGTGCTCAGATATTGTTTGCATCATTATGAAATTTTAGGTCGATGATAGTCTAAGAATTGATAAGCCGACAATTCTAATAAAAAGATGATCAATGATGAGAAAGCAAATTGAGATGTATATACCTAGGTTGGTGGATAAGGAAAGAATTATCAATGGTTTGTGGAATAATATTGATTAAAAATGAAAATAGTTTAATTGAAAAGCAAGATAGGCTAGATCTTGCTAAATGTTAATGTTTGAGGGTGATTCAAGGCATGAAATGAGTAATGAAGAAAAGTAAGGTTATTGGATATTCCACAAAGTTGATCATTTAAATCGTCGAAATTCACAAAGTACTAGGATTGACAGAGAGAAGTTGTTATGACTTTTCATAAAACCAAGAAGTTGGAAATGAAAAGTTGAAATGTTCATGATCTCTCCACTAAGTTGTTGATTACAATGAAAGTAATTGGGTCCACTTAATGGTTTCACTTTGGAAATGGTTTTTACAAGTCGAATTAAAAGAGTTGTATATGAAGGATCATATTCTCATATCTCTTTTGGCCTGTTTGGTTCATAGGATAGGGTGAGATAAGCTGGTGGTACTAAATATTACTAGTGTTGGGTTCGAGTATAAAACTGTACATAGGATTATTTTAACCCACGGGATTGGGGCAATTTAAAATCATTAATTCATTGGTATTATTTTATCCCAATCTTGGTGACTTTCAAATGACCAAAATACCCTCATCATAAACACTCAAAAACACACATTCATGCCTCATCTTCTCGACTCTCCAACCCCAACCGAACCCTAGCCGTGCTTGTGTGTACAACCTCACTTTCTCAAGTAATCTTTCTTTCTCTTTCTCTATCTCTCTCTCTCTCTCTCTATATATATATATATATCTCTCTATACCTAGGGAGCTAGTGGTTGCCATTTCATTATCATGTTTGTATATATTCGTTGGGATTGAATGGTGCAGACTTTTCATACAATCGGCTTCTTAAATATGATGGTGTAATCCATTCTTCTAGTGCAGAGTTGTTGTTGATGCTATGGTTTTTGCACTTTCATATGCAAATATAATGGAATTAACAGAGCCCTTCATGAGAAGAATCAATATCATATTTTTTTCTCTTGAGACTCAACATTTCTCATAATGTGCAGTATAAATATTGCAATTTTTTGGCATCTACTTGTTTACATCTTTTCCTGAAAGTTGATGAAGCATTTCTGAAACTTGAAAGTACTGTGACTATTTCACTAGAATTTGATTGATAAAATCTATTCCAATTACTTTTATCTACTCTTAATCATATGCATGTATTCCTTTTATGAATAAATATGTTTTTATGTGGCTGTACAACTTCACTTGAATTTGATTACTAAGACTATTACAATTACTCTTAAATATGTTTCTATATCAGCTCATTCACTCATTTTTTAATGACAAACAACTTGGTATATATTTAGTATTGTAAACTTCAAATACTAAGTTCCACAACTTAGTATATACTTTTAACACCCAAAACACACATTCATTCATCATCTTTTTTCAGCTTTAAGTTTGTCTATTTCGATGCGTGTTCTTAATTTGGGTTGTTTTATTGGTTTAGTAGGTTATTTAGTTTAAATTACTTGTCATGAATCCAAATTCATTTATAGCTCCACCTCATTCAAGGGACGTTGACATTAACCACCTCATCATTTGTCCGAGGGTCGTTTCATTTATGCTAGAAATGTTTAGAGTTGTAGCAAGTCGTAGACAATGTGTACAAGGAACATACGAATTAAATTATGATAAGCATTGAGCCACCATTGAGGAGCTTGTCTACAAGAACAACGATGATTGTTATGACATGCTTCAAATGAGAAGGCGATCGTTTACAAAACTATGTGGTTTGTTGTATGAACATGGGAAATTAAGGGACAAACGTTGCATCAATGTAGATGAACACTTGGCCATTACACTCCACATGCTAGGCCACAACATACGCAATATGGTTATTTCAAAATGGTTCCAAAGATCGTGCGACACGCAAGTGTGGTATTTAGGAGTACTATTCATGCACTTATATGATTGCAACGTGTACTTATGAAGAACCCCGAGCTAATTGGTCTCAAAGAAACCGATATCATATGGAAATATTTTCTGATAATCCCTCATTCTTTAAGGTTGATTCATTTGTTTTTTTGTTGCTTATATTCATGCTTTGAAACCTTACTCATTCAATTTTTTTATTGCTCAATGTAGAGATGTCTTGGTGTTGTTGATGGGACAATGTAGTGGTTATCGTCCCAAACACCCCGAAGGCGTGATTCAGGTGTAGGAAAGGAATCACAACGATGAATGTCATGTGCGCTTGTACACAATCTAAGCTAATTACTTACATCCTACCGGATGGGAAGGCTTGACATCGACGAAAGGATTATTAGAGACACGGTATCATGTCACAATGGTTTAAAAGTTTGTAGCGACACTTATTACTTGGTCGATGCGTGGTACTCTAACAATGATGGTAGTCTAGCACACTTCCGCTGGCCAACGATACTACTTGTAAGTATGGGCCACTTGCAACTGTCCCGCTCAAACACTTGAAGAAGTTTTCAACATGATTGAAACTTGTTTCGAGCGCGCGGTGAAACAACGTTGGGTCGTACTACGAAGTCCCTCTTACTACAACATTTAAATGACGCCGTTCATGATCATTGCCTGTGTCGTGCTTCACAATTACCTTCAAATAGAAGTTCCGATGATGTGTTGGAAAATCTAGTGCCGAGAGGCGGGGAGTTGGGTGTCGAAGACAATGCAAGCAACAAGGAACCGAGAGGTTATCGCCTCGCAGGAACGACTAATGCGTGGACTACATTTCATAACAACCTTGCTTTGGATATGTGGCATACTTTTCATTGATTCGGTGTGAACATTGTTGGGGGTGAACTATTTTCCCTTTGATTTGGTTTGAACTTAGTTGTATGTGAACTTTCTTGTGTGTGAACTCTGTTGTGTGTTTTCTTTCCAAGTATGGTTTGTTGTGACTATTCACAATTTTGATGTATTGAACTATTTCCCCATTGATTGGGTGTAAAATTTTTGGTTGTGAACTTTGATTTTATAAGTTCTATTTTTGGTTGTGAACTTTGTTGGGGGTGAACTATTTTTTGGTTGTGAGATTTGTTGATTAATTTCTTTCCATCTTCAATATTAATGTGATGTTGTATGTAGGATATGGGAGGTAAACGTTACGTTGTTTTTAATGGTAAGGAGCCCAACAAATATGGCACGTGGTACGAATGTTACAACTAATTATGAGAATGACATATCCTCAATTATGAACACTTTGATACCAAGGAAGAGGCAATATCAAGATAGAATAGTCGGACATGAGGTAAGAAAAAGCGCAGAGGTACCACCATGTCAACTTACCCCAGAGGAAGCATTAGTACTTACGGGACTAGAAGAGATCCCACAAAGCTCGCCGCTCCCTCCAACACGGTGGATTGAAAACGTAAGACCAACTATACTACCCGAAAAGAGGAGGAAAGCATTGATTTGTGGCCGTGAGATATTACTCTTTATGTGGCCGTGAGATATTACTCTTTATCGAGGGTTGCCAATGGATATGAACCTATGCAGGAGCCTTATTGGGATATGCTATGAAATAATGTGATCTATGAACTATTGGAGTAATATGTTGTTCGATGATTTGTTTGTATTTTTATTTTTTTCAACTAAACTCCTTCAAGTTATGTGGTGTAACAAATGGAACCAATGACATGATTCTAATTGTAGTTAATTTAACCCAATGTGGTTTAGATAAGTTTCAATCAAGCTTCAAAAGTGTTTAAGATTAATAGAAGTATTTTTATTTCCTTACCTATTAAAGGGAATGACAACTAGTTACCAACCTAATTATAGTGGGCTTACCTATCATTATTGCACTTTTGCATGTCTAGAGTGCTACAGAACGTATACAAAAATAAGTTGATCCAAAAAAGTTGTAATGTAGCAATCAACAATGGCACAACACAGAGCAACATAACATATAAAAAATAATATATTGAGCAACAATTTAGGATAATACAAAAACAGACATAGATATATGCTACAGTATATTGAAAGTTAATAGAGATCTTCAAAAGAACCATAAACCTAACAAAAGTAACCATAAGCAAAATTGATCTCCAAAAGATGTTCAAAAGTAGTCATAGACATAGTTTAGGATTCAGTCAAACATTGCATGCACCCAATCGTAACGAAGCTCCGATTTCAAGTTCAGGAAAACCGCTATATGCTCCATGCACCCCATAATCTTGCTTCCATAGATTACTTTCTCCATATCGTTTAATTCATTGACTTCCCCATGGCAAAGAAGGAGGGAAACATGCATGTCTTGTTCCGTATTAAGCACTTTAAACACCTATGATATTTCACTCGCCACCACCTATGCCGCTACCACCATTTGGTCCCCCGCTGACCATCTTTTTCTTCTTCATAGATGGATTCCCATAATCATCTAGTGTAATGGTACGGGACCGTGATTTAATGGATGTGATCTCCACATCTTCGTAGCGGATAACATTTTAGTAGTGCGTTCCACTTCACGAGTTAATGTCGCTACTTGAATCAATCTTTTCCACTTCCTCTAGGGTGTCTTCTAGCGCAACCGCATCTTCCCTGTTGCGCTATCATTTTTGAAAATGACACTTTAATCATTGTAAAATGGGAACGATTTTTTACGCCATTCTTTGGCATCCGAGAAGCTCGCAAAAAAAATTTAACGAATTAGTCAATACCATGGAAAAAAATCCACGGTTTGACAACAACTTCATACCTTCAAGTATACATCCCATACATCGTGGGTGCAAATCACCATGTTAGTGTTGCTATTAAAACCAAATCCACTATAACCATGTTTGATGCCCGTAATCATGTCATTGACTTTACTCCATTGCTTTTTCAAGACTTTCACTTTAGACTCAATATGTGGCTTAGCCTTGATCCCCGAAGTTGGGCAAGATATTTTCAACATCTCCTTTGAATGGTTGAGATATTCGGGCTTGAATCCATTATCACATTTATAAACTCCAAGACCGACCATCTTATACATGGCATGCACGAGTGGTGCTTCCTCTCGTGTGAATCCACGTTCTTCTACTGACCTTGGTATCTTCGCCGACTCTTCCCGCGATGGGTCACGAGGCATCTTTGCTTTACTCTTGCCTTTCCTTGCATCAAGTAAACTTTGTTCGAGCAATTTCGAAGGTCGGGGTCCACTAGTAGATGTTTTCCTTGGCCTTTAGAATCCTCCTCATCGATTCGCTTATTGTAATCTGGCTTTCTCCATGCTTAATTTTTCGCAAACACATAATATGATACATCAATACACAAGAAGCAAAATTATATGCAAACATAGAAACAATAATGAATAAGTACCCAAAATTATAATTATTATGACGTGCTTGTTGTTATGATATTAACTACATTGCATAATTATAAAGCTAATGATATGTTTAATTAAGTTATTAAATATTGTAACTTGAGAATCCATTTCATAATTAGAACCTCAACCTCAAAAACTTATCTTAATTTACTTACAAATCTCTTCCTGCGAGTGTTTCACAAGGGATAACATATGTTAAGGTCACCAACGAACCACATATTTCACATGTAAAGACTCACTCTCTTGCTCTGCTTATTCCGTTCTAGGACACCAAAACTTAGTAAAAGCTCATAAATTTTACTTTCTTTCTATCTTCTCTAAGTTTGATCAAAGATTGTAGTAGAAGTTCTGTAATGTGCAAGAAATGCAATATATACAAAACGAACAAATAAGCCCACTCGCAAAAGGCAGAATGAAAATAAGTAAAAGCTTATTAATTAGTTGTTTGACTAAGTGGACTGCAACTTTGAGGTCATGAACATAAAAGAAGAATCCCAAGAGAGAGTGAGTGAGGTGCGGCTGGAGCTAGTGTTTTTGGGAACTTAATAATTTTGTGGTGTGTGTCTTGTTCTAGCTCTCTTTTGTATATCGAAATGTTTTTGCTCTTTTTTTCCTCATGTTGTTTATCCTGATGAGCTAGCTGCTTCACATCATTATAGGCAAACACACTCGATCTTCAGTTTGATCCACTCTCTATCATCATTAGGAATGAATATGCAACAATTGGGACATCCCCTAATTGTGCACTTGTTATTGCTATCTCACCTCATCATTGTCTCTCACTTATTCAAACTAATACTATTAATTAGTCTATTACATATCTATATATAATAATAATTGGTTACTTTCCATGCACAAGATCGGCAGCAACTCTCCCTCATAAGCTAGCTAACTGTTTCATCATTTGTACAACTACTGCCTCAATTGCACCACCTCATACCTCTTGTAAGTTTGATCTGTTAATGCTGAAATAGTCGCAAATTAAAATGTTATGTAATGGTGATCTAATGGCATTTAGTTTGTGGTTCACATTGATTTTCTCATGCTATATACCAATGTCTCCGCCTCTTCATTTATTAAAGAATAAATAAACAAGGACTTAATATGTGCATGTTTTCTCGAATGATAGTTCAATAATTGCAAAAAGCACTCTAATGAGATGGATGAACATCATTTGCTAAATGTAGGAAACAACTTCACTCACCGCATGTTCCTGATGAAACTAGATCTCAAACTTCATGAAGAGGTAGAATTCAACCACCAAGCTAAGGAGTCATCGATTCACAAGCTAACTTAATTCACAAATTTACACTTATCAATCCTAGTCTTTGCAAAGTTGTCAAAAGGGACTATTTTTTAGCACCCACCTATTACCGCCAGTACCAGATTCCAGTGCTACGGCAAAGAATAAACAAAATAAAAGGGACACATAATAGAAATTGCAACCCGAAAACCATAGGACAACCAAATCTGCAAATGTATGCAATAATTGATAGAAATTCAAGAAAATCCAAACTTGGAAACCACCCAAATTTTCAAATCCATTTATGAGTCTAACCCAACATCAAATTTATCAAAAAACCCAACTAAAATGAAATGGGTCATCCTTACTAAAATCAAGTATCGGAAAACATGAACTCTAAATCCTAGATCCAATTCATTGAAAGCATAAAATGGAGACAGTGAGAAAAATAGAGAGAGAGGGGATTACTTGTTTTTGAGGGATTGCACTCAAAGAAGGGGCGAGAGGATGAAACACGACGAAATGTTGGTTAGGGTTTGAATGAATGAGTTTGTAGATGTACAAGGGCATTTTAGTAACTTCACCTATTGAAATCAGGTTTAATCCCACCCTCTATATCCCCAATTGAACAAGTCTCTATATTGGGACTAATACCCTAACTCATGTTACAATCCCAGGTGTAAAATAATCACATGATCATCGATTATTTTATATGTGAACCGAACATGCAATTTTGGTTCAAGAACTCTGTAAGTATAAATTTCGAGGACGAGATTTTAATTTAGTTAGGAAGAATTGTGATATTCAAGAATTTCATAAACTTGATTAGGAGGCTAATTAAGTATTTTTTGGATTTTATTTGGAATTTAGGTGTTCAAAGTGCAACCCACGCATTGCGAACAGGAGATCATAAGGTAAAATATTATTTTTTGATCATAAATGCTTATTGTGTGTATTATATGATATATCATCATGACATTGGAGTGTATTGAGGTGTGTCCTTAATTTATCTTAATAGGGTATGCAAGTGCGTGTCCGAAAGACACAAGTGAAAATAAACAATTAGTAAGTCGAAAACACGTAAATCTATTGTCAAGTATCATGTGAATTTTGCATCGCTTTATGTGCAAATCGGGATCGGTGGTATTGTAAAATGAGAATGAAGTTTGTGCAAGACCTTACCTCCAACTTTATGTCGGTTAGTAGTGGTCGAAGTTGAGATTGGGTCTAAATTGGTGTAAGTTTGGTATAGTATGGCGAGAGAATTGGTCCATAAGAGTTCAAGTATGTCGTGGACAAAGTTAAGATTTTCGGGGTTTTGGTGTCACCAAAACCAAGATGTTACTGAGGTAGAATTTTTATAAAGATGAACTATTTGTCGAGATTTTGGTTCAATTTGGTGAAAAACCAAATAAAAAACGAGCGCCGAAAGCTAAAACACATCAAAATAGAGATTTCGGGAATTAATAAATAAGAAAACTAAGCTGTGACAAGCATAAAAAAAGAAAGAAATAAAACAAATTCATTTCATTTCAGCAGGGAGTCATTCTCTAAACCTTTCAATTTGTTCTTTCGCTCCACGAGCTCCCGACATCTCGATTTTCACTGGTTTCTCTCCGCAAAATCCTAGAGCATAACAAGACGGTTAGTTTGAGCTAAGGATATATGGTGGAAACAAGGTATCGAATTAATTTGGTAAATTCTCATTTCGGGGCATTTTTCACAATTCAATTTGAATTCTTACAATTTTTCGATTTCTTTCGGGGGTTTTTATGGAAATCAAGTAGGAGTTTTTATGAATTGATATATTGGATTGATTTGCCTCAATTTTAAATAAATCCCATCGACGTATGTTAGGGCTTTCGCGAATTGAATTGATGAAGTTCAGTTGATAACTATTTTGACTATGTTTTTATAGTTAAAATTGATTTATATTGGGATTCTAGACTTAATTGGATTTTTGGTTTTTGTCCAAAAGGACTCCACGGTTTGCGAAATATTTTGATGTTGGCATCGAGTTGTTTCGTGGTGCTTGTTGTCGATATTTGAGGATTTAATTATGAAAATATTGATTTGGAGAAGTTTTGTTAGTTTTAAATCATTAAAGTTTGTCTTATCAATTGACCATATTGAAAAATTCATTACTTCTCCGTTTGTGATCCGATTTGAGTATTCTTGGAGTCTATGGAAAGTATGAAGTGAACTTTACAAGTTTTTTCGGCCAATATGAAAATATTGATGTTTTCAAGGTTAAAAGCTACCCTAAGTATGCTAATTGAAAGCTAGTTAAAGTTATAAATATTTATTTTTGAAAACAGAGTTATCAAGCATACTTTGGCATTGTTTTTGTCGGGTTTCAAAATTTGGCTTCACTTGAAGCTTGACCCCTATTATAATCGGGTATATAGAAAAGCTATTAAAGCCAATTTCAAAGTGATCCGACGCTTTGGAAACCACGAATATTTAGCTCGAAGTTGGTTGGTTGTAAGTAAATCCAATAGTGATCATTTTATCATATTTAACGTATTACAATTATGGATATTTCCTTGTATCTCACATTGCATAATTTTTTAGCACGGTATCATGCATCATGCATCAAGGGTAGTGTGGGTCGGCGTCTGAGTTTTAAAACTCCAATAGCTAACTCTTCAGAGTATGTTTCTTGTGGGATCAGGAAGGAGTTCTTTGAAATCGAAATAGCTCTTATGCATTGAGTCAATGCAGCTTGGCAAATTATCCTCATGTATTATATTAGAAATCACTTATAGTATCTTGTTATATTTTCTTAGGTTTTTGTGCATTTTTTAATGAAACGTTAACAAGTAGGATGTGGTCACATATTATTATTTACCTCGTTGTTTCTTGTTGAAATGCATTTATATCTCTTATTATCTTGTATTTGGCTATACATGTAATCTCGGACGATTGTGGGATTTACTTATACGAAACCATTTTACCTACATTGGTGATTTCAGTTGTTAAGTTCATGAAAAGATAAGATGAGCTCATTTGGGTATTGTAATGTTGTTTAAATCTTTATTTTTTGAATGAATTTTTTTATAAAATTATGTTTTCTTTGTTGTGGGTTTGAGTAATATGCCATGTAATAGTGATAATGGCATTATGTCCAAGTATATCATAATATTATTGGTATGGTTCTTGAGGATTAAATAATGTTTGAAGTTCAAAACTATTAACATTAAGCGTAAATGAGTTTTAAGGTGAAAGCTTGTGGACATGATGCAAGTTTGATATTTTGATTCATTTTAATAGGAGCGGCTAAATAGGCCCCGTTATTTGCTACACGAGCCCCATTAATTCTTTCCAATTTTGCACTTTAGGGAAATGCCTTATGTGCCATTGATATAAAATGGTTTTTGCTTGAGCAAACCCCACCCCATCTCCTCTTTCACCGCTCAAACCATTTCGAAACCATTCCCGCTATACCCAAATGCGACTCCATCATCCTCGATTGACGAAATATTATCAAAATTGAATTGGTAAGTATGTTATCCACTTGTTTCTAATGCTTTAGCGGTTTATTTCAATTTTTTGGTCATCGTTTCACTAATGTTGTTGTTGGTGGTTGGTCTCATTCTAGGGCTATGGATTTGTTGTTGATTTTTTTTTTTTTTGTGCGAAATGTCGAATGACTCATCAAAACGAAGCCAACGCGATGTTGAAGAGGCATTTTTTGCATTTTTATTCAATTTTTTTCATCGAGGAAGAACCTCTATTGTTAGTTACAATCCCATGCTATGCAGAATAATAGAGCCGAGACATTTACTAAACGTCTCACCTTGTTACTCGTAAGGCACTAAGACATGCCGGTTTACGCAAACCATCACTTTCACCTACGTTTACGGAGCATTCAAAGCCGTAAGTCATTAGGAATTAACGGTTGTGTTTTCCGAAACCCACATTGGAGTCTTGGTCATGTTCCTCCGCCTCGCCTATTTTTTGTCTAATTTTGTTTCTATCGTTGTTTCTTAACTAAATATTGTTTGTGTTTGGTTCTTATAAGGCACTTGCGTGTGACACACAGGTACATTTACCGAGGCCTTCCCGGACTTCACATCGCATTTGACACCGGTATCTCATTTTAAGAGTAGAGAAGGTATAATCGGTTGGGCCCAAAAGACTACCAAACAATGTGGTTTTGTAGTGATTATCTTGAAGTCGATTATGAGTCAAAGCAAGCGAGCGAGGTTGTCAATAAGTTGTCGAGGTATGGGAGGTTTGAAGTGAAACTTGCAAATGCAAAACGAGTATTGAAAGAAATATAGGATAAAGACAAGTGAGGACATAAAAAAATGACCGATTCAAAGAAGTGTGGATGTGGTTTTAAGATCAATGTGAAGCATGAGCTCGATGGGTTGTGGCACGTTTGAGTTGTGTGTGTGGGGTACATAACCATCGCTTTAGTAATTCATTGGTTGGACACTCTGTGCTAGGAGGCTCTGTACTGAGAAATACATTATACGAGACTTGAGCATGACAAGTGCCCGACTAAAGGACATTTTAAGTCACATCAAGAGAAAAATAAAGACAATGTGACTATTATGAAGACAATTTACAATGAAAAGGCCAAGTTAAGAAAGATTGAAGCCGACGATAAGAGCGAGATGTAAATTTTACTCCAAGTTTGTTGGACAAGCTCAATTACATTGAGCAACATGCTTACTAGGTAAGGAGACTACGTCGACTATGCATGGACGCTTAGGCGATTGAATTCATTAATGGATGGGTGGCAACTTCTAAGTGTTATTTTGAAGGATAGGGACTTGGGTTTGGTTGCGGCGGTGGAGGAGGAGTTCCCTACCGCTACCCACTTACTTTGTTTATGGCACATGAACAAAAATATTGTTGCAAAGACAAGGGATCTAATATCTAACTAAGAGGACTATGACCGTTGGTAGGGGATGTGGATACACTTGGTGCATTTCCAAACCGATGCGTGTTACAATGGTCGAATGAAGGAACTAGAGGACAATTATGGTGGAGTCCCAAGGTTGTATGACTATGTTAGGGACACGTGGTTATGTCAAAATGAGAAGTTCATTTATGCTTAGACAAACAAGGTACTACACTTTGGGAATGTGACTACTAATCGTCCGAGGGTGCTCATAATGTACTTAAGAGAGAGCTTGGGACATCACAATGTTTTCGACTCAATACACAATGTTGTAATGCACCAACATAATAACTTGGAGGCATCATTCAATCGACCCATGCATCTAGTGGCACACGAGTTTCAAAGACTACATGTATAGTAACATCATAGGCTTTGAGCCGCACATGCATTGGATATAATTAGCAGGAGGCAAGATCGTTAGTGACGGTAGGGTTGGCCATGATTCTTCCATTTATGGATGTATATTGCGGGCCACTCATGGCTTGCCATGTGCGCATGAGATCTCTTTGCATATGCCTAATGGTAGCCCTATCAATCTTGACGAAATCCACCCGTATTGGAATAAACCGAACATGATCCCTATTGAGTCCCCATAAGATGGAAAGTTAGACTATTTTTACCAAGTTGAAATGGATGGTGTACAGGCTCAGTACAAAAGTAGCGGTCCTAACATGCGATCGAAGATTATGCAGAAGCTAAGGGAGATCACTTTCCCTTCATCTACTATCATTTCTGTACCGTAAGAGGAAATTACAACTAAGGGTCGACCTAAGAAGGAGAGCAAGTTCTTGAAAACGAAGAAGTTGAAGAGCAAGAAGCCTGTAGTTGACAAGTCCACCAAGACAACTCCTTCTGCTTTTGAGTTCGCAGAGGCCAAAACAACTTAAGAGTCCACGGCGCAAGCTTCTGCAACGAGCCATGCAAGTGAGCCAAGTTAACCAATTCAGCCAAGTCCGAAACTCGGTCAATTCACCAACTAAGGCAAGTCATCCAACTCAAACAAGTCAACCAATTCAGGTAAGTCAATCAAGTAAGGGACCCTCATCTTCAAAGAACCTACATGAGGAAGGGGTCGTGGAAAGGGAAAGGTAACCCAATGGATTGGACCTAGATGACCTAGGACCCGAAATCGGGTTTATGAGGGCTACATTAATGAAATACTTGCATTATGGCGCATTTACCAGGATGAACACTGTCGATGTGCGGCTTTGATGGAAATTGTGGGTTTCGAGCGATAGCGAGGCCGTATGTTATGAAGGTGATGAAGGATGGAGACCGGTGTAATGGAATTGTTTGAAGAGTTGGTTAGGAATGAGGCTATCTATAGGAATGTGTTTCAAGATGATGAGTATGGTAGAGTTATAAATGCCATTAATTTCTACAATAGCCCCGCACATTTGAAAGAGTTTATTGGTTGTCACTAACAGAGATTGGGTTAATTGTGGAAAATCATATGTTACAAGCTAGTTTTTGCGGTGTTGGCCAAGGAAATGTCCGATCTTTGGCTCCCTAGCATACATGCAAATACTACTACCTATATCCGAAAGAAGAGTACCCTGGTTGTGCTTAGTGAATCATAATCATTTTGTTTGAGTAAGTGACTTCCCATAATAAAAATTTTGTTTCATTCTTTATGATGTTTAAAAATGTTCAATACCATTTACCAATTTTATTACCATTTTCAGTTTATTATGAGAAATGACGCTCCTCTACCACCAACTTCACGATAATGGGAGGTGTACGTTGAGCCACAAAGCGAGAGATTGGGTTGTCGGACTCAACATTCTTCCACGACCATAATCAAATGTAGGAGAACCGTCCATAGTTCAAATTGATTAGGATGCACCCATTTTTGTTGTCATTTTGTTATGTTGCATTATAGCTTTTTGTGGATGTATATGGGTGTATGGGTATAGCAAGCATGAAAACATTGTCATTTTGTTGTTCTACATTGGTACAATTCTTTTGGGTATTCATAGATGGAGATTGGTTACTTTGTTTAACTTATGTAACATTGATTTTTTTGTTTGATTAAACTCTTTGATGGTGCCAATGAATCCCAAAAAAATAGTATATGTTTGATGTCTCAATATTGATATCTTTTTCATTTGTGAAATTGTAATTGATCACTATTGATCTCTTTCGATCATCTCATTTTTACTATGGATATATGTTTGATGTCCTATAATGTTTACTAACTTGAACTATTAAAATTGTTGGCCTCGTAAAGCGAGAGCAAAGTGTCCTGTCTCGGAGAAAATTGACAGAGAGCAATGTTTCTATCTCGGACATATTGCTCTGTTATACCTCATCAACCCCACATATTTACCTGCATATACACCACTAGATTAAGCAAAATAACTTGGAACTTTTATCGGATCGATACAGTAGTAATATCTTTGTACACTTCCACTTAAGTACGCCGTAACTTATTGATAGTTACACACATGTCGAACTACAAATTGTATTGTACCCCACCTATTTACCGCATATACCCCACTAGATTAAGTAGAATAAGTTGGAACTTTTGTCGAATCAATATAGCCAATATCTCTGTACACCTCGACTTAAGTGCGCCATAACTTATTGATAGTTATGGACAAGTCCAATGTAAATTTTATTGTACCCACCTATTTCTCGTATATACCCCACTTGATTTAGTAGAATTAGTTGGAACTTTTGTCGGATCAATATAGCCGCAATAACTCGTACACCTTGACTTAAGTGCGCAGTAACTTATTAACGATTACGAACATGTCCAATGTAAATTGTACTGTACCTACCTATTTACTGTATATACCCCACTTGATTTAGCAGAATTAAATGGAATTGTTTCCATAGCAATATAGCCATAATACCCCTTTACACCTCGACTAAAATGGGTTGTAAGTCTTTAAAATTTATAGATATGTCGAACTGTAAATTGTGCTATACCCCATGAATTTGCTGCATATACCCTACTCGGTTTAACAGAATATAGCAGTTCAAAATGAATCATTAGTGTCGGTGAATGTTAACTGATACTTTGATAACTGTCACGACAGAAGGTAACTGTAATTGTTTGACATATTTCCACAAAGGTAGTCCAAAATTAATCCGTTGCTATCGAACCTATAACTCGCCAAATAGAGAAATGGACCAAAAAAGGGAAAAATGCATTAATAATTGAGGGGCCTCACCATCGCAACAAACACATACAAGTACAATTCACGTACAACAAAGACAATTCAAGTACAATGCACAAAGTCTCAAATTCCATCACCAAAGTTCCAAATCCCATCACGACATAATGTTTAAGTAGTTCAAACTCTAACGCTCCCCAAGTGGTCGTTTTTCCTTCCGCCCATAATGAAGAACATCCCAGTGGATGTAGTTCCTCCTCGTTTTGTCGGGCAATCACGGTGGCACTTAGTATGTATGCTTAGCACTTGACAGAATGCAATGACTTGATCTCGCCATTTGAAATACATCATCAACAATAAGATTGGCCTTCGGAGTTCACTCCGAACCGCAATGCCACATCAAGCACCCGTGGTTGCGTTGTTGCATATATGTCAATTAAGTAAACTATGAAAAATAACAATGAATTTTTGAAAGAGAGAAAAAGTAAATAATATTACCAAAGAGTTCTCATCTTGTTATAGACCCCCATTGCATGTTGGGATTTCTACAAAAGGATAGCCGACTCGAGGTACCATTCCGTATAGTCGGATGACGCTTGATACGCATAGTCCGCTTTCTTACCGAGTTGCTCAACGTGATTCTAGTCGCCCCTCCCAATCCTCCCAAAATCGGGCGTCATAAGAGTACTTGATAGATTATAACTATCCTAGCCTACTCTTATAAGTGTCCATTGGTCGATAAGGGTATCTCAAAATGAATTGAACGTATCCCATTTGCCTCAAGACCCGATGGGATTGTGAGGTTCAATGATATCCATAAACTACATGGGGCCATGGTAGAATGCAATATCATGGACATGGGATCACCCTTCAAAGTAGCATCCCAAATCACCTAACAAAAATAAAGAGAATTGTTAACATGCATAAGAGTAAAAAACTCATTTGTAAGTGCAATTTTATGGTCCTTACTTCATGTGATCTCAACTTGTCGAGGCGACGTCAAAAAGAAACAAGATGATCTAACAACAACTTAGTCTCCTTTTTGTATAGCCTCTCCTTTTTCTTATAGTGTCATTTCATAACACGGGGCTTGTCCGATGTGTAATCACTATGCAAAACGGGCTCAAGAAATGGAAGATGGTTGTACATAAACCCCTACATAAACCAGATTCATGTATAACATACGGTAATTAAATCGGATGCAAGCATTAGTATGGAAATTAATTAAAATGCACATATACCTCTAACAAAATCAAATAACCAAAAACTTGTGTGACTTTGGCATGACTAGCAATGCCCAGTTGACGGTACATGAACTCAAGAGACTGTGACCCCATGAGTACGAACCAATATTGTCCCACGTGTTCTAAAAGTTGTAGGAGATAAATGGAGACTCTCATACCGGACTTGTTGGAAAAAATTCGCTACAAGAAGGTATAAGAGGTACGTTCGGACCAAATAATCGGGACAAAGATATACATCGGGAGCTCTTGTTCTTCCTCTCCATTCTTCGCACCGAGAAACAATCCTTTAACCATGCAAAACTAACTATGAGGCCAGGCCTAGTCCTAATCTACTTATCAAGCATCGGTCCACGACATGCCTCTAATAACCGACTAACCATCGTCAGTTATCGATTTACGATCCCCGAAAGGCGCAATCATAATCTTACCGGTGATCGAAATATCAAGAAAGACCAAGTACATCTTCAAGTGTGATCGTCATCTTGCCAAAAGGCATATGGAATGTATTGGTTTCGGGTTGCCATCTCTCGACAATGTCCGAAATATATACCCTATTACCTCCATCATATGAGATGTAGCCTAATAGTGCCAAACCGAAGTCCTTAATCAATTTTGCCACCCTTTCCTTCTCGGGAAGTTGTGTGATAGTCTTCCAAGCAAAAATTTGATAACAATGGTGTATGCACTTGAAATCACCGACCCTACAAAGCATTGTCCGTAGTAGAATAAAAATATAATATGTAACAAAAAATGAATGATGAAATTAACCGTCCGAAATGTATGATATTTTGTTCCACCAAATATCCAAAAGCACATGATTTCTAAAAGATTGTAGAAGACTTAAATATGAAGGACCACCAAGATATGAAGTGGCATATGCGTCCGCTCACGGTCGATGTATTAAAAAAAACCTTTTCATCCCCTTCTTCGGCATAATTAGTTGGTGTATGATCGCCTTCAAGACATTCCCCCGACCCACTCCTACCAACTATAAATCTCTTCTTACCTATGGAGGATGTACCAATGCAATCACCAACAACATCTCCTAAATCCAAATGACTCTCTTTATTTACTCGACCTTTTTGGCTTCAATCGCCTTGCCTTTCAATTAGAGCAAGTCGACACTTCCTCTCGAGCACCTTCCTCCACTTGGGAAGTCGCGGTACTAGCTTGATCTGTTGACCAACCCTACGAAGAGGCCTATTTGCTCTAATATTATGTCTCATTGCATACCCAAATATAAAGGTTAAACAATTCATGAAAAGCTTTTCAATTCCATAAGTTTCGATTTAACATGGCCGACATCAATAGTCAATATGTCACCTAAGACGTATGAAACTGTGCATGAATATCGGTTTAAACATACCATGAAACAATTGATATTACGGCCTAACTACTCCGCTACTTTCACAAGAACTAATAGTTTAACCTGATCGTTACCATTCACACTGTAACGGTTCTGAGCGGCCGTCTAGTACGGGCAATCAACAACATCATACCCAAAAACCCCAGAAACCTAAACGTCACTACACCCAACCTAATATGACAAATAAATATCTAAACGACGGATAATATTTTGAATAATATTTTGGCAATCTAGTTTATAGGGAAAATGCAATCAATTCTTTTATAAAATACGAGATAATATTTCGAATGATTCCTAATTGGCTTCGATTAAGTTAATCAAAGATTGAGTTTAGTTGAAGATATAAATTTAGTTTTGGAGCAATATCGAGGATTAAAAAAGTAGTATTTTGTGGTGTAAAGTAGATTGTATATCGAGAATTTAAAGAATGGATGTCATGAAAGTAATTAATGAAATATTCTAAAGGCCGACTAGATTATCAAAGGATATGGATAATCTAAAGGCTGGTCAAATGCCCTAATGATGAAGGGTTTGACATGAGAAAACTACCTTTACTTTTCCATATGGTACATTTACTTATAGATGAATGCCTTTTGGTCTATATAACGCACTTACCTCGTTCCAAAAGTGTATGGTTTACTTTTTTTCGATTATGTCGAGCATTTTATTGAAGTTTTCATGGATGATTTTATCATGTATGGTAATTCTTTCGATGAATGCTTACTCCATTTAACTAAAGTACTTGAAAGATGCATAGAAATGAATTCAGAATCAAATTGTGAAAGTTGTCATTTTATGGCCAATCAAGGACTTATATTAGGATATATAGTGTCGAAAAAGAATAGAGTGGATCCCGCTAAAATACAAGTTATAAAGACATTATTTTACCCCACTATTGTGAGGGAAGTAAGATATTTTCTTGGTCATGCATGATTTTACAGACATTTTATGAAAGATTTTTCCAAAATAACACAACCTTTATGTAAACTTTTGGAAAAAGATGTCCCTTTTGAATTCACAACTGAATGCAAGATAACTTTTAACAAATTAAAAATGCCTTAGTTACCACCTCTATGATAAAATCACCCAGATTGGTCGAAATCTTTCGAAATAATGTGTTATGCAAGTAATTTTTGGTAAGAGTTATTTTAGTTCAAAAGATAGGAAAAGATTCTCATGTCATATATTATGCCTCTAGAACTTTGGGTCCTACCCAATTAAACTATACCACCACATTAAAAAGAACTCTTAGAAGTTGTGTTTGCATTAAAAAGTTTAGACCATATTTATTCGGAACAAAAATATTAGTTTACTTAACTCATTCCGCATTAAGATATTTGATGGCAAAGAAAAATACTAAACCAAGGTTAATAAAGGTTAATAAGATGGATCTTATTGTTACAAGAATTCGACCTTACTATAAAAGATAAAAAAGGTGCTAAAAACTTAGTAGTGGCCATTTAAGTAGACTACGAGAATGGTGAAACCCTAATACCATTAAGAGACGAACTCCCAGATGAATATTTATAAAATGCAAGTTGACAATAATCCATGGTATGCTGATATATTAAATTATTTTAGTACTAATATGTTATCACCCTATATCGATAAGAGCCCAAAAGAATAAGATAATACATGATTCTAAGCATTATTTATGGGATGAACCTTACTTAGGAAAATTTTGTTAGAACCGAACCATTCGAAGATGTGTTCAACAATCGAGAGATAGAATCCATCATGGCTCATTGCCATATTTATACCTATAGGGGAGATTTTGGTCCACGTCGTACAACCCATAAAATATTAGATTAAGGATTATTATTGTTATGTTTAAATGAAAACTTGTCCAAATTATAAAAGAATCGAAAACTTATGACGTAAGAATCAAATGCCTTTATGTCATATACTTTCTTGTGAAGTATTTGATGTTTGTGGAATAGATCTTATGGGACATTTCCCACCATATAATAAAAATATTTATATTTTACTAGTTTATGAGATTACGTGTCTAAGTAGGTAGAATTCATTGCCACTAAAACTAATGATTCTAAAATAGTAATCAATTTCCTTAAATCGAGGATTTTTACTATTTTTGGAGCCCCTAGAGCTTTATTAGTGATAGAGGTTAGCACTTTTGCAATAGAATAGTTGCTACTTTACTCCACAAATATAACGTCACACATAGAACATCCGCCACATATCATCTTCAAACTAGTGGACAAGCTGAAACTTCAAATAGAGAAATCAAATCAATATTAGAAAAAAAAGCATGTCCAACATGTAAAAATTGGAGTTTTCATTTAGAAGATGCACTATGGGCATATAGAACTACATTTAAGATACCCATAGGTATGACAGTTTATAGGTTGGTTTTCAAAAAAGCATGTCATTTACTAGTAGAAGCTGGAACACAAAGCATTATGGGCAAGTAAGACGTGTAATATAAGTTTTGATAATGCGGGACTACAATGTAAATGAAATATTCAGAATTAGAAGAAATACGAAATGACACTTATGCGAGCGCTTCTATTTATAAAGATAAAACTAGAGCATTTCATGATAATAAACTAAATATTAAAACTTTTAAAATTGGGCAAAAAATGTTACTCTTTTGTTCACATCTTAAAAATATTTCTTGGAAAATTTCGTTCACGATGGATGAGACCTTTTATAGTTACAAATGTATTCCCTTAGGGCGCTATTAAAATACAAAGTATGGAAATAAGTAGAATATTTAAAGTTAATGGTCATAGATTAAAACGTCACTATGACAATTTGTTTCACGGGACATGAAGATTGTTAATTCAGATCCAATCAACATTCCATTAAAAGATTTGAATACTCGTGGAAGAGCATATTGTTACTAATAACTCTACTAAAACATTTAAACTTTGGATGGTTAAGACACCATGACATAAGAAAAATAAAAATCTTAGAAGGATCAACAAATTGTCGAGACCCATACATGTGTGATTAGGATGACCTAGACTATGAGGATTAAGACAAAAACAACAATCTTTTAAAAATCTTAGAAGGTGATCCAGGACAAATCTTCCCCAACATACAAATTAATGAAAACTCTTTATATAAAGCTCAACTTGATACTGGTGTTAACATGAATATTATGCCTCGCACATTGATTTCTTTTGACAAATTTATAGATTCATAGCAAGCCTCCTATCAAGGTATACAAGCGAAATGGCACATTTACAACCCCATTGGGTATATCAAAGAATATACAATGAGAGTGTGAAGGTTAAATTTCACTAAAAATTTCTTAATCATGTCGTCAACTAACCAAGATGATGTGCTATTATTGGGAATGCCTTTTCTATCACTTGTGCGGCCATTATTGATGCATGTGTTCACTTAGTTACACTTAGATTGGGTGAAGATGAAATAATACTCCAATATGGAATAAAACTTTTCGATAATGATGTGGAGGGTAATTCTGCAATGATTATGAAGATGAGAGCTATCATTATGAAAATAATGATGGACGTTTCTCGATGCTAAAGAAAATGATCTTAATGAAGAATTAGTTGAAGTAAAGATTGAATCACTCACACTACACGAAGATTGATTTTTCTATTAGTTGATCTAACGATAATAAACAACACCGCTTTATAAGAGGCAAACTCACATTCTATATTTATTTCTCGCTTTTATTTTAGTATAGGTTTAGTATAACATCTTTTTATTCTCTCCTTTTTACACTCTTTTGTAAATATTTTCAAAAATCAAGCTCAGGAGAAGCTTCAAAAAGAGGTGGATGATCAAGTTGTTATTTTTGTTTTCATTTTTGCAATATACATTATCCCTTTTTAGCAAATTTTATTATTTAATAAAATAATTATTAGTTAATTACATATCCTACTCAAATTTTCAAATTTCTAGTGAGTTTTACCTTTAAACTAAATATTATAAGTGATATATATATGATAATTACAAATTAAATTTGGAAAAATAGTTTTTAATATCCCGCAAATATTCAACGATTTTCTTTTACACCGTGAATCGCCGGATAAATCGGTGATAGTGCGTAATTTTAAGTGCGAAATTGTGTGTGTCGATTGATAGTGAATCGGTGTTAAAACATGATTTGATGGGAAAATTGGTGAGGCAAAATGCCTAAATCCCTCCGATTTCAAATAATTTCTCAAGCGAATCCACTTAAACCCCGATTCAATGTGAGCGAATTAGAGTTTTTCAAATAAAAATCCCAAATCGGTGTGAACATTTTCATTCACATTACAAACTCTTGCACCCGTTCAATTAAGAAATCGATTTATTGTATAGAATCAACTTTGCAAAGCCTTACTAGAGCTTATTTAAGTAATTCCTACCTTGAAAGGATTCGCTAAAACCAAAGAAAAGAATAATTTGAGAGTATACAACCAAATTAGGGCTTGAAAGAGCGGGAGATTAGAAAAGACTTAGGAAAAGAAGGTAGGAGTAATCAAAAGTCTAATACTTGAGGGATTCACTCTCAAGAAGGTAATCATTTAATACTATATCAATTCTTTCATTTTCATTTTCAACTACAATTGTATTATTTATCGATAAAGAAGAATGATTTTGAATACTAAACAAGTGAGGTTAAGGATTTTACTATATGTATGAATGAAAGTTTTGAGATGAGCTACAAAACGAGTTTTAGGGCGCGTCTTTCAAATATTTAAGAATTGTTTGATGGATTTGCTCTTGTATTATTTGTTTTCACTAATTTTTAAAATTACTTTGTGAATTTTTATGAGAAATTCCTTTTAGAAACTTGTTTCAAATATCTCAATAAAATTCTAAATGAATGAATCATTTTGAATTCATTTTCATATCAAATATAGGATTTTGATTTGCCAACTCTTCATAGTTAATTGATTCGCTATGACGGGAAGAGGTAGAGAACGAAGTAGGAGTATTAGGCAAGATAAAGGAAAAATGATTTTGATAGAAAAACTCAAGAAGAATTATGTGGGTCAATAAATGTCTATACAACCCATATGGGTCAATATTAGAGAATCAACAATTATGTGTGCTAAGTTGAGAACACCATCCTCACCTAGATCTAATGAGGAAACATATTTTGAACACTCATACCTAAGCACATTAGTACCTTATGATCCTTTACGATTTGTTAGTCCTAAGGCACAAAACAAATATTTTAGAGGTAAGAAGAGAGTGATAATAATTGAGAGCAAACGAAAACTAAAAATGTGCATAAGTATGATGAAGTAATTGTGAGTATCATATGATAAATGAATTTGGAAGAACTCATTAGGGATTATGAAGGACAAATGGAGCGAGGATATTCGAATTGGTAAGACAGCTTTTATGCGAATGGATATGCGAGTGATGATCTGAATGAAGTAATAGTTCAAGGGAAGAAGATTAATATTTCACCTCTAAGATTGAATATGCACTATAAACTTATTGCAAAGAAGATATAGACAAGAAGTTGATTACCATAATATCCTTTATGTTAATAAATAATTTTACCCTTACCCGATGACTCAAAAAACCTTGGAGATAATTCTAGGAAGGGGATTTGCTCTCGATGTTTGAATGATATCCTAAATTCATTGAAACCACAAATGTTAGGAAAATTATCAAATGATGGAGCTATATTATATATACTTGTTTATATCCCACTACACAACATTTAGAAATCAAGAATCCTAGTGTCGCTTCACTTTATCATATTATTATGAAGAAGTGATATATCAATGTTGGGTATATAATTCATGATGCAATAAAACAAGCAATGACGACCATAAAGCATGATGGCACGCCATTCTTAATCTTGATTACTAAGCTTTGTATGAAGGTTAAGGTAGGTTTCAACGAAGTTGAATTCTATATATTACCTCAAAAGACCATCACCGATGCCATGTTAAAAAGGATGAGAGCGGCGAATGGTTATCTTGATTCAAATGATGGAAGAGAACTCAATGAAACGAGATTATCAAGAGTGGAGGAAATGAGTAATTGACAGGGAGTTCGAGTAGAAAACTAGAGGATGCAAGATGCGAGACAAGTATAATGGCTCAAGTGAATGTTTCGAGGACAAAATGAACATCTCTATTAAGAGTTGAAATGAAGTGATTTTTCTTATCCTTATTTTTGGCTTTTATGAGTACTAAGAAGCATATTTTGAAAAATCGGGGGATGCTAGAAGAAATGAAATAATTTTGGTATGTCACCATTCCATTATGGAAAGGAGATTTGTTGAGCGTTTGCGGGATCTGGGGATTAGAATTGATATTTCATCATTGCGGTTGCACTTCCATGGGAGTTTATAACCTTGCGATAGTTATGTTTCATAAACTATTTCGAAATGGATGAAGAAGGAGCTGATGATGCTAATAATGAATTTACTTCTTGACGTCATAATTTGTAATATTTCTAATATTACTTGATTAAGAATAATAAGAATCTTTTTTTGGTTATTAATGTGAAATGAAAGATAAACTCCATTGCACTTAATCGAGCATAATGAAAAAGTTTGATCCATGTAGGCGACCACAATTAATTTGGACTGAGGCTACATTATTTTTGTTATTATTGTTGTTGTTGAAAGATAAACTCCATTACGCTTATGTTATTATTTATAAATTATTTGTTTATTTATATTTTACAAGAAAATTATTTTACATAATTCGTTTATGCTTCACGAGGTATATTTATTTTGTTGGAAACACGAATTACTTTTTAAACATGGAGGACAAGGTTTGGAATAAGTTTGGGGTTATTTAGTTGAAGTGGAGAATAAGAAGTGAAGTATAAAAGATTCGAGAGGTAGAACCTATTTATTCAATATTCAAAGTTGATTGAAATTTGTTAAAATTTTGAAGATACGAGTAATATTTCTTCATTTTACTTTATTTAGTTAGAAAATATATGAATTGAATATAATTTAAATTTAAATAGAAGTGATATTTTTATTACCCATAATAGTACAAAGTTTATGATAGAAAAAAGAATTGTTATACCCTGTTTGACTTACCTAGCTTTATGTATGCATTAGAGGAGTTTAGAGGTATTAATTGCTTTGTGTTAGACATTATAATAGGTAGAAGATCAAAACAAAAGTGCAAGATAAACAAGACAAATTTGTAAGAATCTTGTTATATGAAGATTATTGATCAAGTATTATATATATAATGAAAATAACTTATGCCATAGTTAATGGAAGAAATAGGGAATTAGCCAATAGAACTTTACTTAGTTGAAAATAATACTTCCTTAACTATAGTAAAACTGAGAAGAACTAACAAGAGTTTTTTTTAAAATAATAATAGAGAAACCTACTGATTCCAAAGAAAATTGAGTATGGAACTATAGGAAAGAAATAAGAAGAAAAAGATATATATATATATATATAATTGGAAGAATTTTATGAAAACTTCTCAAGTAAGAGATTTAGCTCGAGTGCTTATAGGTAAGTTTAGTGAAGTATATTCTTTTTCCAACATTCTAACAAATGAATATGATAATAATATTTATTAGTGATCAAAAATTCCTATCTACTTTGATTATGATGGTATTTTTAAATATTATTTGAAATTAAGGATTGATTTAATAATTTTTTGTATCTTGATATTCTATATTAGTCATCGTAACCTTGATGCAACCTATGTAGTGGTTTAGCCTTAGTAATTGATTGAACTTTGAGTTCGAGGTGTATTGCATAATTAGGGGTTAAGTTGTCACGAAGGGGTTTGTTCTTTAGATTTTTCTATTTTATCATAATTTTTATTTGTATAAGAGTAATATGTTTATATTTATTGATCACTTCTATTTAAGAATAAGAGTAAGTAATTATGGAATCGAATAATGGATGAAAAGAGAATGTAATTGAAAGTATTCATTTGCTCGAGACAACAAAGTGTTGAGCTTGGGGGTATTTGATTTATCAATAACTAGACAAAGTGTTTTTTATAGTATATGTTAGGTGATTTTGGATGTAAGAGGTTGTATAACACTGGGTTTTCTTTTGTTTTTTTAATTCCAGGTTATATTAAGAATATGTGTAGAAATGAAAAAAAAATGTAGAAAATAAAGAATTGATTAAGTGGAGAAAGTGCACAACGAATCAAAAGCTAACTAAGAATTGAACTATGATTCACCGCCACAATTAACATGGAATTAGGTGTTATACAGAATTACCAGCTAAATCGGTGAAGAACAAAACATATTTCTATCGATTTGTCCATCGAATCGGTTTGATAGAGGATTCGATGGCGATTCATTGAGTTGATTTTGAGAACTTTAGATTACTATAAGGAATTTCGGTTCGATTGGGATATGTATTACTTAGAATACTACATATATAAACCTTAGGCTTGAAATAAAGAGCCTCTTTTATTTATTTTATTGTGATGTTTATTATGAATATGAGTGAGTAGTTTATTAATCAACACAAAGTCCAAACATGAACTTAATCCATTTTGTAATGTAGTTATAATGAAGAATGATTAGTACTTAATGCTTTAAACTTAATCATATTCGTCAATTTATTGATTTAATAGATTGTTATTTACGGATTACAATCATGAAGTTTTGTATTGCATGCATAGTGGCCAATTTGTATTTTGATATTTAGATTCTATATCTAATTTAAAGTAGTAACTAGGATTGCTTAAATAGGTCTTTTACTATTTAGATGTCCTAGGTGAATTGAGTTCTAAGTTTGATATTGAGGTGTTTTTTTAAAGATATTAGACTTAGTAGTTCAAAGTTTTCATAGAACTCACTATTGTTTTATTGTCCAATTAATTTTTTAAGCTTTTGAAGGATTAATTTGATAAAATTAGGATATAGTTTTTCCATTGATATAAGAAAAATTGGTGTCTTGATAAGGGTTATCAACTTACTTATAATTTTGGTTTAATGATCTAAGAATACTTTACAATAAAATTAAAGTATGATTATGACTATGATTTAAGTTATTTATATGAATTCAAAACATATTAATGTTTCATTGTTCTATATGTTTGTTTAGATATTTGTTTTATATTGAATTGAGTTGATTTGAATTTAGTAAGTTTGAATTGTGTTAGTTAAGTTAGTTTAATTAGTTTAATTGGTTGCTATAGTTTGATTAGATAAACTTAATTCATGTCTTAATTAAATTAATTAAATTAAAAAATAATAATAAAACTATTGGAAAACCTTTTCTTAAGGAATTCGCAAAATCTATGTGGAGACGATCTCATTTATTACTACTACAAATAATAAGGATATACAAGAAAACCTTTTGTACACGCTTGACACGTGACACGTTTGGGTTATGTAATGCACCCGCAATATTCCAACAATGCATGGTAAGCATATTATGTAACTTTGTCAAAAAATTCATTGAAGTCTTCTTGGGTTACTTCACTTGTTTATGGAAATTCTTTTGACAGGTTGTCTTGACAATTTGACCAAAGTGTTATCTCGATGCATTGAAAATAAATTTGTTCTATATTATAAGAAATTCCATTTTATGGTAGAACAAAAGATCATTTTAGGTCACATTGTTTCATCTAGAGGTCAGAGGTCAACCCCGCAAAACTAAATGTCTTTTTTACCATACTTTATTCTTCCACTATGAAAGATACGTGCATTTTTAGGTCATGTAGGTTTCTATAGGCGGTTTATCAAGGATTTTTCCAAAATAGCCCAACCTAGGTGTCGGTTACTTCAAAAAATATTACATTGTCTTTGACGACGAATGTAAAAAGTCTTTCTCCACTCTAACAATAGCATTTACCCCCAACCTAATTATCGAAGCTCTAACCGGTCATTCATGTTCGAGATTATGTGGGATGCAAGCAACTATGCCATAGGAGCTTTGTTAGGAAAAAAAGTGGGGAATGAATCTCATGTGATTTACTATGCATCTAAAACTTTAGACCTTGCACAAATGAATTACACCGAGAAAGAACTCCTTTTCGTTGTTTTTGCACTTAAAAGTTCACCGTATCTCTTAGGTATCGAAGTCATTGTCTATTCGAGACAATGCAGCTTTGCGTATCTCTTAGAAAGAGTCTAAGCTTAGACTTGTAAGATGGATACTCTTACTTTAGGAGTTCAATCTCACCATCAAAGACAAGAAAGGTGCTTGAGAATATAATGTCGACCATCTTAGTCATTGAGAGAACAGGTAACCACCTACCGGTTTAAATGATGAGTTTCGATGAACGCCTCTATGTAGTGTCTTATGAAGTTCCATGGTATGTCGACCATGTCAACTATTTAGCCACCAAGCAGTTACCAATGGATTACACATTTGCACAAAAGTAAAAGCGGTATACGATTCCAAGTATTATATGTGGGACAATCCATATTTGTTGATGTTCGTGCATGAGATCAAATGGTTCATAGATGTGTTCCTCGACAAGAAAAACACTATATTTCATCACATTGTCATTTATACGTGTACGACGGTCATTTTGGCCCACATCATAAAGCCATGGAAGCTTTGGATTATGGTTTTTATCGGCCCACACTATTAAAAGTGACGCATGTCTTTACCAAAACTTATCCTAACTATCAAAAGTATAGGTCATTAAACCGAGAGATCAAATGCCTACGGCTAAGATTCTTTCTTTGTAAGATCTTTGACATATGGGGCATTGAATTTATGGGTTTATTTCCATACTCTAATGTGAATACCTATGTCTTGTTAGTGGTGGATTATGTTTCTAAATGGGACGAAGCTAAAGCCACCGGGGGCAATGATTCTTTGACGGCCGACTAATTTAATAATTAATTAATTGTTTAAATTCAGACTAGGATCCAACTTAGACCCACATGGACGCCACGGATTAGTTTAGGGCATACCTACCGAGGTACCATTTATAATGTTATATTTGTGTGATGCTTGTATATTATGGTTGTTTTACTATGAATTATATCATTACGCTCTGTGTACACGTTGATTATCACATTTCGCGTGAGTTACGAGTGCGGTGAATAATGACTCGAGATGCGTGCGACGTGGGTACATGAATTTGATTGCTTAGACGTATAGATTATCAATATATAATGAGATTCTAAGCCAAATAATCAAACAAACTTTACCCAAGTTGAACAAAACACCAATAGGCCAAAAATGGACCCGATGTGCCTCGGGATGCGCGATGGCTTGGGTAGCCGATTATATAAGTACCTAGCCTAATTATGGTTAGACTAATGAGACCAAATAATGGGCCTATGATAGTTTAATTGGCTAAGTAACAAATATGTGCCTAAGTGGTATGAAATTTGAGAAAAAACCTTAAATTGACTTACTTAATTGACACATAAGAGACAAAAGTTTGGTTAGATTTAATGGACCTTGAGATGCGTGTGAAGACTTGATGAAATGAAATTGTAGATAAAGGGAACTTAGCCATTCTTTTGTCCATTCATGCAAAACTCAACAACAAACATTCAACACAAGAAGGAGGCATTGAAAGTTTGAGATTTGAGGATTCAAGAGAAGAATTATAGCTGATTTTAATGGATCCAAACTCTAGGTAACCAAATTCCTCCTCCCTTCCATGTTAATTTTTCAATTTTTCATTGCATGCAAGCAAGAAATTGGGGTTTTTAGTGAAAAAAGATTTTTTGGTGTTCAATTAGAATTCAATCTTTATTTTTTAGTTCAATGATTGAGTTAGTCTCTTATTTTATCAACAAATTGCTTACAAATTGATTTTTGGAGAAAAAGTTAATGTTCTTAGCAATGCATGTTTTGATGGTGATGAATTTGTTGTTGAAATTGGTGTTGTTGTTGTAATGGTTAAAGAGAAAGAAGGAAAAAGAAAACAAAAAGAAATTGTGTTATGATGAAGCATAGATGACGAGGTGGGGGAGGGAGGGGGCTCGCATGCACGCTTTTGCGTGTGCGCTAACTTGGGTCGGGCTTGGCATACCGAGAGTTGGCCGAGAGTTGTAAACTCCAAACCAACGAGTTCCTCATTAACCTTGGAACACTGGTGGGGAGTCACTTCATCACCGAGTCTCCTTGCTCCAAAGTGCTATTAGTCCCGAGAGTTCAAAAGATATATATACCACACCTACGTCCGCCATTTATTGCTTTCCTAGCGACTTATCTTCATGCTATTATCCCTTCTCGGTCATTTCTAATTGACTAGCATGATTTGTAGCCGTTTTATTTACATTCTTATTAAATATAACTTGCGTTTTTGGGGATTTACTCATTGGACTTGTCATCAACTTTTTGCATGGATGGCGAGTGCAGATCATTTGACAAGCTGGGAAGGACGTACTTAGCAACTTCATCCGATCATTGAGAGCCTTCGCTAGCCTATCTCGTAGGTGTTCGTATATATTGCGTTACTACTTTTGGGTATATTTTAGGAGACTTGATACATTGATACATTTATATTGACTTATTATACATTTTGTCGCCATATATACATGGTATCTTTTTTAATGCGTTTTCCAATACTTAGGGTTTTTTAATGAAGTAAGATTTTTGCTATTTATTATTTAGTTTATCTAAAATGAAATACTTCCCCTATTATTGATAACTTAAACTAAATAACTCACACTTTTAATTGAAAAGACTAATAACATCTAAATAAATATCAAATAAGTTGAGTGAGATAAAGGAATAGACTAACTAAACTAAATTAAGAACTTATTTTCATAAAACACTGGATGATTAGAATAGATAGGCTAATTGAAAAGGTTGAATACTTGTCACGGGCCGTCATCGACTAGCATGCGAGTGACATGTCAGGACTGGTGACGCGTTTGGCGTAATGGCGGGGCCCAGATTGCCTTAGGATTTGGGGACGCCACACTGTGGTATCGAAGCCTAAGTTTAGAAAAGCCTTGGAAAAAGTTTAACGAAAGCAAGTAAAACTTAACAAACTTAGAAAGTGGAAACTCAATAACCTTACTTAGAACCTTAGTTAAGAAGTCTTGTGTGACGACCCTCTCCTAATCTAGGGCACCGTCCGACCTAATCCCGTAATTAAGCCCTAATCCTATCCACGAAGGACTCAACTACGTATTAATCACCTTTACAACCTAAACGCCTCTTTTCTAGTATTCAGGATAAGTAATAAACTAGTCCTACCAGTTTATGAAATTTAGAGTAAATTAAAACTTTTTATTAAATTAATTATTTAGCGGAAGTCTTGTTGATTATGCGGAAGCAATTAGTAACTTATGCGGAAACCATTTATAAAATCCTAAGTGTGGAAAACCAGGAAATGACATCACATATATAAAGTCATCAAAATGCAGTGAAACAGTAAAATAGTCTAAGTCAAGTCGAGGAACTAACGCTCAACCCAATATACAACCCCAAATAGTATATGAAAGACATATATAACATATACAATCAAAATACCAAAAGAAGACCTACAATCAATGCAAAGTGCGCGCCGCGGCTCGGGGATAATCGCCGATCTTCTTTTTGCCCGCCTCGCTGGTAGACGACTCTGCACCCACCGTCATAAAAAGGGCGGTGAGTACAAGAATAAAACAGTAATCCTCGATGACAAGTTTAATTTGCATTTCCAAATATTCAAATGGTATTTAAAAGCATATAAATGGGAAAAATGGAAAATAAACCATATGCGAGTAAATACCAGAGTTAAACAAGTGATACTGACACTAGGCTAAGTAGTGGTGATTTAGGTCCGGTCGGCAGTGAAATATGTCACTCCGACTCAATAATCATAAAGCACAAGGGACTCTAACCCAAGTGTTACCAGGGACTCTAACCCCGGTGTGTAGACCACCTCAGGGACTCTAACCCCGAGTGTCATACAGTGTCAAGTAACATGTGCCGACATCTTCAAGTGACTCTAACCCCATGAGTCGCGCACACCTCGATCGAGTACGGGACCTAAATGCAAAAACTACTTTTTAAATTTCAAGAAATACCAAGTATGGATTGTCAAGGCATAGGCACATCTACACACCTAAAAAATAAGGAATACAAGTCCTCTTAAACATTTATAAGATATTCACTAGCCTAATATCATGCTATTTATCATTCAATTCACATTTAAAACAACAAGAATATACATAGCATGGGATATAATCAATGAATCAAATCAAATGAATGAATATCATGCAAACTAGACTCATCAAGTGAACATAGACACAAATAACAAATGATATAAGAATACAAAGGAAAAATAGTCAAAAGGACTATGCAAGGACAACAATTAATAGAAATGAAATGTCAAGTAAAGTTTTCATTGGGTATACTCACCACAACAAAGTAAAGTCCTAGCTTTACTGGCCTCCCGATACTCCAAATCTTATATTCGCTCTCCCGTACCCTTTTCCTAGGTTCCCTGAGTTTGGTGTCTCATTAGTTCAAATATAGTGGGTTTAAGCTCAATTTAGTGTGTTTATTGTGTATTCACATTGGTTCAATAGACTTTAAATCAATCTTCCTAAATCAGCTCCTAAAGAATAAATTAAGTTTCAATTTCAGTCCTACATTTTAACGCACTTTTAAGCATGAAATAGTCTAAATATTGAAATCCTCCATCAGTACAATTGTTTTTGGTCTCTCTCTCTTAGCTTTTAGGAAAGGTTTAATTTGCAAAATTATGATTTAAAATGAAAGAGATCATGATTTTACTAAACATAGGTCTAATTGGAATTTAATCCGACCAGCGGACTTAGAGAATCTATTTCTCCCAATCTATAGTTCCTTAAAATGTTATTTTTGGTCAAAGGCGGAAAATATATCCAAATACAACATACTAAAATATTAGCTCATTTGGATAAGTAGTTAGTGAGTTATACCCTTAACAAATTTAGTATCAAAACTTTCCTTTATAATTTCAGCACCTACTTGTAGAGCATGTTTGGAAATAAAAACATTTGAATCAAAATACCTTCAGTTAATCGAAAAGTTATTCCCCTTTAAACAAGCTTTAAAATGCCACTAATTTGGATCAATTTGGATCTAAAATGAGCAGATTATGACCAAATTACCCAGGTTGATTCCTAATACAAAATGCAGAATTCTAGTTTTGGTGTTGCAACTTCAAAAACTCATATCTTTATGATTTCAAAACCAAATTAAGAACTTCAATATAGCTGGATTATCAGCTTGAAACGAGGAATCTAAATATATAAATCAATTACAAATACTTAATCATCTACCATCTGAAACTAGCTTAAAACCAGAACTTGTTCTAATTTCAACTATAAAGATGTGTACCTTGTTGATGTAGCACCCTAGCTTGAGAATTTCTCACCAACTCCCATGGATTCCTTCAACACCTTGATGACTCACTCCTCTCCAGAAATTCCTTCTTCTTCTCCAGCAAAAATGAATGAGTGATTTGGTTTGCATGTTGTTTGATCACTAATATTATATATTAAGGTGATGTTCCTTCCTAGCCCTTGATCTCCATGGATTTATGTATCCCGAGGAATATCTAATGGTCCACCTCTTGCCATATATCCCACTAACTCCCACTAACTCAACCTCAAGTGACACCATTTCATTACTCACCTAGTTCCTAGATGTGCCAATGTGTATCTCTAGACCAATCTTATGATTTCCATTTAATTTACTCAACTATAGGTCTTTAATTTGATTTACATTAACAAACACAACCATAGGCTTATAAGTAATTCCTTATTTCATATTAGTATTAAATAAGACTTACCAAAATGCTAACGCCGGTTCCCGACTCGTACGCTACTCGAGGCGTATCCTCCCTCTTGTCTCGACTCCTACAATCGTACAAACCGACTTAGTAAGTCTACACAATACATAACACTAGGCATACATCAATACAAAAATACAATATACCTTAGCTACGTGCCTCGGTTGGTGCACGTATCATAGTGTAGGTCCCACATCAAGGGTCGGTGATCCCGATTAAGGAATTAAAACGAGGGTTAGAGATTTTGGCCGTGACATGCAATGAGGCGGGAAGTCTAGGGTTTTATATGTGTATGTTTGACTTGTAATATGTATTTATGTGCATATACGGACGGTATTTCGCAACACATTCACACTTGCATATTTGAGATGGATAGACAGTACCGATTCCACCAACTACGATCGATGGAGGCTAGATGAGCGACCCTGCGTGAGTCGACTCGGATAAAGTCTACACGACACTGTCGCATTTCATGGCACGCGGCTCGAAGATCTTGAGGCTCGCTCGGATCTCAAGCGATGGCCACACAGGCGACTACCACACTCGCCACCACCACTACTCTTGTTGAGACAGTCGTCGCCCTGTTAGTTAGGATAAGCCACTCACGACCTAGAGTTAAGATTCCCGCGAAGATGGTTACGCCCGTAGCTACACCGGCGATCACCCTAGTGGTTATTCCCGCACTTGCAGCAGAGTAGAGTGCAACCTTTGAGCGCCTTGATAGCCGAGGCTAAACTAGTCAATGAGTGTTCTAGATTTGAGCCGGGACATTTTCACGGAGGTGGAGACCCAAAGGCAAGCGGGAGATCGGTTCTCCTCGCACATAAGAGGCTTCATGCATTGGTGAGGATTCATTACACTTGCGAGCCGAGTCTCCGGCTACTTGTTAAAGGGAAACACCACGGTATGGTGGACCACACATGTGCGCCCAGGGAGAGCTAACCACTTGGGCCAAGTTCTACCGAGACTTCTATGATTAGTACATTTCGATCGAGGTCCACTACGATCGAGAAAAAATTTCTTGACATTAAAGTAGGGCTCCGATACGTGAATCAATACATGAAAAGTTTTAAGTACTGCAACGATGTTCGCCACAAATGTAGCTTTAACTAGGGAAGCTTCGGGTCTACTACTTTATTCGGAGGCTTCGACTAGAGATTAGTAGTGTCATCGTGTTGACAAGGGCCAAGACTTTACAGAGAGGTCATGAGCGGTGCATTAGCTCATAAGACATATGCCATAAAGAGTGACGTCGCCCCCGCTCCCGTATACTAGGACGGTCGGAGCGTGCCCAAATCGGGACAAATAGGAAAGGCAAGAGGAACCACCAACCGAGAGATCACTAGGGACAAGAGGTGTAGGCATGATAAGCGGGTGATTGGCGCCTATATGACGGAGTACACCTGTTCAAAGACATCGGGTCATGGCAGCCTAGTAGCCACGGGCGGGTTTAGGGCCAGGGCAAGTAGAGGCGAAGACAGAGGGTAGCAAATGGCGAGGATAGATACATGGTCGCAGCGGTGTGGCTAGGGTCGAGGCAAGGTGGACGGGGTCAAGGCCAGAGGTCAGCGGGATCTGGGAGTAAAAAACACATCATTTTTTCTGATGTAGACATAAGAGGCATTACCTGAATCATTGCACCAGTGAGTTCGTGCCGCCAGTTGCAACTCCACTAGTGTAGGCCATAGAGCAGGTTCATGTAGTGGCAAAGCCCAACTCGATGCTTCACGACATGTAGTCGAGGCTATGTTGATTATTTACGGTTGTAGCATGCATTCGTTAATTTATCCCGGTCTACATTATCGTTTATTTCGGGACTAATAGTAGGAGAGTTAGGGTTGACACCAAAGATTTTAGGCATACACCTTATCCTTGCACGCTGGTCTTTGGGGACAAGATTTACCCTAATCGAATTTGTAAAGACCGTCCATTGAGGTTGGTGGTCACTAGCTACCCATAGATCTCTAAGTACTTGAGTGCATAGAGTTTGATGCCCTCTTAAGCATGGATTGGTTTGTAGCTTATCATGCTCTCGGTTAAAGTGTTTTTGTAAGACCGTCACCTTCCAGATACCAGGGATTCCCAAGTTTTCATTCACCGGAGTTATGACCATACTCTAATCACTAGATTAGTCACTACCCAAGATATGGACATTCTTTTAGGGACCGTAGAGCCGATTAAGAGGCTACATTTAGACTTGAGGACGTCCCGATCGTATGCCGGTTTCGGACGTTCTTTATGAAGATTAACTTGGATTATTTCCACCTAGTGAGATAGAGTTTATCATAGAGCTAGTGATAGGCACCCAACATATAATAAGTCGACCATATCATATGTCACGAGCAGAGTAGGATGAGTTGAGGGCTTAATTAGAGTATGTCTCATCTGGGAGCACCTGGTCATTTTTGTAAAGAAAAAGACGATAGCATGAGGATGTGCATTGGTTTTAGGAGACTCAATCGGGTGAAAGTAAAAAATCGATACCTACTACCCAAGATCGACGATTTGTTCGACCAAGTGGCCAAAACGTAGTTCTTCACCAAAATTGATCTTAGGTCAAGCTATCACCTGTTGAGGATCGGGGATGAGGATAAACTCAAGATGACGTTCAAGACGCGTTACGGGTTGTTTGAGTTTATCGTTATGTCGTTCGGACTAATGAACACTCCGGCTACAGTTGTTCATTGATTTGATGCATCAAGTCTTGAGGCCATTTTTCTATTGATTTGTGATAGTCTTCATCGGCGACATCTTGATATATTCTATGACTCATGAAAACTATGAGAATCATCTTAGAGAGACGCTTGAAGAATTTGAGAGAGCACCTAGGTTATTCACTAAATTCGAAGTAAGTGCGAGTTTTGGCTTTTTGAAGTAAAGTTTTTATGGCACGTGATCAATGATAGAGGCATATCGGTGGACTAGAGTAAGGTCCATGCTATCATCGATAAGCGTTTGTTGGATTGTTTAACAAATGTGAGGAGCTTTTGGGGCTAGCGGGATATTATTGACGCTTTATACTAAATTTTTCCAGATCGCAGCGCCTATGACAAGATTGACCAAGAAAGGCGTAGAGTTTGTGTGTTTTGATGCTTGCGAGGCGGCCTTTGTAGAGCTAAAGAAGAGGTTGACCTCCACATCATTGTTAATATTACTAGAGTCGGGCGGGGAGTTGAGAGTTTGCACATATGCGTGTGGCACCGGACCGGGATGTGTATTAATGGAAGATGACAAAGTTATTGCTTACTTGTCGTGTTAGTCAAGAAACCATGAGAGAAATTATCCAATGCACGATTTGTAACTTGCATCGATCATGTTTGCACTCAAAACGTAGAGGCATTACTTTTTTGGTGAGAGGTTCACCCTTTACACAGATCATCAAAGTTTGAAGTATCTCTTCACTCGAAAGATCTAAATATGAGATAGTTGTGACAAACCTCGTTACTTACAAACTGGGCCCCGCTCGCCTATGCATACTTCTACGAGGTCAAGGCAAGCTTTGACAAACCTTCCAATCCATAATTATCAGTTAATTCAAAATTTTAAGTTGAGTTATTAATATTTTGCAATTTTCATAAGTTAGCGAAAACAATTAATAATTAAAACAGCTCAATAATAAAGTAAAGGAGTCAGACAATCACAATAAAGTAAAGGAGTCAAAAAACCTATATGTGGAACCCTGTATATATATCAAACATGTATATCAAGTGATAAGTATAAAGTGGATGCAAAAGTGATATACAAGTCATATATATTTTTCAAACCCCAAAAAATATCCCAAGTGTGATAACACAACATATATATAATACAAAGAGTCAAAAACCTATAAAAGTGAGTAAGGGAGGACTGCTCCGATGTCCTTAGAGTACATCGCCTAGTATAGGTGCCTTGTCCTTGCTCGATCACGATCTCCACTCTACCAAACATAAGAATGACGAGTCCAGTAAGTAAAAGCCAGTAGGATCTAAACAATACTTCAACATAAATAAAGCAGTCTAAAATTCATGCGAATAGAAAGAAAGCTATAAGGAATACATGATAATAAGATTGAATAATGAAAGTACAATGAGAAATGAGTGTCGAAAGAAGCAATAGAGAGGTGTCCAAGTTATCCAAGACCATCGAGTGCGGGTGCCACAGTGGTCGGGGTCATAGAGTCGCATCAATGCCAAATAGACTCGAGTCCTAGAACACTAAGAGTTACTCATTTGTACCTTGTCGACCCCACCTAATTAGGGCATCCGACCTAGGCCTAGATTACCTTTCATCCCTTTGATAATCTAGCGCCTTAACCTCTCCATTAATAAACAATTAAGAATTAGATTCTTATAATCATCAATTATAAATATTATCAACCACAATGGATTCTAATTTGTATCTTAAACCTTAAAGTTCCATAAAAATAAATTATATAATCATCAAAGTTTATTTAGATTGATTACATTATCCTCAAAATCTCGTAAAAAATTTTCGACAACATCTCCTCTATTTCTAAGCCTACATCGAGAATCCCGGCCTTCAAAAATCTTCAACAAAACCTCGCTCAACTTTGGTGGGAATGTCGAAGAACTCATAATCCACCCATAACAATATTCATTGCATCAACTAAATTATATATTCATTCTAACCTTATTTAACGTATTAAAATTCTTAAACTAACATTACCTTAATTCTAAAATTATTTCAATTCATCCTAAAACCGTTCTAGCCATTCCAATGGAGATTCTAATCCCACTCGAACCCATAAACTCATTTATACAATATAATATATTCAAAAAACAATACATACATAGAGAAAAGAGCTAAACAAGTCACATACAAATTCGGAAAACTTCCCTTTCCCTTGTCGTCACTAGAACCCGTAATTATCTAATTATAAAAATTGGATAATGTCGATAAGTAAATCTCACACTATCCAATACACTTGTAAAAATCAAATGCATAATAATCTAATATGTTAAACGAAGAATATAATCTAAGGAATTTAAATACAACCGTGAATCCATCCCCTTTTTTATCCGACCATAATCGAGATAACATTCTCCAAAAGTGGTAAGAAAATAATAATATGGACTCATGCTCGGAGAGAATAACCAATCGAGTCTCGTACCTCGAGTCTATCAAAGTATAATCTAATTCAACGTGATCTCATGATAATTACATGATGCAAAGTATCGTTGACTCTATCCCTTCAAGCATAGTATAAGTCTACCCTCAGTACACGGTCGGTGTAGACACTATAAGTTCTACCTTGTAATACACAATCATGTAGCTCAATATACCTTGTGCTCACAAGTTAAAGTGAGACACTAAATAGTTCTACTCTATAATATTGTCAAACAAACACTATAAGGAGACTCGAATTGCCTTATCCTCTCAACTCGTATATGCATGTACAAAAAAATGCAATTTCAAGGATCAATGCAATTTTTACGAAAGTATAATCATAAAATGTAAAGGTTACTATGGGATTTACCAAACGCGATATCGCAACTCCCTTGCGCTCCGAGTCATAAACTAGTCCATAAGGGGCTCCAATGACGGTCCTACAATTCATTATTACATCTTGTAAGCCTCCAACAACTTCACCATTTTTCTAATTATTTGCAATTTAAACCCAATCGCGTCTCGAAACCCCTCAAATCCTTCCAAAATAAATTATTCGATGCTTGCACTTCATTTTTGACTCATAATTATTGTTTGACATCGAAAATTACGTTGTCTAGGCTTAAATATAACTTTTTCCATTTTTTATATATTTATCGGTCCCACTCGACCCGAAAACCTCAAAATCCTTTCAAATCAATTCCTCGAATGTCCAAATCTCAATTTTGATTCCAATTTGTGGTTCGGAATCAAAAATTACCGGGACTAGGCTTTAAAGCAATTTTCCACATATTGGACATTTTTGGTTATCGTAGTACGCACTACGATAAAAATACAAGATAAAAATTCTCGACAAAATTTGAAAATCCTCATTTTTTCATAAAAATTTTCAATTTCCATTAATTTATCCAAAAACCACATTTTCAGTAATTTCCTTAATTTTCAAAGATTTTATTTAATTGTTTTCCTATATTTAAAACCATATATATATATATATATATATTATTTTAATAACTTTTTTATAAGGGGAAGGGGTCGTCCCCTTCTCTCTCTCGCAATTCTTCTCTGTTTCAACAGAGAAAAAAATTTAATTCATTGGGGTTGGATTTGGCCCCAACCCGTAGCACTCTTGGGACCGAACGCAACAATAACGAACTACACACATACTCGCCTCAATCTCCATTGCTCTATCTCTCTCTCACATCTCTCTCTCTCTTTCTCTCTTCCCTCTCCTCCTCTCCTCTTCCTCTCGATTTCGACATGTCTATTGTCGAAAGTAAAAAAAAAAATCAATAGAGGTGAAGATTTTGGTTTTGTTAGCAAATTTATATTAGCTTTTCTCGAGATTCGCATCACGCGAATCTCGAGACAAATCTAATGGTTTCATTTTATAATATCAATTTAATTTTTCTCGAGATATGTACAACATATCTCGAGGTCAATCTTTTGCTCAAAACAAATTGATGTGGAGGTTTGTTAATTTCAATATATATTAGGATTTCCTTGAGATTCACATATCGAGGAATGGTTAAACGTCACTATTGGCGAGGTGTTACATGCCTCGAGATACATGATGTTCAATCTTGAGGCATGTAACACCTCACCAATAGTGACGTTCAACCATTCTTCCTCGACACTCACGCTACATGTATCTCGAGGCACATCCGATGTATACTTTTATTTAATTCAAACTGTAAGATCCATTTATATATAAAAACTCTATTATATGTATAAATACATGTACACCTATATATTTGCGGCTATATATTCGCTACTCACGCCAACGACCAACCTCGGGTGTGCACACTATTGTACATCCCACGTTTGTCACCCTCGACCCCACGTATGACTAGGTGCCACCAATTTATTTATTATTTTATTCAATTTCGTGATTATCTTTTCGATTTACGTCCAAAAAATCCCAAAAAAATACTCCGATTCCGCCAAAAATTGGAGAATATACCAAAGCACTCCAAAACTTTCAAACAACTGGACTAGCATGCAAATCGAGATGTAGGGCCCATGTTGGCTCGTTAAGTCTATTTAAAGATAGAAATTCAAATTTTTAAACTTAATTACAATTATTTTTTGCGAAATTCGAAATGATAGTTTAGGTAAACATTTGAACTATCTCGACACTCATTTCAACACGTATCTCGAGATAATACCTTGAAAGTATCAAAATTGGAGAAAAATCTCCAACGCACTCCGAAACTCAAGGACACCTCGTATAAACTCCACTTGACCTTATTTCACGTTGAAATAATGTATAATACATCAAATAGGCACCCAACACACAAAAATAATATTAAAATTTATGACATCGATCCGTAATACATTGGTCCCACTTCGAATAGCTAAGTCTCAAATTAAATCCGAAAATACTTTATTAACCACCTAATCAAGTTTATAACATTCTCGGATGTCATAATCTTCCCAACTAATAAAAAAATTTCGTCCTTGAAATTTAAACCTACAAAAGTTTCTTGAACCAAAAGAGATATGAGAAAATGATCCTTCATATACATTTTTCTTAACCCAAACCTGTAAAACCATTTCCAAGGTGAACCGTTAAGTGGACCCAATCACTTTCATTGTATTCAACAACTCGGAGGTAGAGATCATAACCAGTTTAACTTTTCATTTTTCCACATTTTAGTTTAATGAAAAGTTATCTCGATTACTTTGCCAATCTTGGCAATTTTTGAATTTTGACGAGTTAAACAATCAACCTTGTGGAATATCCAATAACCTTACTTCATTTCTCATCTCATACCCTTAAATCCCATTCAAGTATTAATACCTATAAGACCTAACTTATCTTGCTTTTCATAGCACACGCTTCTCATTCTAATATGAATACTATTCTACAAATCGTTGATAATTCTTTTCATATCCACCCAAATTTTGGTATATATCCCGCTTTACTTTCTAATCCCTAACCGTTCCATTTTGTTTCAATTATCACCGATTAATTCTTAGACTATAATCGAGTCTAAAATAAAATATTGATGCAAATACTATTTGAGCACAAACTAAGTAGAGTTGCGTGTCTATCTCGATTCATCACCATTCCAAAGATTCCCCACTGTAAACTGGAACTATATAAGTCATCCTATGACTATAGATCCCATAAACATTATCATCCCATGACAAGAGATCTCAATTTCTCAATCCGATCGTAAATAGAAACCAGAGACATCTTGCAACTCTCACTCATTACCTAAATGTCTACTCATAATATTATTTAGATTATGGACTAGAAAGCAATCACCAATTCCAACTCTTTAGCCAATTCACTTAACATATTCTTTGATTGGGTAAAAAAATTATCTTTTCTAATTTCATCAGATCATTCTCTAATGATGAGTTCATTAAGAACTTCATTCATTTCACTTAACTGAGACCTCCCATAAATTTATGCCTTAATCACTTACTATTCACCAACTTCTCTCATTCCATTAATAGAGACATTTATCCTTAACTTGAGTAGACATACATTTCTAAACAAAGATATCAATATGTTCGATAATTATACTAAACTTGTCTCTCATACAAGTTTTAAAAATATGTTATCTCTTTTTCATTTCTACTCAATTACAATTGAAGAATATTCAATTCTTCAAACATATCAAGTCAGATACGCTATACTCTATTCAATATTTCCAACCTAACAGAGATAAAGCTTACTAACCGAGTTGTAAATTACGCATTTCTTTTCATTTTATTTATATCTTCACCAACATACTAACATCTCGATATCATCTCCAATTTACAATAACTAGTGCTTTAAACTTCACCACCGACTAATTAGGAGGTGTAGTACTACAATCGAACCGATGTACAACATATTCACAGATATTAGTTGTATATTACTTTAGTTCAAAACTTCATCATTGAGAGTTTGACTCCTCGTAAGATTCTTGTAAAGATACATTAGGTTTTATCAAACTCATAGTTTGATATTCTCGAGTCTTATCGAGACTCGTTCACTGAAACTTCTATTTTCCATACTCATGTGAGAATTTATTGACCATTTGTCAACCTCTACTTAAGCTTCTAATTGACTTTAAAAACTTCATAGACTTTTTATACCAGTTATCACTAATTCATTCGATTATTCAAAGATGGGTGGACGCATCACGCCAATCTTCTACGTTGTGAATTAATTGTGATTATAAAAAGAGTTACTTAGACTATTGGCCATGCACAACTACTTCGAGTGTCTTACCTTTACAAAAGGAGTCCGTCCATGTCACTTTAACAGACACAAATAATCTCAACTTCTCATTTTATTTTTTACATAGAATCTATTCCATTCGATTTTTGTCAATCTTAGTTATTCTCACATTGATCTTGTTCTTAGTCCATTTACAAACTTAGCACGACTTTCGCTCAATAACCAGGCCACTTACAGCTCCTTAATCTTGATTTAGAATGGTAATTTATATCTCTTCTCTTTTCGAACATATAGCTAAGGATGGTACGACTTCTTATTATCATTTAATGAATTGAAGTCTTCCTTAGCTAATCTTAATTCGAAACAGAGAAATTTTGCGACTCAAATAGTTAAACTGTTTGTTATTGCCTTACATTATTTCCATTAGTCTTAGATTTCTCAACATTTCTTTTTTCTCAAAAAAAATTCGGTACCTTCCAAGTGACTTGTGTAAAAATAACTTTGTATCTTATTATATACCAAATTACTTTTGATGAATTCACCTTTTCATTATTATTCAATCGAAGAGATAAAAGAATTTGAATTTTCAATCTTCGATTATCTTAACGACTACTCAAACATTTAAAGGATGCTATTTCAATCCTTTAATTCATATCAATGGAAACTCTTGTAATATAGGAGTTCATATTGACGTCCTATACATATCAATTACTAATGATATTCAATTAGTACCTCTATCTCTTTATTTATTATATTTTAAGTCGTAGTGATAGACATCATTACTTAATTTGATTAAAAGTGACTATTGGGTACTTTGAATCTCAAAACACAATCACTTGTATTAATGTCTAATAGCTAACCCATGCTATTATTAGACCACTTCCCCAACACCTTAACTTCTAACACGTTGATCTTATAATCGCATTTGCATTTTTCATTTTCAAGTTAGAAATTTCATTAATCTTCGTTTTATAACAACACATAATTCGGTGTTAACAAAGATTACTTCGAACTTGTATATTTTCATTCATTTTATCAGTTCTTTACTCGTCTCATAGAACCACTATACTTAACGTCACTTATGGATAAGTAACTTGTGTAATAAACAATCAAAGTTTTCAATACTTCTTTATAGAAGTTGTATGATTGTTTTAAACCATGGTTCTATTCCACATTTCACTTGACATTTTGTTTTGAAAATAAGATAATACTTTACTTCAAAGTATTTTATTTTCATAGAAACCGACTTAGACAACTTGACTTATCATATCACAATCTCATTGTGATTTCCAAGTCAATATTCTAGTTGTCTAATCAATTTTTGTTTTACGTTTTCAACAACCATATGTCTCATTTTTCCTTTCATTTGAGACTCATTTGAAAATGATTCTCAATTGGTTATAACTTAAACCAATATTTTATAGAATAGGTCTTCCCAAGTTAACCATGCACGATACGACGCGCGTCGAACGCGTTAATAAAATAAAAATTCCTAAACCAACTATTTTGTAGAATAGTGGCAAAGGGTCAATCCCGCAAAGATTGGTAGTCTTTTTAAGGTTAAAAACAACGAAAGAGAGACATCGAGGATTTTAAAATAAATAATTTAACTAACTAATCTAACTAAAATAAGTAAATAAAATAACGAAACTAATTTTGAAAATAATTAATGAACACCAAAGTAACACCTAGGTCTACAGTTCCACAAATCAGATCAAGATTCAATGACAATCATGGTCTTCAATCTTTCCCCAAAAGTTATTAATTTAAATTCACCTAGATTAGCTATAGAAAATCGACATCCGCGTAAATTCCTCATTCCCCTAATCTTGATAGCCAGGATGTCCGCCACTAACTACTTCCCTAATTAATGCATAACCCGAGACATCCGCCAATCGGGTTTAACACACTAACCGCAATAATATGGATCTGTGGGAACACTAATCCTAAATAACCGAATCTCATCCGCTTTTGGATTGCATCTCGCTTCCGATTTAACCTAGATTCAATTGTTGTATACTCAAGAACCGAAAGGGTTTTACAGAAACGGGTGAGTGTTCGTCACTTTATTGATCCAAAAACAAAATTACACGGATACTAATGGTCCAAATAACTATGTCCCCCTAAAGTATGCACCGGCCACATACATACCTTAGATCTAAATCATATTCCTTAAAATCAACAACAATGAAATATGAGAATTTAAACTAAATTAAATAATAAAATAAAAGATCTCACATAATATGTCATGAATCCATAATCCCGACTTGTTTTCCCGCCGACCTAAGCAGATCGTCGAGAGAAGTCGATGCTAAAATAATAATAGTCGTTGTTCTATAACAATACCCCAGGGTTCCTAATATATAAAACTACTATAAATTGGTCGCGGGAGGTGAGAGAAACTAATTTTGGGGGTTGGTGGAGTGACTCGTGCGCCGAGGAGCATCGTATGGCTGTTTTTGGGCTTAAGATCACTTTTTGTCCACGTGTCACATGCCGATTGGTCGTTTTTTCTGCCGTGTGCGATGTGGAATTTTCCCATTGGTCCGGACCACTCGTTACGACATGGTGTTGTGTGGTGTGCGAGCGACACGTGGCAAAGCAAGAGGTAGTGGAAGAATTCACACGACTCGGCGAAAATCTGGGAAATCGCACGGTCACGAATCCCGAGGAAATAGAAGAGAGTCGCGAACGAGGAGAAAATTTGGATGGGACGTTGTGTAATTGTGATGGTGATATGGGAACGTCGATTCTTGGAGAAAATGGAGACCACCGATGTGGCGTATTCTGGATTGGTGGAAGAAGCTCGTGTGACGTGGTGGACACAGAAACTATTTGGGCCAATGGACGGCCGACATGTGGCACGTTGAGGCAAGTTGGACCAATAGTATGTCGCCACGTGTTAATTGGTATCTTGATCCTCTATTCTACCCACCGCACAAAGACGTAACTCGAGGTAAATAGTTCGGCTCCGATCAATGCATGTAAATACTCCATTTTGAATATATTTCGCCACGAATTCAACCGTGCATTATGTTTCACCTAAAAATGACCAATAAATATAATTAAATACATATTTTAGAGACTTTCTATATTTAAATATACTTGAAAAAACTACTAAAATTATATAAATACCGACTTATCAAATACCCCCAAACTTAAGACTTTGCACGTCCGAGCAAAGGTGTAGATGACAATACGACTAAACTAGACTCTTAATATAATAATGCGCCGACTTAGTTAATCCTATACTCGACTCAAAATTCATGGAGTTCATTTGATTTACAAGGCCACCAAGTTAACAAGCAACTCAAGAAATTTCGGAGTTATGATATGTCAAGACTCGCAATCCAAACACAATTAAGATCACACTTTCAAGACATAGACTCGGTCAAAACAAAGGGCATCAACTACTCGCGAGTTTTCTTGGTCTATACATTCAAGCACTCAAGTTTAAAATCTCACTTAATTTAGTGAAAGCACTCGAGCTAAATCTTTTATTTGAAGAATTTTCACAACTTCCGCCTTTATTTAAATTTTTTATATTCTCTTTTTTTTTCAACAAATACGGTCCCTGCTCCATTTCCTATGGACCGTTTTTTCACTTTCTCCCACCACAAGTTTCCTTGCTCCATTTCCGTGAAAACCTGTGTGACTCTCTATATTAAGAAAACTCATATTAGCCCTTCTCACTTTCACTATAATCAAGCAAATTCCAAAATATGGTTAAAATATTATCACTTGCATAAGTCCGACCGTCTGCTCATTTTCGTTATCTAGCACAAAGCATAACCATCAACTAAGTCTCTAATCATGAAATCATAAAAATGCAGTGGTACGGACTCGATTGAGTGTTTCTCCTAATTTTTCCTAAGTTTCAATTCAAAAAGGCAACCATAATGTACTCATCCACAACCAAATGCATGAAACAAAGTTTTGGGTGACTCTAAACAATACAAAATAATAAAAAATATATACTAAACACATGCATGAAAGTGTATCATATCCTAATGAAATGAGAGAGAAATATAAAAGGACAAGAAATGAAAGAAATGGAAGAAATGATATAAAACACCACCATTACCATCCGACAACCGCATATAAACGAATAAATAAAAATAAACGATCTCACCAGCGGTCTTTCGCAAAGAATCCATCTTACTCAATCCACAATCCCTAAAATACCCTCAACTTATTCCGAACCTTGTTCTCAAGGTTCAAAATAAGTCAAGGAATCCATGCAACAAGAAAATATAGTGAAGAAGAACATGGATAAATAGATAAGAAGATGATACAAATGCATGCATAAATGAAAGTCTCTAAAAACTAGTGAACGCACAAAATCTCTCATGTGTAGGTGACTAAAGAAACTATGAAAGAAGCATCATAACATGAGCATGAACTAGTAAACATAGAAGTTAACTCAAAAGATTCCAATCAAGTCTTGTGAACCCGAAGTCTTTCAACTAAGGGTGAAATCAACAAGATGATGGAATGAAGTATAGGGTTTTGGGTCTACTCAAAACCCGCCACTAATGCGCGAATTAAGTTGGATGTGTCCCAACCAAGTCTCAAAACACCTAAAATTCTATAAACATGTTAATTCCTAAAAAAAGCTCAAATTATGCTAAAAAATATAATCCATAGTCAAACCTAACAAAACTCTCGGGATGCTCCAATTTATTAAAATAAATAATAATAATAAATTAATTAATTAATAAAAACACCAAAGAAAGAAAACCAATCCCCGGCAACGACGCCAAAAATTGATGCGCCCCGAACGCGTCAATAAAATAAAGTTTCCTAAACCAACTATTTTGTAGAATAGTGGCAAATGGTCGATCCCACAAAGATTGGTAGTCTTTCTAAGGTTAAAAACAACGAAAATGAAACATTCGGGGGTTTTAAAATAAATAATTTAACTAACTAAACTAACTAAACTAAATAAATAAAATAACGAAACTAATTTTGAAAACAATTAATGAACACCTAAGTAACACCTAGGTCTACAGTTCCACAAATCAGGATCAAGATTCAATGACAATCATGGTCTTCAATCTTTCCCAAAAAGTTATTAATTTAAATTCTCCTAGATTAGCTATAGAAAATCAACATCCGCCAGAAATTCCTCATTCCCCTAATCTCGATAGACAGGGACGTCCTCTACTAACTACTTCCCTAATTAATGCATATTCCTAGACATCTCGCCAATCGGGTTTAACACAAGAACCGCAGTAATATGGATCTATGGAAACACTAGTCCTAAATAACCGAATCGCATCCGCTTCCGATTTAACCTAGATTCGATTATTGCACACTCAAGAATCGAAAGGGTTTTACGGCAAACAAGTGAGTGTTCATCACTTTATTGGTCCAAAAGCACAATTACACGGATACTAATTGTCCAAATAACTATACGTTATCCTTCAAAAAGCATGCATTGGCCACATACATACCCTAGATCTAAACCATATTCCTTAAAATCAACAACAATGAAATAGGAGAATTTAAACTAAATTAAATAATAAAATAAAAGATCTCACATAATATGACATGAATCCATAATCCCGACTTGTTTTCCCGCCGACCTAAGCAATCGTCGAGAGAAGTCGATGCTAAAAATATAATAGTTGTTGTTCTCTAATAATACCCTAGGGTTCCTAATATATAAAACTACTAAAAATTGGTCCCAGGAGGTGAGAGAAACTAATTTTGGGGTTGGTGGAGTGACTTGTGCGCCGAGGAGCATCGTATGGTTGTTTTTGGGCTTGAAATCACATTTTGTCCACGTGTCGCATGCCGATTGGTCGTTTTGTCCGTCGTGCGCCGACGTGGTATTCTCCCATTAGTCCAGACCGCTATTACGACATGGTGTTATGTAATGTGCGAGCGACATGTGAAGGCAAGAGGGTGAAAAATTTGCATAACTCGGCAAAAAACTGGGAGATCGCACGGTTACGAATCCTAAGGAAATCGAAGAGCTCGTTGAATGAGGAGAAAAAATGGTTGGGACGTTGGGTAATTATGATGGTGACGTGGCGCGTCTCGATTGGTGGAGAAAATGGAGACCGCCGATATGGCGCGTTCGGATTGGTGGAAGAAGCTGTTGTGACGTGGTGGACACAGAAACGAGTTGGGCCAATGGACGACTAACATGTGGCACGTTGAGGTGGGAATTTGGACCAATAGTATGTCGCCACGTGTTAATTGGTCGGCCTTATCCTCTATTCTACCCACCGCACCGCATGTAACTCGAGGCAAATAGTCCGCTCCGATCAATGCATGTAAATACTCCATTTTGAGTATTTTTCGCCACGAATTCAACCGTGTATTCCGTTTCACCTAAAAATGACCAATAAATATAATTAAATACATATTTTAGAGACTTTCTATATTAAATTTACTAAAATAAACTACTAAAATTATATAAATATCGACTTATCACGGTACTAACTTTATTCTAAAACTCAAGATAATCCATATCTTGTGCTTCCCAAAGTCCCAACTTCATATTATGTTTTCCAAATGATTCTCAATCGCTTGAGACTTAATTTAAATATATTTTAATATTTTCCTGAGCGTTTAAAGATTATAATAGTTCAATACCAATTTTCAAGAAATCCATGTTCAATACTTATGCACATGAATTATTTGGACTTCCCTTTCAACAAATTTCTTATTGGTTTTGTAAGCGATACTTTCATCTCGTTATATCGTACATAACTACTTACAACACCTTTGTGAACTCAGACTTCACAAGTCTATTTCACATCCATTTACACTCGTTTCATTTTACAAGCTTATTTTCTCTATTAATTATCCCTTTCAACCAAAGTTTTTATCCTCAATTGAGCCAAACCAAGGCTATGATACCAACATTGTCGGACCTCATCTAATTAAGGCATCTCGACCGCCTTGATTTCTTTTCATCCCCCGATAATCTAGTAGCCTTAACCTCTCCATCAATAAACAATTAAGAATGAAGATCTTGTAATCATCAATTATAAATATTATCAACCACAATGGATTTTAATTTGTGTCTTATTTAAGTTAAAGGTGTAGAGGTGGTGTTGATGAAGAAGAAATATTAATTTCATTTGGATATCCTAATTAAGCTAAGTAAGTGCCCATAATTTCACGTAGTTTTAATGTTTATGGATTCATGGTAGGTTGGATTAATTTATTGTTTGTAGTTTGATTTTATGAAGTTGATCTTAGTTGATATAAAAGAAAAAAGGAAGAAGAAGAATATGGTTGTTGATTTTGAATAAAAGAAAAGAAAAGAAAAAGGGTGATGGCTGGTCTCCCTTGTCTTTTCCGTGAAAACGAAAGTGAGAATGGGGATCGCATGCTTTGTGCGTCGATCCCCACTCCGTCGGGTCGGTCAAGCTTTCTGGCAAGCCCAACGGGTCGAATCAGTCCATTCGGCCGCGAACCCAGCTCAGGGGGCTAAAATCCCATTCTAACAAAAAAATATGTTTTGTAACATTAATTTATAAAAAAATCATAAAATATTACATAAAATTTAGAAAAAAACTCAAGAAAAATAGGAACAATGAGAAAAATAGGAAGAAAGTGAATTTGGAGATTTTTCGAGAAATTTCTCACTAAGATTTCTCTCGAAAAACATGTCATCACTATAAATTCTATATTTTGAGCTACTTTGGGATTTAAAAATCTAAATTATATCAAATAGGCTCAAATACACCTAATTCATTGTAAATTGATACCAGGGGCCTAGAAGACTAGTATCGGGTATCGATCGTGTATTTTGAGGCGTGCGAGAAGCTGCGATTTTTTTGATATTTTGAGTATTGAGGTAAGTAAACCGGTAAAAAATTCAATATTAGTCCTTGTACATTTTCTTGCTTTATTTAATGAAATGATTGTCATTATTGGACTATACTTCCCTATCGGGTGACATAGTGTCTAAGTGGTTTGGTTTAGTCATTGTCCACTCGCGGGTTGAGTAGGCGACGAACTCTCGTGGCTTTCCGACTGTCCGAATCCTTTGAGTAAGCATCCGCCATGTGTTATGGCTCGTCTCGATATTCGAGTTCTATTGTGGTTGAGCATCCATTTTAGTATGTGGCTCCCTTTAGAATTTTCTCGATCGCGGCTCAAGTGAGCCGATAGTGCCAAATGGATTAGGTGCGGTCGAAGCGGCTTTGACTCGTCGCACCGGTGTTAGACATTTACATATTTCAAATGGCTTTGAACCCACGTATAGAGTGTCGGGACCACTTACTCGTATCCTTTGCTTCGAGTCACTTGGTCCCTACCGTTGATCATTGTAGTTTGTCCGTCATGCGTTTTCTTGTTCTTTCTCAAAGCATTTTATTTCTTTCCAAAGATGATTTATAGACTTCTTTATTGTTTAATCCGAATCGCATTAAACTTCTTCCGGATTTACTTATTGGAATTGTTTCCACTTTTGGTGAAAATTGTAGGTCCCTCTAGTAGCGAGGGCAAGGAGCATGTGATTGGTGATTTCTTCGAGCTTCCTCAAAGTCAACTCCTCTTTGTTACTACAATAGGTTTATTTTTGATATTTCGAATTGTTCATATTATATATACTTATATTTTTGGTTACCTTGGGGTTCATTTTGGGTTGTGAGACGTTTGATACATGTATATAACACTTCTTCACATGGTTTGTCACCATATATATACATGAGATCTATTTTTGCAGGATTTCCATACCTAGACATGTCCCGACTATCGTTTACTTATTTAAGTTGTTTTAAATATCTTTAAATTATGCTAGATAAACATTAATCCTTGTTAAACTAAATAACAAATCAAATAATCAACTAATGATTGAATAACTTAGATAAGAGGTACGACTAGGCTTGCGTTGACTCTCTACTGGGTTGAATTGAGAGGTCTATATAGGTTTAGGCTAGGCGGGACCCGGTTTTTGGGGTTTAGGGTTGTTACATATTCTCGGTGTTATTTCAAAGCATTGGAAAATTGTTAGGGCTAATTTTCTTGTTTTTTCAATTGTTTTCATAAGTAACTTATATCAATCATTAAAACTTATATTAAGGTAGAATTGACTTGTAATAAGAAAATTAGGATATGTAACTAACTAATAATTTTATTAGCTAAATAAATAAATAAACATATAAATAAGCAAGCAAGTAAATAATGCAACTTGCATAAAGGCCATATAAGCAAAAACAACTCGATTACTTCCCTTAATTGAAATTACCTCGGTGTTTAAATTTTGGAATTATTTCTAATATAAGAGTCAAAAGTGAGAGAATAAAAACATACTATACTAATACTAAACTCCTACTAAATTCAAAAAATGAGTGAATAAAAATATTTTTGAACTTTCATTTTAAAACCTTTGAAACTATAACACAATAAGAGTATGAACCGATAAATCAAGAAATTGACTTAAAGATTTTAACTTGATTTTTTAGCCTGAAATTTTTCAACTATGGGTAAAATCAACAAAATGGTGAAACTAGAATCTAGTCTTTTGGGTTCTACTTAAAGACCTGCAATTAATACGGCGACTTAAGCTAGATTTTTGATTTCCAACCAAGTCTCAAAACACATAAATCATAGCAAGTAATCAACTTCCTAAAAATATAATAACTCAAATCATGCTAGTTAAAATTTAATTGAAAGTAAAACCGGACACCAAACATAATGTATTCTCTCTTTCCTTCATCTCAAGACTCCTTTAACCGTAAAAACTAATAAATGAAGTTTGGGATTAACTTAAATGGTTGAATAACTATAATGAAGTGAACTAAAATAAACTAGAAATAATGCATGAAACAAAATGAAATAAAGTGGGTTGCTTCCCAACAAGCGCCTTTATTTTAAGTCATTGGCTAGACATAGCTCGAAAGGTCACGTAACGCCCATTACTTTGGAATAGTCGCGAATAAATAGATTCACCGTAGCCTTGGGCAATGAAATTGGCATGTCCTCCTTGAGAGATTTGAGTTCATCTTGGAATTATAACACATACGTATCCATATAGTATTGACCGCCTAACACATAGTTGTCAACACCACATAAAATTTCCAAGTTCCCCTTTTGTTCAATCCCCATTTCAAATTCCATAAGCATGCGTGAAACAAGATGTGGATTCATCAACACTAGAGGTTGATCTTCCTTGCTTTCTTCATATGGTTCATCTCGACCTTTATTGAATGTGTTCAACTTCAACTTCCTTTTCGGTTTTCTTCTTCATTAGTTGTGCAATCATGGAGACATGACATGTAATTTGGTTCTAGTTCCTCATCCAGGTTCTTTTTTTTATTCATTTAGGTCATTATCTACTAGTGGTGGCTCAACCATCTTTTCACATGAAGATTTGCTCGAGGTCTCATCATCGAGCAATTCATCAATCTCTCCTTATATTCACATTTCTAATAACCAAGCATTAAACCATTCTTTTCAAGTCTCAAATTGTTGTGAAATCTCCTTATGCAATTTCAACTCATTTTGTAGTGATAGTAAAAGTTCTTGATGTGGATGAACTAATGGACTAGGCTTATAACTTCAATATTCATCATCATCATCTGGATAGTTTGGATAAACATCAATAAGTTGAGAATAATCTCCACAAAAAGGTTAAGGTCTAACTGTCGCACATTAAAACACAGATTAGAAAAATCTTGTTCATCATTAGATTTACCTACCTCTTTCACACTTTTATAGTGTGTGTCTTCATATTTATCATGACGAGTTAGAGTAGAAGGTTATGAATTAATCCTATAAAAGGTTAGAGACAAGGATCTAAATAGAAAAATGAAAATATAAATAAAGAAAAAGCAAAGAAAACTACATGAATCTCCAAGAATCGCGCCATAAATTGACACGTGTCAAGCGTGTATAATAAATTTCTCACCTCTCGTTATACTATTAGATGTGTAGTATTGGGACGGCCCCCCCTAATTTAAAAATTAATTAATTATTTAATTTCGGACTATAACCCAACTCGGACTCCACGTGGACGTCATAGATTAATACAGAGCACGCCTACCGAGATATAATTCTTTATATTATATTTACGTGATGCTTGTTTATTATGGTTATTTTACTTTGAATTATAGCATTACGCCTTTGTACCATTGATTATCGCGTTTTGCATGAGTTACGAGTGCGGTGAATAGCGCCTCGAGATGTGTGCGATCTTTGGTACGAGAATAAATAACTTAGACGAACTTATTAATGGTAAACAATAATAATATAAGCTAAGTAGTCTTAACAAGCTTGAATAATGTATTAAAATGTTAATAGGTCAAGAACAAACGATACGCCTTGTGATGATGCGATGACGCCTTAGGCATTACGTGAGTAGGCAAAACTTAGTCTAAGCATGATACATAAATTGACCAATAAAACATAGGCTAAACTATTTAAGTCATTAATGTGCCTAAGATGTGTAATTAGGCTAAATAAAAGAATTTTTGTCCGAGTAAGAAAATCATTAGAAAACCTTATATGACTTATTAAATTGAAACATATGTGACATAACAACATGGTTGGAGTCGATAGGATCCTTTAATGAACCTCGAGATACGTGTGTTGGGACTTGATTAGGTGAATTAGTATAAAAGGGGACTTAGCCCATATTATTTTTCTTAGACATGCAAACTAGAGCATTCTTGCTCAAGAGACAAGGAGGTGGATTTGATCCATTCGAGGAGTTTTGGAGCAATTGGGAGCTTAACAAGGGGGATGCAGGAGCAAAATTTATCAAAGATTCAAGGTTTCGAGTTTAGGTAACTCAAAACTCTAGTTATTTTCTTCACTTTTGCTCTAATGGTGTATTGAAATGCAAAAAAAATGGGGGTTTTTGCCAAACGAATTTTGAAAAGATTTATTTGATGATTTACATGGTTATTAGACTCAATATAATGAACTAAATGCTTGGGAAATCTTGGCTTTCAAACTGATTTTTAGGTATGAATATGATGAATTGCATGTTGATGATGATGATTTGATGAATTTGTTGAAATCGGCGTTGTTGACGTTATTTTTGCAATTGCTATTGATGAAGAAAAGAAAAAGAAAAAAAAAAAAAAAAACAGGGGGAAGGGATCGCAAATTGTCTCGCAAGGAGACACCAAAGGGGGTCTCGCACGCACGCGTCGTATGTGCTTGCGAGCCCTCGGCCGAGCCCGCTTAGGCCCCGGTTCAAGTGAGCCCAACCCCATTTATTAATTAAATTGAAAATTAAATACAAATAAATAAATACATTATAAAAAATATAAAAAAAATAAATAATAATTACGAAAAACTCAGAAAAATTATAGACAATATAAAGAATTGGGAAAAAGGTATAAAATTGGGCTTCGATATTTTTTCAGGTGTTTGGCATCTCGGTGTAACTCGGAAAAGATGTCACAACTAAAAATTAGAATAAAATTTTATTTTTTGTTCTCACAATATAAAATCAATTAATGTTACCATAAATTATTTAAAATTGGTATGTAGGACACTCGGAACCTAGGGAAGCTTAGAGGATCGACGGACGGGTATTCCGAGTACGAGCGAGTGGGTAGGATCGGATTTTTATCGCATTTTGGTAACTAAACCACACCGAGAAAAACAAGTAGTATTTATTTATCGCTTTATTTCATTATTCCACCGAAATTATGTCGTTTTGGTTTGTTTGACTACTCAACTCATGCTTGTGTTTGTATATGGTCGACGAGACGGTATGACCCCTTACCGGCTCCTCGTGATTAGCGATTCGATTTGTTGCTATAGTTACGGTCATGCACTAGGCTACGCGTGAGAGTTACTCGTGAGTTGATGATTTGAGAGATGGTGTTGTGAGGAGTTAACTCCAACACGATTTCTCTCCTTTGAGGCGGATTGGCGGGAGTTTTAAACTCTCGACCAATAGAGTTCCTCATTAACATTGAAGTAGTGGTGGGGAGTTACTTCGTCACCGAGTCTCCTTGGTCCAAGTATTATTAGTCCCGAGTTCGGCAAACATAAACCACATTCGCGTTCGACATTTATTACTTTCTTAGTGACTTATCTTTATGCCATTATCCTTTTTCAATTGCATTTCTTATTGACTAGCATAATTTGCGGCCGTTTTATTTACATTCTTATTAAATGCAACTTATGTTTCTTTTGGGGATTTACTCATTAGACTCGCCATCAACTTTTTGCATGGATGAGTGAATGCGAGATCCTAGGACGAGCTTTTGAGGAAGGCCGTACATGGTGACTTCATCTAATCATTGAAAGCTTATGCTAGCCATCTCGTAGGTGTTTGCATACATTATATTACTGCTTTTGGGTATATTTTGGGAGACTTAATACACTCGATACATGTATATTGATTCTATTGTATATTATGTTGCCTTATATATATGGTATACTTTTGATGGGTTTTCCTCTACTAAGGGTTTGTTAATGAAGTAAATTTTTTATTATTTATTATTCACTTTATCTAAAATGAAAGACTTATGCTATTATTGATAACTTACACTCAATAACTCACATATTTAGTTGAAAATACCAAGGAGCAACTAAATAACTTATCAAATAAGTTAAGTGAGATAAAGGAATATATTAACTAAACCAAATTAAGAACGCAATTTTCATAAAACACTGGATAATTGGAAAAGTTAGGCTAATTGAAAAGGTAAGTACTTGTCGCAGTTGTCATAGATATGCATGCAGATGATGGGTATGACCTGGTGATATGTCTGGTGGCATAACGGGACCTAGATTGCTTTAGGATTCGGGGCCACCACAAATAGTGGTAATTGAGATCGTCTCCACATGGATTGTGTAACTTTCTTGATCAAAAAGGTTTTTATTATTTTTGTTTTTGTCACTAATTACTTATTAATAATTAACTTAATTAACACAAATTAAAGTCACTAACATTCAAATAAATTCAATTCAATAATATAAATAAATATCTAAACAAATATCTAGAACAATGAAACATCAATCCATTTTGCTTCCAAATATGTTACTCAATTCATATACTCATGGACATACTTTATAAAGTATGATAGATCATTAAACTCTAATCATAAGTAAGTAAATAGCTTTTAGCCTTGACCATTTGGATACACAAACACATTAACTTCACGCAATAAAACCGTATTGCACTTTATGAAAACTTTGAACTACTAAATTGAAAACTTTGGAAGCCACTTCAACATTAGATTTAGATATCAAATTCACCTATGACATCTAAATGATCATACTTTCCAAATAATCCTAGTTACTACCTTAAATTAGATAATGAATCAAAACATCACAATACACATTTGCCACTTGTGCACTTAACACTTAGATTCATGATTGCAATTCATAAATAACAACCTATAAAAACAATGAATTAAAGAACATGATTGGTGTAAAGCATTAAGCACACATTTATCTCATCATGACTACATTGCAAAATAAATCTAGTTCATATTCGGACTTTGTGTAGATCAATAAACTACTCACTCATGATCGTAAATAACATTGCAATAATATAAATAAAAGACATAGATAAATATCTCTCAATTGAATACTTGAATCTTCAAAAGTGATGAAAAGCGATAAACAAAAAATCCAAACTAAAACTTCCTAAAACTAGTAAATATGGCTCTAAAAGCGATCAAGGGCTTCAAGGGCAATTAATTTCGTAGCCTAGCATTCTTATTTATAGTATTCTAGGTAGTAAATATCCCAAACTAACTCGAACTACTCGTTGTTATCTAAAATCCATGATATTTGGTCCATCGATTCCGAGCAATTCGTGTTTAAGTGGAATCATGGCGAAATCTTAGGAATTATATGTTGGGGCATGTGCCCTAGGTCAATCCATTAACTTGTCTTTATGAATACTTTTAGTTAATAAAATAGAGGATTTCATTTGTTGTTTATTATAATTAATTTGCATGTTTACATTATAATAAGATCCATGGGTATTTACATAAATATCATAAATGTCTCTAGTCAATCATTATCTTGGGAACTATAATGAATTAAGACTAGTGTGAGTCTTGATTGATGATCATATGATGATTATACGTATAGGGATACAAATCAAAATCACGAGTACTTGTTAGGGAACAAAGTACTAGACCGAATTCGCTATGAGAACATCACATGGATTAACTCATAGTTGTTTCTCATGATAGGTATATTTTTCGGTCCTCGACTTGAGATTACCAAAGACTTCAACATTAGGAACACAATGATTTAACACAATCAAACGTTGTCTTTAACTTAGGATGATTATAAAGGTTGTGATTGGTTACTATGTGAGCAATGTGATGAAGTTGTGTAATCGAGATAGGATTTGTCCCTCTTATATAAAGAGAGATATCCAAAGTGGATCCCTCGATGTGTTAGATCGTTAAAAGGCCTAGTCGAAGTGAATTGATATTGATCAATGTCACTTGGATGTTTTCAATCTACCTAGAGATCGAGACTAGTACGATTGAACATGTTGGATGACAAATCCATGCCTTATATTTAATCAAAAGGATATCTTGTGACAAAAGGATGTTATATACACTATTGATTAGGTTGTATCGATTTGATATTCGTACAACTTGGGTAGTCATAATGTCTTGCTAGAGGCGCTTATGACTTGTATACCAAAATATGTTTTGGTACACCGCCAACGTTGTGTGAGCCTATTGGGTCGCACACTAAGAATGGTTTTGCGAGATTTTAAGATGGTTTAGAAAAATGAATTTTATATGATAAAATTCATGACAGAAACGTCCTTGTGGTATATTACACTTATACTTCTTTATGTAGGGGTATATGTGTAATTTACTTAACCGTCTATATACAAGAGGTTGTATAAATAGACGTTTTAAGTTATAACACACGCATGAAAGATTAAGGGCCGAAACTATATTTTCGTTTCGAAACGTATTAGGGTTTTCGGTACGGTATGGATCGTTTTGGAGAGAAACAAAAAGGTTTGGTAAAAGCTAGCACTTCGAATCTCGTACGCCGTTCGTGTGTGGATTTCTTGGTAGAGAGGCGTTCGTCGTTAGCGGCGCATAGAGATCGATCAACCTTCGAAATGTATATTGCGATCGAGGTATGATTAAGTTTTCATGGTTTAAACGTTTTTAATGGAATTAGATTTGGACCCCTGTTGGGGTTTTGTCAAAATTGTTTTGTAATTTCATTGCGTATGAACCTCAAAACTCAACGGTGGTATCGAGCCTTCGAGTTCGATTCCATTAAATTCATTGCATGTTTTCTTCGATATATACATGATATATGATTGAAAACATGTTAATAGTTGATGTATATGCGATATACATAAGTTTTTGTGAGATTTATTATCATGTTTTGTGTATATGATACATATATTCGTGATTTAATTGAAATCAATTTCGTACATGCTAGTAACCATGTTAGGTTAATTCGAATAATTTTAATGAATTGGATTTCGTGTTCGTGATTCATGACACCATTAGGTATAATCTTTATTTTTCATGTATTGATGCATGGATGAAATCTCTGTAATTCAGTATGCATATTTAGGTTACATTGTTTTAAGTTTCTTAAATTGTATAAGTCTTAATATTAATTTGAAACTAATATGATTAGGTTCGATCGAGATAGTAGTTCATGATTCAATTACATGTTTGTGATTATTTGGATGAGGACCGAATTTGCAAATAATTATTTTTCGAAATTATTTATTTATCTCGTTATATCTATTCTGTTATGAAATTTCTATTTGATAAGAGATAGATAGCAAATTAGATTAGGAGATATTAGCAAAATCGGTTTCGTTATCCCTATTGGATAGGAGATAAATATCGCGAATTTTGTTATTGGTGATATGCTAGGATTCAAATAACTTAAGTCCTAATTGGATTAGGATAAGATGATTAGTTAGATGTGGTCCGGGTTAAATAAAATGTTTTAATTGACTTAATTTCGGATAAATTAAGGGGTTAATTTAGGATAATAAAATCAGCGAAAAAATATGATTTTCTATAGCGAATTTTAATTTTCGGAATTTAAATTCATCTCCTAAAAAAAAAAAAAAGTGGCGCGCGCCCCTGTTCCCCATCAGCCATTGGCCGCCCGTGGGACCACCGTCTAACTAACTAATCCTAGCGCACGAAAATTCTTTTATTAGTGAACAAGTATAAAAATTTCCAAATTGTTTAGTGATTGAACAAATCAATAAAATATATGATACTTCATTGTTTACATAAAATCACTAAAGCTGAATAAGATCCCTCTATTAAGTTTCAAGTCTCGTGTCATCCATTTTAAACACTTGTCAATGCCTCGATCACACTAATATAGTTTCACCATAAATCGGGTGTATTATGTTATCTTGGTGAGACAAGTTGGGTAAGAGTTACCTAAATGTTTAAAATGGTCCAACTTAATAAAGCTATCAAAATAGTTTTGAGCTTTAGGCATATGATGAGATAAAAAACATGATAAGACATAAAATGTCACGTATCTCATAAAAGTATCTAAAATTACATAAGATGTAATTGGTAACATTACCTACCTAAATAATCTAGTTCGTGTTTCATGTCATAGCTGTCATAGAATTAGTGAAATATGGATTTAAACAGTATGTTTTAGGAGGGTTGTTAATTTAGTGGGAGTCTATTCCTCTATACTAAAATAAACTTTGCATAATCTTTATTGTAGATCAATGGCCTCTTCAAGTAACAATAATCCCTTGTCACTGCGATCCATCCTTGAGAAGGATAAGCTATCTGGGACTAACTTTCTTGGATCGGTTCGAAACTTGAGAATTGTTCTCAAGCATGAACGCAAGTTGTATGTTTTGGATGCTCCAATCCCGAGGACCCACCAGCCAATGCTACGAAAGTGTGAAGGATGCGCATAATAAGCATGTCAACGATTCTACCGATGTTGCATGTATTATCTTCGGCAACTATGGTTCTGAACTTCGAAGGACATGGAACTAATGGAAGCCTACGACATGGGTAACTTATTTGAAGGAAATGTTCCAACAAAGAAGCTAGGCAAGAAAGGTTCGAGACAATCAAGAACCTACATTCTTGCAAGATGACCGAGGGTGCGTCGGTTAGTCCTCATGTTCGAAGATGAAAGACTATGTTGACCAAACTTGATAGACTCGGATTTCCCATAAGCCGAGTTGGCTACGAATTTGATCTGAATTCATTACAGAGAGTTACTCACAATTCGTGATGAACTACAATATGAATAATATGGAGAAATCAATTTCGAGTTGCATTTGATGCTCAAAAGCTGCCGAACAAAATATCAAGAAACCCCTACAGTAATGTGTTGATGGTCCAAAAGGGAAAGGGAATGAAGAAGAAAGGCAAAGGCAAGGCTATAGTTGCCAAGGTTCTTCGCGCACTGTCGCAAAGCTTGTGGAACAAGTCAAGCCCCACTGTTCTCGCTTCAAAACACCCAAAAGAAATGGAAGGAAATTGTCATTTTTGCCATGCACTGGACATTGGTTGAAATTGCAAACTCTATCTGGAAGATCTAAAGAAGAAAAAGGGTAGTGCGACTACCACTACAGGTATTTATGTTATTGAAATTAATTTATCTACTAGTGATTCATGGGTATTAGATACTGGGATGTGGATCTCACATTTGTATAAATGTGCGGGGATTCCCTGAAGTAGAAAGTTGAAGAAAGGAGAAGTCATCCTCCGCGTAGGGAATGGAGCAAGAGTTCGCCCTGTTTGTTGGATCATATGACTTAGTCTTACCTAGTGGACTTGTTTTAACTTTAAATAATTGTTATTTTGTGCCTACCTTGAGCGAAACATCATTTCTGTTTTATGCTTGGATATGGATTGTTTTGATTTTATTATTGCGAATAATAGATGTTCCATTTCTCGTAAAGGCATATTTAATGCAAATGTTGATTTGTGTGATGGTCTTTATATTCTAAGCATGAAAAGGTCCACCGATAATCCAGTCTTTAACATATATACAAAGAGATTCAAGTCAAATGATTTGAATCAAACCTATCATTGGCATTGTCGTCTCGGCACATAAATGAGAAACGCATAACTGAAGCTCCATAAAGATGGACTTCTAGATTCATTTGATTTAGAAACATATGAAACGCGCGTATCTTGTTTACTAGGCAAGATGACTAAAAGTCCATTCTTGGACACGGTGAAAGGACAAGTGATTTATTGGGTCTAATACATGCGATGTATGCGGTCCTATAAACACAATAGCTAGAGGAGGTTATCGGTACTTCATTACATTTATCGATGATTTCAAAGCATATATGGTTATGTATATCTTATGAAACATAAAGTGAATCATTTGAGATGTTTCAAACGTTTCAAAATGAAATGCGAATCAACTTAGTAAAACTATCAAAACACTTGGTCGGATCGAGGTGGTGAATATTTGAGCCAAGAATTTGATGATCATCTTAGAAATTGTGGGATTGTCTCCCAATTGACTCCACCAGCAACTCCACAATGGAATGGAGTTTCTGAAAGGAGAAATCGAACCTTATTAGATATGGTTCGATCTATGATGAGTCATGCAGATCTTCCATTATCATTTTGGGGGTTATGCATTACAAAGCTCGCAGCTTTCACTCTAAATCGAGTTCCTTCTAAAGCGGTTGATAAAACACCATATGAGATATGGTACGGGAAGAGACCTAATTTGTCTTTCCTTAAGATTTGGGGTTGTGAGGCTTACGTAAAGCGACAAGTCTCAGAAAAACTAGCACCTAAATCTGACAAGTGTTTATTTGTGGGGTATTATAAGGAAACAAAAGGATATTACTTTTATAATCCCGGCGTGAGAACAAAGTGTTTGTTGCTCGGTATGGTTCCTTTATGGAAAAACAGTTTATTTCAAAAGACACTAGTGGGAGAGAAATAAATCTTGAAAAAGTTCAAGAATCACGAGATAAACACGAGCAACTCTTTGGAAGTTCAACAACGTTCGAACCGTTGAACCTCCACAAGTGACACAAGGCCCACGTAAAACGGTAGGGTAAGACATGAGCCGAGAGAGATTCGAATTTCTCATTCTTGCGATAGTCATGATGTGTTACTTATGGATCAAAATGAGCCCACCACTTATCGGGAGGCTATGCTGGACCGGACTCAGATAAATGGCTAAGTGCCATGAACTCGAGTTGCAATCCATGTATGATAACCAAGTTTGAAACTTGGTTGATTTACCTGAAGGTGGTAAGACCATTGGATGTAAAATGGGTTTTCAAGAAGAAAACCGACATGGATGGCAAAGTGCATACTTTTTAAGCAAGACTTATAGCAAAAGGTTTCAAAGCGGACTCAATGTGTTGATTATGATGAAACTTTTTCGCTTGATAGCCATGCTTAAATCCATAAGAATCTTAATTGCCATTGCTATATATTATGACTATGAGATATGGCAAATGGATGTAAAAACAACATTTCTTAATGGAAAGCTGCTTGAAGATGTGTATATGACACAACCTGAAGGTTTTGTACATCCTGAGAATTCTAGGAAGCTATGCAAGCTTCAAAGATCTATTTTTGGATTAAAGCAAGCTTCGGAGTTGGAATATTTGTTTTGATTAAGCAATCAATGATTTTGGTTTTATTAAGAACGAAGATGAGCCTTGTGTATATAAGAAGGTCGGTGGGAGTGTAGTTATTTTTCCGTGCGTATGTCGATGATATATTACTCATTGGAAATGACATCCCAACATTGCGAGAATGTCAAGTCTTGGTTAGGGAAGTGTTTCTCAATGAAAGACTTAGGAGATGCGACTATATCCTAGGGATAAAGATCTATAGGGATAGATCTAAGAGGTTAATCGGCCTAAGTCGAGTGCTTACATAGACAAGGTCTTTGAATAGGTTCGGTTTTGCAAGACTCTAAAAGTGGATTGTTGCCAATGTCTCATGGCATAAGTCTCAAAGAAGATTCAATGTCCTAAGACAAATGATGAGCGAGACCGTATGAATAAGATTCCATATGCATCAGCTATTGGATCTATCATGTATGCCATGTTATGCACTCGACCTGATGTATCATATGTTTTGAGCACTACAAGCAGATATCAGTCAGATCCTGGTGAGAGTCACTGGATAGCAGTAAAGAACATTCTTAAATACTTAAGAAGGACTAAGGAAATGTTCTTGGTCTATGGAGGTTTTGAAAATGATCTAGTTGTAAATGGTTACACAAATGCAAGTTTTCAAACTGATATAGATGATTTTAGATCGCGAGTGTGTGTTTACTTTGATTTGGGGTGCGGTAAAATTTGGAAAAGTTCGAAGCAAGAGACTATGGCGAGATTCTACAAAAGTTTGAATATATTGCATCGTCCGATGCAAAAGGGAAGCGATTTGGATCAAAAAGTTCATTTCGAACTAGGTGTGGTTCCAAGTATTGCTAACCCTGTTTATTTGTATTGTGACAATAACGGGGCAATAGCATAGGCCAAGGAACCTAGATCACACCACGAGATCCAAACATATACTCGAAGCGTTTTCATCTCATCGAGAGAAATTATTGAGAGGGAGACGTAAAGATTTGCGAGTACCTATCGAAGACAACGTTGCGGATCCATTGACAAAAGTTCTTCCACAAGCAAAACATGATGGTCATGTTAGATCATTAGGCATTAGATGCATGTATGATTGGCCCTAGTGCAAGTGGGAGATGTTGGGGCATGTGCCCTAGGTCAATCCATTAACTGTCTTTATGAATACTTTTAGTTAATAAAATAGAGGATTTCATTTGTTGTTTATTATAATTATTTGCATGTTTACATTATAATAAGATCCATGGGTATTTACATAAATATCCTAAATGTCCCTATCGATCATTATCGGGAACTATAATGAATTAAGACTAGTGTGAGTCTTGATTGATGATCATATGATGATTATACGTATAGGGATACAAATCAAGATCATGAGTACTTGTTAGGGAATAAAGTATTGGACCGAATTCCGCTATGAGAACATCACATGGATTAAGTCATAGTTGTTTCTCATGATAGGTATATTTTTCAGTCCTCGACTTGAGATTACCAAAGACTTCAACATTAGGAACACGATGATTTAACACAATCAAACGTTGTCTTTAACCTAGGATGATTATAAAGGTTGTGATTGGTTACAATGTGAGCAATGTGATGAAGTTGTGTAATCGAGATAGGATTTGTCCCTCTTATATAAAGAGAGATATCCAAAGTGGATCCTCGATGTGTTAGACTGTTAAAAGGCCTAGTCGAAGTGAATTGATATTGATCAATGTCACTTGGATGTTTTCGATCTACCTAGAGATCGAGACTAGTACGATTGAACATGTTGGATGACAAATCCATGCCTTATGTTTAATCAAAAGGATATCGTGTGACAAAAGGATGTTATATACATTATTGATTAGGTTGTATCGATTTGATATTCGTACAACTTGGGTAGTCATAATGTCTTGCTAGAGGCCGCTTATGACTTGTATACCAAAATGTGTTTTGGTACACGCCAACGTTGTATGAGCCTATTAGGTCGCACACTAAGAATGGTTTTGCGAGATTTTAAGATGATTGAGAAAAAGCGAATTTTATATGATAAAATTCATGACATAAACGTCTTTGTGGTGTATTACATTTATACTTCTTTAAGTAGGGGTATATGTGTAATTTACTTAACCGTTTATATACAAGGGTTGTATAAATAGACGTTTTAAGTTAGAACACACGAATGAAAGATTAAAGGCCGAAACTCTATTTTCGTTTCAGAAACGAATTAGGGTTTTTTGGTACGCTCTGGATCGTTTTGGAGAGAAACAAAAAGGTTTGATATTCTCTCGAAGCTAGCACTTGGAATCTTGGCCGTCATTCGTATGTGGACTATCTTGGTAGTAGAGGCGTTCGTCGTTTGCGCCTTAGAGATCGATCAACCTTCGTAAAGGTATATTGCGACCGATGTATGATTAAGTTTTCATGGTTTAAACGTTTTTAATGGAATTAGATTCGGATCTGTTGGGGTTTTTGTCAAAATTGTTTTGTAATTCCCATTGCGTATGAACCCCAAAACTCAACATTATAGTCTTTGTTTCCAGCTATTCGTGTAGCGATTCATGTGCATAGGAATTCTTTGAGGAATCTCTGGTTATAAAATCCAATTTTTCTTTGATTCGTTGATGATTTTTTGCGTACCACTTCCACTCAATTAAATCCTTCACTTTTTTCCCTTTTTACTTCATTTCTTCATATATTTCAATTACACAACGTCACTTCATCACTCGTCACATTAGCCTTATGGGCCTCGCTTCATTACCTCATGATTTGTGCAACACGTTGTCGATGTAAATCCAACATAAAATTACAATAAATGCATTTACATCGTTTTTTCGCCCCTGGTTTCAAATATATACCTTAAGAACACGAAAATAAAGAAATATAAGCTATTATGACCATATTTTAGAGACTTTACCTCATAAAAGATACTAAAATACTCCATAAAATGTGCGTAATTTATGACTTATCACTTGCCCACCAAAAATCTATTTTTCTAGATGCATTGGATGAAAGTCTAAGTTCCATTCACAATGTCCTCATTAAATAGTGAAGAAGAGATAATGATAGTCACCAGGAGCTTCTCGGTTTAGTGTTCTTCGTCTTAAGGCTCGATAGTTATACTCCACACCTATGTATTTTATCATGATTTTGATGTGACTTATATTCATGCATTTACATTTCCAGTTTATTTACATTACCGCATAAATTATAGCCGCTTGATTTAGATTTCTTTTGAATATTGATGAGTTGCTTTGGGATTTACATGCCCAAGATTTGTTACTATTTGGTGGCGGGTTTCAAATCCTATGACGCAATGAGAAGGCGGTGCTTGGAGACTACCTCTAATCTAGGAGAAGCTCAACAGTTTATCATCGTAGGTGTTTGTACTTATATTTTTGCTATGTATATATGATCTTCGGGAGACTTTTATACTTGGTATATGTATATCAACTATCTTTTTGACTTATCGCCTTATTTGATATACATGGTATACTTTTGTTGGGTTTCGATTACTTAGGGTTTGTTATCATTGCATAATTTGTCTAAATTCTCTATATGCATGTTATTAAAGACTTTTGATCAAATTAATCAACTTATAGCAATTTGATAAATTGTAAATACTTTAACTTGGTAATTTTCATGATGAATAATAATAATAACTCGAAAATCGGTAATTTATTAACAAAGGATGGTAAAGATAAGGTTAAACTTGCGGGTCGTCATAGACAAATGTGCGGGTGATGTGGATTGACTTGGTGACGTGTCGATGACTTAGCGGTGCCCGATTTGCCTTAGAGTTTGGGGTCATCATACTAGGATTGTTTCTAACTTTTGTTTTCTTGTTAAATAACTTTAAATTGCTAAATTCCTTTTACACAAATGTTTAAGTCTTGTTCAACTAAATAACGATCTTAATAAGCAACTAATGGACGAATAACTTGGATAATAGGTCGATTAGGCATGTGTTGACTTCTCGAGGGCGACCGAGGGGTCTACATATGTCTATCTAGGCGGGCATGGCCTATTTTATATGGTCTGCAGGGGCGATCACACGTTGTGGGTAGGATTAGGTTGAAAAAAGTAAGATTTCAATCCTATATACCCTATCGGAACAAGATTTGACGATTCCGATATTGTCCAGCTATAACTATAGTGATTCATCCAAGTTGGAAAAAGGCGAGTCGCAGAAGTGAATTTGTGGTCACGTCCTACCAAAAATCAAGCCTAATAAATAATAGTTGGTTGAACACATTTGTAAATTTGTCATCTCGGATGATAGGTGGGTGATATGATTATGAGGCGAACATGTTGTTTATGGTGACGAGATGAGATGTAGGATGAGCGGTTTGATAGACGAGATGATGGGTAGATGACCTTAGAGTTTAGTGGGAAAAAGGACGGTGCTAGAATGACATCGCTAGAACGCATGCCGAACACACATCTCCTACGCAATCATCTGTGTCCACCTCGAGATGCGAGCTTATGCATTTCGATATTCAAAACACGGTTGGATAGGGGGTGTGCATTCTAGGGGTGTACGTTATAGCATTTTTCGGGCAAAAAAATAAAATGATTGTCAAATGGGTGCGTGGAAAAGTATTATTAAGGAATATTTTAGAAAACTCATATATCATTTTATAGGTGAAGTTAGCACCTTTTTAAGTAGAGACGTGGTCAAAACACATAGTTGAAAAATAGTTGCTCCCAATTACTATTACCAATTGGAAAAAAAGACATTCATTGGTGTCTTTAGAGTTTTTCAACGTCGTATATGCAAATGAACTCTAAATTGATTATAATAGAAGAGTTTGTTCCATAAAACTAACCCAATTAACCTCGAAATTGAGGCTTTGTTATTATTATTGGCGTTCTTATATACCTCATGTATATCTACGCTATAATCTTACCAATTAGTACTAGTACCAAACTAACACGTTCTCAAGCCCCGCGTTCTTGTGTTGTTAGATGGCAATTCACTCAATAAATCTCCATTAATAAGTCTCCGATTTTATTGTCAATGGATCCCTAGAACGACCTTACCCACGTGGAGCATTCGTATCTTGCCACGTCATTTACGCGGTACACAAAAAAGTCAATATGCATGGTTATGAAGTTGTCGATGGAGTTGAACAACAAACAAAAATAATAAATCAACACCAAATGGATCTATCAGTCACACACAATCCACTTTTTTTGTCCGACTCGCATCAAAAGTACGGTTTACGTGATTCGAGACAAATCCGATGACAAAAATCAGTTGTGCGAAGCTTACGTTCTAGTTGTTTATAGGAGTATAACGTAATGCAAACACAAGTGGAGGCTATTAGTCAATTTTTCTGTTTAAACTTTAACACTGAAGGCTTTCGTGGAATTTCATGCCTAAATTATTTAATTTTCCTCCGGTCTTTCAAAATCCGTTCTTCGTGACTCGATTATATGTTCGCTTTCAAAACTCTATAAAAAAAATTAAAAATGGTCAAAACAATTGGGTTCTAGGGTTTCGGTTTTGATTTCATCACTGTTTTTGGCGACTTCAGTGGGGGGAAAAATGGGGCAACAAGTATCCAAAAGCGAGCTTGTGTTCCAGCACGCCAGTGCCGGTAACGTCGAAGCGATCAAGGCTCTTCACCGAGAAGGCGCAAACCTTGAGGTATCCAAGAATCGGAACTGTTTGGTTGCAAATTCATTCAGTTTGTGCGGTCGATTGAATTGTTAGATGCATGTAATTAGTAGAGTTTTTAATCTTATGTTTGTTGTTGTTGAGTTTTCAGTGGATTGACGCGGATGGAAAAACGCCTCTGATTCTGGCGTGTATGAATCCTCACCACTATGATGTTGCTAAGACTCTGATTGAACTTGGTGCCAATGTCAATGCTTATAGGCGAGGTTAGGTATTTCAATTAAGTGAAGAATTGCTCAATAACGCGGTGTTAGGCTTTGTAAATCTCTTAGATGTTTGTTCTATGATTTTAGATTGGGTCAAATGATCTATCAATTTCAGTTCTATAATGAATCTCTTTTAAATTTCCCTGTTTAGTAGTTATGCGCTTTACCCTTTGTGAACTTGTTCATGCAAACTATAATGTTTTGAAACCTTTAGCGAGCAGCTCCATGTGCTTTCAAAAATTCCTCTACTCAAATGGTTTGTTTTTGAGGGGTCTATTTTGTTCTAAACAGAAATGGTTGCAGATTCTCCAAAAATAAGAGGCGCGCCTTGGTGCGTGCACCTCAGTTCGATTTTTAAACATTGCTTTTGTTAAATTTTTATTTTCTTTTAAGACGACCACAAGAAATTGTTTTAGTAGACATATTTAACTCACAATTCTATGACCATTCTTGAGTTTGTGGAATAGTTTTTTTTTATTTTTATTTTATTTTATTTTATTTTTCCAAATTTTGGAGAATTGGTAAGTTACAGACAAATCCACTCTCTCTTGTTTAGTCAGTAAAACAACTTTGTTTTCTTCCTTTTTTTGAACTTAGGACGTCATGCTGGATGTCCTCTACATCATTCAGCAAAAAGTGGCCTTGACCGAACAGTTAAATTACTTCTTACCCATGGAGGTGAGCGGGGTGAACGCCATGAATTCAATATCCGGCGGCTATATAGCTGTAAAATTAAAAGCTATGTCGGAACTTGCCATTGCCATTGGTTCTTTTTAACAAATGGATAAATTGTCTTAAATGTTTCAGCTAATGCTTTACGGATGAACGATGCTGGTCAGACTCCATTAGATGTTGCTAGAGTAAAACGGTATAGCAACGTTGTCCGAACCATTGAGGTATAATTCTTTTATTTGGAGTTTATCTTTGAGCTATATGAAGTTTTCTTTGGCTGAAGTTGTGGTAGTTGGTTCTTAGAGCCATATAAGCTTGTTCTCTGGATGGCTTCGACAACTTTATGGGGTGGGCTTTCTTCAAGCATTAGCTCCTCAGCTATTCTCAAGAAAAATGTGGGTATCATACCCTAGCTGTCAATTCTTGTTGGACAAATTAATAGTATTTCATAGATTTTTTTGATTATGTTTATTTAGTGATCATTCAGGTAATGCATCTAGTATACAACATTAAATTGATAATGAAAAAAATTAGGTCATTTGATTTGTAATTCTTTTTGGCAACTTCATCCATGTGCTCATTTGTTCTGCATTATTTACAGTTGGGTGGTCGTGTTGCCTTCTGTTAAGCGAGGGAAGTCTTTGAAGTATGTGGTTGCTTTATATTCGAGCCAACAGGTAATAAAAATTAGATATTTAAATTTATTTCCTCAATAAAAGATGTGGCATTACTTTTTTTATTTTGCAAAAATTATTTTCGTCATTAAAGCTTTATGGATATGTTGTTTCTTCATTTATTTTAATGTCTACATTTTATTCATATTGTTGATTTTGTATTTTAATGGATATGGAAATGATTTTCGATGGAGATCAAAACATTGACTTGGGAGAAAGTAAGAATCAATAGTGGAGGTATGTATGAAAAAGTGTTATTTTCCAACGTGTTATTCAGTAGTATTTAAAGTAAGTTTAAACATAATATTTATAGTAGTTCATAATGTTACTATCTTCACAATTTACTATCAAATTTTGTATTTGTTACTTTTCCAATATATATTCTTCAAATTTATAATTTTTATCTAATCTAGTAGTTTTCATATTAGTAGTATTTTATTTTTTGCTACAAATACATAAGTGTCAAGATAAAGATGTGTATAATCAATATAGAGAAGATAGAAACAAACTTCATGTAAGACTTATATAAATATTTCATAATAGAGATGGAGAAATATATTTGTCGGCTAACCAAATTAATAGATAAAGAGAAACAAGATCTAAGTCATGAAGGAAGGATAGAGAATTGTTTATTTGAAAGTTTATAGACTAATCTCCAAACTTCTCTTAGTGTTACATATTTAGTCCAAACAAAGAAAATTTGTCAAATCTATCCCAAACATTAGTTCTCAAATTTAGTCAATGAAGATTTGGGTGTTAATTATGGATATTTGCCGTATGGGGCCCGACAGAGCGTGGATTTGTCGGTCTTTGTTGGCGCCGAACACCACATGGGAAACAAAAAAAAAATGGATTTATGATAAAAGTGCTCAAATTGCCGAGTCACTAAAAGTGGGGCTTCATAATAAACATTTTAAAATCTTACCCTTGATCGAAATCCCCAAATCTTAGTCCTAGCTTGCACAAACACACTCAAACATTGTCTCTTGCCTCAAGCCTAACCCTCTATTTTAGTCACTCAACAATTTTAAGCACTTTTACTAATTCTTTTATGCCACTTGTAAGCCAAAATTTTCACCCAAATCTTAATGGCATGAACTTGAGACCCAATAATTTTAGATAGATTCGATATTTTTGTTTTTGTTTTTGGGAGATTGAACCTTTGAGCAAAATTTTGGATATATTAGTCTATTAACCTCGTTTATTTAACGATAACCAAGTTAATGATTTAATAGATGGAAACTCGCATCAACAAATTGAAAATCAGGGTGCTTTGGAGTTTGCCAAAAGATTATGGAGCGACGAAGTGACTAGGAATTTCTCTCCTGCTTAGATCCCTCGACTCCTCCACTCTCTGGGCTATCCATCACGCCGAGATGAGGCGATCGACCGCACTTTAACTTACCTACACAATATTATGATCCCAGAAGTTAAAGAGGCTTTGAAAAAGATGAAGCTAGGAATAAAATGTGTTCTTGATGAAGTTCATATAGAGGTTTTGAATTTCTTAGGAGAACTAAGATTGACTTGGTTGACAAAAGTTAATTAACAAAATTCTTTTTTGAGTTAAAACTCCACGTCAATGAGTTGAGGGTGGTTAAGTTGGGGACGACATTGACTAGTTAGAATACAATAATAAGGCTTATATGTGTGGAGTGCACACTCTATTTTGCCTTGGCATTTTGGAGTGAACTCCACATTCACACTAAAGCCCATACATAAACTAGTCGCCACACTTTTCTCACGTTGAATTGAGCCCAATATTGCAAAAATTGAACATGGTATCGAACCCATGGTTATAAGATCTAAGGGCTGGTAGACATCCAACAAAAATGTAGGATTTTAACACGAGGTTAATATGGGCTAGTAAAAAGATAAAGCTAGACCCATCCTCCAAGTTGATGATGGCATGCAAATCAAGTCCTAGTTGGACTTGAGGGCGAGTGTTGGTGATGTTGGGATAGTCCCACATCGACTAGTTTGAATCAAGGATTGCAAGGCGTCAAGGCGATGCCTAGGCGTTTTCCTTGCTAAGGCGAGGCGTTGCCTAGCCAACAAAAATATTTATTTAGATGCCCCCTGAAATTAATTTAATTTTTTATACTCGTCCATCCGCCTATTACACTACTACTCACTATTTGTCTACTACATCATAAGCATTAATAATAAAGCTTCATTCCTAAAAGAAAAAATTAAATAAAATAATTCTTTAAAAAAAATTGAAGCTTCATCCTTCAAAAAATACTAACTTGAAAAAACTAAAAATACTAACTTAAGACACTTTGAAAAATCAAATGAAGCATGCATGATGCATTACCATATTCAAATGAATGAATATCCCAAGTCCTACCATTACCATTAATAATTCAGCTTCAAAATGTTCATTTAATGGTCATCTAAGTTCAAATTTCAAATAAGCAACTAGCAAAATCATAAAATTCACAAAAAGCGATCATAAACCATCATCGTGCAAGTCATGCAAAAATCTTAAATCTTGTAAAAAAACAAAAGTAAAAAAATAGAAATTTTGTTTTCTTAAAAAATATAAGAAAAAAAACAGGAATTTTGTTTTCTTAAAAAAAAAAGAAGTAAATAAATTTTTAAAAATTGATTTAAAAAATATAAGTAAATAATTATTATTGTTAAAAAGAAGTAAAATAGAGGATAAAATATTGTTTGGAGTCATTAGAAAGTGTCGGAGTGTCGAAAGCTCGTCGGAGATCGAAAAATGGATGGTGGTGGGGCACAACAAATGGTGAGGTGAGATAGGATTGTGAAAGTGGTGGAGACTAGGGTTAAATCTTGTTGTTTATATATATGAACATTTAATTATAAAGAGGCTCCTTATCTTTATAGAAGTTTACTTAGACCTTATTCAAGACTTCAGAAATGTGCTAAAATCGCCTAACCCATCACCCTGGGGTTTTTGCCTAGAAACACTTAAGGTGTCACCTTGCAATCACTAGTTAGAATACAATAATAAGTCTTATATGTGTGGAGTGGACACTCCATCTTGCCTTGGCATTTTTGAGTGAACCCCCACTTTCACACTAAAGCCCACCACACCCTTCTCACCTTGGATTTGAGCCTACATTACAAAAATTGAACAATCTGAATATCAAAAAGGATGCTGATAAAAAAAAGGATGCTAATGGATGGAATGGAGAAAAAACAATCTTGTACATATTTCTAAAACAAAGGAGACATTTAAAGTTGCTTTAAACAATCTTGTACAGATTTCTAAAACAAAGGAGTCATTTAAAGTTGCTCAAGCTATCAAAGAATTGAACTTACGAGTCATACCATGAAACTTTGAGAGAGGATACCTGACAATAGGTGAGAAAGGAAACCACTGTATCGAAAAATCAATTTAACTATGTGCTAAGAAGGTCCACCGTGGATGCAATTTTCTTTATAAAAATATTAGTGGAAACTTTAGAGGCAGCGCACTAGATGAAGTTCAAACCAAGAATAACAAACATGTCTTTGGGCTGGAATGTTAGAATGTGGCGCCCAAACTCAAAATCTCCATAGCAAATGCACACCTCTATCTAGGAGTGCATCAGTGCTTCGTTCATAAATGGGTCTTACACTTTCCGAGGGGGCTCGAACAACCCATTGTCCTGCATAGCCTTCCTCCGTTCTAATTGGTGTAAAAGATGTTCATAGTGTTTCTACAATAACAAACTAGATATACCTAACTAATAAGAAACTAGTAATCAAAAGATTTAACCATTGCTTGCTAACAGTATGTGTATCTAACCATTGAGAAACCACAAAAGAAACATAACTTAACGAATATGACTTTGCTTCAGCGTCATTCATGGAAAACATGCCTATAACACCTATTATGGTCCAACTTTGGTCGCGATCGAATGAAAGAGACCACTTAATCTTCTTCTTCTTTGTCCCTTGTCGTCTAGAATGGTGTCTTGCTCTCCAAAATGGAATTTAAGAGCTGCAATGGTTCCCTCAAGCCATCATTGCTAACTATCATGTCAATTTTACTTACCACTACCTAACTGTCCCAAGTAATCGCCTCGAGATGATATATGTTGTTAATTTTCTAATTTTCAAATACCTCATCAATATACATCATGCCACCAAATTGTTGGGGCCTATTATCGGATCATCTGCAGGTGAATGGTTATGGTGTTTGGTAATGTTTCTTTCTTTTTTAAAATAAGCAACCAACTTATTAATTATTACCCCCAAACTTGCACACGGCGAGATATGAATACCCACCTCATCTAAAGGTAACAACGACCACATACCAAACCATTAAGCCACCACTTGGTTGGTAATGTTTCATAACTATTAAGTAACCGTTTGGTAACCAGTTCGCCAAACTATTCGCAGTGAGAAAACCGAGTTGTTACTTGACTCTAAAGGTAGGTAGGTCATATTGCGTCACAATTTGGCCCTTGTTTAAGGTGTCTGATCTCATATAGACTAGGTTGTACTTAGGGGTAATAGGATATGTTCCGAAGATTAATTATTTTTCAAGACGCCCTATGCACTAATTACATATAAATGGGTGCCCTCTTTACTAATCTACCCAACTTAAATTGCCTAGTTAATTATGAATTTTGAATTTTGAGACATGTCCGTTAATTATATTTATGTTTATGGCATCACTTTATTTGTTTTCTTTTTGTAGCACTTCTTATAACAAAACACCTAGGGTTATATGCCTCGTATCATCTTGAAGATCACATATACTCACTTGGCCAATAGGTCTTAGTTGCACCTTAATTATTTTTTTAACATTAATTCAAATTTGAGTTCCATCATTCTTTAGATTTTTCAAAATATGTGGAATATTCTTTTTTTTTTTTTTTTTTTTTACAAAAAATACTTTGTGTGTTTCCAACAAAGATAAGACTAGAAGATTTCTTAAGCCACCTTTTAACCGTCAAATTCTTAAGCCACCTTTTAACCGTCAAATTCCGTAATGTTCTCAATCAAGCACACAAATTTATTGGTCATCTGGTTCTCAATTGTCGACATGACTCATGAGGACATGATTTACTTCGATTCTAATTTCTTTTCGCGAATAATCAACTAAGTCCTTTCAATAAATAGTCTAAACGTAGAAGATTTGAAGATGGTTCTTCTAGCATGTGTTAGTGTGTGAGGTCAATGAAATCTAACCTTCTGTTTGGATGTCAATGAAGAAAAAAAGTTAAATGTTTTCATCACAAGCATGGATTATTGCGGTTTTGCTTTTTCAACAAGAATAAATCTCTCTCTCTCTCTCTCTCTCAACAAGAATATATATATACACTAGTTTCATTAGCATGCTCCGCTCATGCAACGTGATCTAAATTCAAAAATTAAAAATTAAAATTTACAATTTAAAAAATGAGCAAATACTCTAAATGTTATTTTTATTGTATTTTTAAAATATAGTGATACATAAAATCAAGAGGTCATATTTTTATGTATTATAAATTCGTACAATTTATTTAATATAAATTCAATTCAATTTAATTACTATATCTTAAATATCAATATATTTTAACTAAATATTAAATATGATTCGTGTTGTTTTTTTATTTTTTTTTGGTTTCTCACGTGGTGTCTGACGCCAACCGCACCGACTAATCCACTCTCCGACATTATTGGGCCCCATATGATTCGTGTTGTTTATACACAGTCGCATTTTTTTCTTGGTGTTATATTAACTGAGAACTACGTACATGACTCATACGACATGAATCTTATGAATCATTCAATGATTCGAAGTCATGAATTGAAAGGGTCGCCAAATTTAAAGTACCAAGACATCATATTTATATTCACCATTTCTAAGAGGATGCATCTAATGCGATACAATGCTTTATATGATGTGAATGAGCAGTGCCTTAGTCCACCAATTAATTTCACATGCACTTCCAAGAATGCTTAAACAACTTGTAGAGGCCATGAGATGGCTTCCAAATCTCAAAAGCAATCAGAAAAAATGAATATAGTTTTCAGAAAAAGATGAGTTCATCTGGTATATCATTGGTTGTGCCCACATTCAATTTTACACCAGAAGGTACAATAGAGGACTTGGGGAGCGTAGGAATAGTATCAGCATTAACTTTTTGGCTCAGGCCACCTCCAACCTTAAGTCGGTGGCTTCTAAGAGAACGGTTTTCTCTAGCATTACCCTCTTCTTTTAGGGCCATTAAAATATTCTTAATGATTTTAAGTTACTTTGATTCAATCTTTGTTCAGCGCAAGAGGATTTGATCCATTTTAACTAAATGAACTTCAGCTCAATGATCATCATTTGAAATGGCATGTGCAACATCAACTAAATTGCCATAGAGTCACCAGTCCTTTAGATGTTTTGTGATTGCTGTCAAACAATTTCAAATTGTTTTTCTCACTACTGTCAGATTATGTCTTGAGCATCAAACTTGTAAAAGTTTATTTGCAGAAGTTACAATGCTTACACTTAGTCAATGATATGGGTTCTTTCTTAGCATGCTTTTTTATCAGTGTCCACAATCAAATACAATGAAGATTTTCATTAAAATCAATCATAGTATGTATATACAAAGGCATATAGCATCGAAGAAACAAAACCCAACACAAAGGAAAAAAAAATAAAATGAAAACATCCATTCATATCCTCACATAACTCAATTTACAAAAGCTCAATAGTCATGAAAACTTATAGCAATGACTTAAAGGGAGAGGAATAACAACCAAGCAAAGACCCAATAGAGGAACATTTTATTTTAGTTATCAGTCCCACCATATGCTGAAACCAAATTCACGATAACCGAGCTATTTAAATATCACCCCAAAAAACTGAGTAAAATGCCCAGCATACGTAATAGTACTGTTAAATTTTCATGACAAGAAGATTGAAGAAAAAAATATGATTGTATTCATATATTTAAAGTGGAAAACAAAACCAATTCTATGCACCTGAAAATTTGTTGTTAATTAATGAATATTTTATTTTAAAGAAAAAAAATATGATTGAAGTAAACATAATCATCAACCACCAACAAAAGCAATAAAAAACCTAGAACCAATTGGTTATTAATGAATATTTTATTTTAATTCAAAAAGAATATGAAAATTTAAGTAAAAAAACTCTCTCATGCTAATTCTCAGTCTTTGCGATCTCAAAAAACACTATCCCAACTCTGAACAAAACCCAGATTTAGTACCGTAACCTTAGATTCTGTTATTTTGCCAAGCAAGCTGTCATTACATGTGTCAATCATAATAAAAAAGATCAATGAAACAAGGTTAAGAATCAATTAATATCTCAAGAAATCAAGTGCCTTAATTTGAGATTTAAAGTGAACCTTGTGAAGGGGCGACAGAGTTTATCTAGGGGACACGGGGTATCTAGTGCTTGATGTACCATATGAGAAGGTAGCAAAGTAGAGAGCGATCTTATCAATAGCAACAAAAAATACGAAAACTCAGATCAAAGATAAAAACTAAGTTCGATCACAAGAAGAGCGCAAAGGAAACACCTTTTGGACGTTATCTGTGTTCGCGAGAGAGACAACCAAGAGAAAGTTGCAACACTTGCGATCGTGAGAGAAAGAGTGAGAGTTGCATCACAATGAAGAGGGATTTCAATAGTAGAAGAGAAAAGAAGGACTTCTAATTGGAGAGGAACTGTGAATGAATACACTTTTTGGGATTTGGGAACTTGAGTGAGGAAACGGAGACTCCGAGATTTCGAAAACTATGAAAAGGGTAGAATAGACATTTTGTTATGGTCGATATTGGTGCTTTTGATATAGTTATATATATAGATATATTGTTTCTCTTGCTCCTCTTGCTCTCTCTCACACACATACCCAACCTTAAATGTGTGCTCACACGTGTACAAAATGTGACATTGCTAATGGCTTGTTTAACCCATCTAGTCTTGACTCTATTTAATTATTGCTTTTACTTTATTGCAAGTTTTATGCATTCAACATGTTTTCTTCTTGATCCCTTTTTTATTATGATAACATTTTCAACAATTTGAAACATCATGTGCAAATTTTGGTAAATGGATAGGATGCCTTGACCTTTCGCAACTATTCCACTTTGGAAGGCCCAAATTGAAGAACCAATGTTCCACCAAATGGGACCCCGCAATAATAATTTTTTGCAAAGCGACAAGTAAGTACTCGTACCCGAAATGAATTCTCGAGATGCTTGAGTTAATGCCTTGGAAGTTGTCTCTTTCGAGAGCCTTCATTGATACTCATCTAGAAATAAATGAGAACATATAACACATTTAGTGCCCCAGTAATCAAAATGACAGTGCTATTGTGGGTTATTCTAAAAGATTTTAGAAATGACCATACTTAGGTAAGATATAACCTTTCTTGTTAAGCATGATCAAGATTGAGCCATAAACAATTTAGGAATTCAACAATGTAGGGGTTGACCGAATCTAATTTGGGACGCATTGATTAGGAAGGATTTAAAGGATTTGGAAAGCACGACATCTATTGCACTAAATTGAGCGCAATGAAAGAGTTTGATCTATGTAGACGACCCGAACCATTTGGATTTAGGCTTTGTTGTTTGTTGTTGTGATTTGATTTAAATCTTAGTTTCAAAATTAAGTGTAGAGTTATACAAAAAACAATTTTTTTTGAAGCCATAAAAAACTAATTTAACACCATTAAATGACACTTTCTGTAAAGCCGTTTAAAAATAAAAATTGTGTAAACTATTTGAATTTAGGCTCTTCTTAGAACTTGTTTGTAGCTCAAATGGAGAACTTTGTGCTTCTAATTGCTTGAGGCTTGCCATTGCGATTCCATTTGACTAACAAATGTAAACTGTGTCTTTTTTTTTTCTTATTCTTTTTAGCTTATAGAATAATTTTCAATTTCCAAAATTAAAATTCGTTTGTTCTTGATTAATCAATCAGAAAAAAAAAAGCAAAAAGCAAAACACAGGAAGAATATTTCTCTGTATGAGTAAAATTTATTTCTATGTTCTTGAAGAAGATAAGTTCTATAGAAATTTCAGGTAGCACTAGAAATATATGGTGGATATAGATGCACATAATAAATAATAAAAGCATCATCACGAGTTATACTCGGGATGAAGCATCTTGTGCAGGCATGGAAAAATGATGCACATAATACTTGGGTTGAATCGTGGTAGTTACATTATATCGTCATGGGATTAGTTGAACCAAAGTAAGAAGTTGCTGAAAAAGGGTCTAAGACCTACAATTATCCAAATAATGATGATAATGAAAAAATAAGAAAAGCAATGTCATGAGTTAAACTTAGAATAAAGCATTTTGCGAAGGCATGGACAATGTTAAAAGTTGTGTCAATTTTTTAAGGATGAAGATTGAGTGACGTACCTCGATAAGTGAATTTGTCACATGATGGTTACTTGGTCTTTAGATTGTGCATCTAAATTTGTGAGCACGCATCCCAAAGTATTCCAACCGTGTAACACATGTATTCTCAAAAGTATATGGAATCACTATCCTTTTTGGACCATTTGATTAAATAATCTCTTAAAAATAAGAAATTAGAACTACATAATGTTGGATAGCTCGTCCTATCCCTTAAATTGTGAGCTATGATACCTAGACTGGTCCCTTTTGGGTCGAGTGTACGTGTTGACACGACATGACACACACACCGACTCATAGTATGTGTCTGACCTTAAAAAAAAAAAAAAAAAAAAAAACCTAGACGCGACTGAGTTAAAATGGGAAAGAGATGGGGTTTCTTACGAGAAAGAGAACGAGAGAGAGTTTCTTACGTCAAAAGGCAACAAAAAAGAATGTGCACTAGCAAAGAGTTGCAACTAGAGCAGAGAGCGAGCTTAAAGCAACCCCTATTTTTCATGAGTCTTCCTCTATTGATTCTTTCTTTATCTCACTTTCTCAATACGTAATCTGATTTCAGAGGAGACGCGTAGGAGGGCAAGAGATGGAGTCTCTCTCTCTCTCTCTCTCTCTCTCTCTCTCTCTCTCTCTCTCTATCTCTATTAAATTAATATCTCAATCTCTTGAATTAATGACTCTTCTTCCTCCACTAACCCTTGTATTGTACACATTTTTACTTAGCATATTTAGGGAAGTGTTTGGTGTTGATTAATTTTTTTTTTTTCCTAATTTATTTGATACATGCCATGAGAAATTTAATTAGGAACGTTAGATCTTAATCTAATGGTCAATACACTTGTACATAACACATGGATCACAAATGCTTAAGAACATTAAATGCCTACATAAAAACATAGTTCCCGTTACATGGGTACATTTGTTGGCTCTATTGTAAAATTATCCTATAGTGATATTTTATAGTTACTTCCGTGTTCCAGTACCTGAGTTCAAGATTTTGGACACTTTTTGCTGAGTCTCTGTCCAACCTTTAGATACACACCCGCACTCAATACCCATACTTGAGATTGGGTGGCATAGCTTGTCAGATTATGCAAAGGTGCTTAGGATGTTATGGTTTTATGACATTACTGAGAGTGATGTCATTCAAAACACGTTGCCTATCTATTTTTTCATCTTGAAGGCTACTTGCAGTTTGCTAATGACGCATTATTCATTCTGGATGGTGGTGAGGAGAATTTGTGGTATACATTGGAATTGGTTAAGGCCTTTTGCATAGTAACAAGATTAGCTGTCAACCTAGAAAAAAGTGAGGTGTTAGGTATTAACATTGTGGAGGAGAGAGTATGTGGCGTAGCAACATAATCTGGATGCTCAACGGGATCGTGGCCGATGAAGTATCTTGGCTTGCCACTGGGAGGAAACCCAAATAAAGCATCATTTTAGGAACCAATTATGCTAAAATCACTCGACGATTGGTGGGATGAAAGGGTACAATGTTATCTAGAGGGAGGAGACAACACCTATTCAAGCAGTCGTCACATCTATTCCTACTTGTTACCTTTCGATCTTCGAAATGCCCAAAAATGTAGGCAAGACATTGGAAAAACATATTCAGGATATCCTATGGAGTGGAACACATCGGGATCGCGTCATGCATCTGGTGAAATGGTGATATGATCCATGGATGGAAGTTTCTAAGAGCCAAGTTACTATTTTGTAAGAATTTTGATATTTAGTAAGTTCTTATTAAGGTTTGTTTCTAATTTATTTTAAGAGAAAAACTAAGAAGTTTCCTAGTGTGTTATTTCTATTTCGTTATAGGTTGAGAAATTAGAAGTTTGCTATTAGAATTAGGAGTTTCTATTTCTTTGTTTAAGTTTCTATTTCTGAGTCTTGATGTAAACCTATATAAAGGCACTTCTATCATTCAATAAAGGAGTTGAGTTTTTGAGTTTGAGGTTTTCTCTGTGTGAGAACTTTACACCAGTGTGTGTGAGAACTTATCAATCCTTGTGTTAGGTTGTTGCGTTCGTTATCTTATAAAAAAATTCTTGCTTATGGCGATCTTTTCAACAAGCTTATCGAGCATCTTTGTTCGTGGCACTCCAATTTATTCAATTTACCCTTTTCTTGTTTTCTTTTTCGTTTTGAGTTGATTGAACTTTGAGTTCGGGCAATTCGCATTCCGTTCCGCATCAAATGGGAGAATGTTTGCAAACCAAAGGATAAAAGAGGCCTAACAATTGAAAACATCAAGCAGAGAAACATAGCAATGGGAGCAAAATTGCATTGGTGCTTTTAGAGAGAGGGAGATCACCTATGGGCCAGAGGGATTGCTAGTAGACATGGAACGATGGAGAACGAATTGTTTGTCGGGGTTCCAAATCAACTCACTTACAGAATTCCATGGAAACTCATTTTCTGCTCATAACAGGTAATAAAACCTTTACTTATAAACTGAGTGGGAAAAAGGGAATCATATATTCTTTTGGGAAGACCCTTGGTGTGGAGAACAAATCTTAGCTAGTTCCCAAAAATTATCATGCAACCATTTTAGAGTTTGTTGTCGGTGTGAGCCCACAAGTTGGAACTTCCACCTATCCCGACCTTTAACGATTAGGGAAGCTATTGAGATGTCACAACTTTTAAACATTATTGAGCCTACTAGGATCTTCCCGGGATCAATGACTACACAAGTTGGAGTCTAGGCGCAAGTGGCCGTTGTTTATGTGAGCCCATGTTTCATCACCTCATCCATAATGAACATGACCAATCATTCATCTTCCATAATTACATTTGGAAAGCAACTATACCTCATAAAGTTAAAGTTTTTGCTTGGTCGGTGTCTCTTAAGAAAGTTAACACATATGAAAAACTATGAAGGAGAATGACCCAAGCTATCCTTCTCCCTAGTTGGTGCATACTATGCCAAAGGAGTGCGAGTCCATGGAGCATCTATTTTTGGACTGCGATTATACCAAAAGGATTCGGAGGGCGGTGCTTATTGAGTTTGGCAAAGCGGATAGTATGTCTATTGATTGGGACAACATTTTCTCATACATCAATCTCACGAGAGTTTTCAAGATCTTCAAAATAGCTTAGAACACATCTACTTTGGTTGTCCTTTGTTATGCGTGGCTCGAGAGAAAGAGAAGGTTATTCGAAGGAAAACCAATGCCAATGAGGAGCTATGGGATGGGATAAAGCACAATGTAGCGGCTTGGGTGGTTGCTAAGGAGAAATTGGGATTCTCAATCAATGAATGGGAAAGAAATTGAAGATCCATTGTGGAATGAGAGGCACATAATGTTTATTGGGAGGATGGGCTAGATATTATGATTGTGTTATCAATTTTGTTTTCATTGCTTATTAATTATATAGATTTGCTTTTGTAAGTGTAAAAACTTTTACTAATACAAAAGCCGTTTCCTATAAAAAAAAATAAATCTTGAAGGCTAATTTCACTCATTACCTAGATGCATAGATCGATGGTAGCTACTAGCTACGCATAGATGAACCTCGGAAAAAGTTGTAGACCATACAAGTTCCCTCTCTCAAACTTCAATTGTGGGTGGTAAGTTGGTGTTATATTGCCTCGCTACCAATCGTCATGTAGTGACTCCCCATATTTTGTAGGGTTGAGTAATGCCGGAATTGCTCATGAAGTGATATTTTCCCAAGTAAACCTTTTGTCCAATTGTTCACTTGTTCTTCTTTTGTTTGGTTAGAACAAGGTTGTTAGACGACCCTTAGTTTAAATTGTTGAGACCAATGGGTTGGAAAACCCATTTGCTAGAATTGCTTTATCCTAAGTTTGATAAAATAGTTAAATCTTATTATGATTCCATTTGTTGTCAAACTCAATAATTTATGAGGGCCGCTAAGGGCACCCCACCTTTTCATGAAGGCACCCAAATTATTTGTAAAAATTCCAGCAAAACTGGAAAAGACCATTTTGCCCCTGTATATATAATGATTCAAACCCCACAAATCATTTTGACAAAGAAAAAGGGCACCCCACCACCAAGCTTGAACCACAAAGCCACATTGCGTTTGGCGAGCGTTTATCGATTCTTGCGGATTGACATCATCCGTCAGCGATGTAACAATGTTTGACAACCATATGATGGTTTCTTAGAACTGTTTAGTTGGGTAAAACTGTGAAAATGATGATTTGTTTGTCAACGTAGGGTTTGGTAATTTCCTCAAATCCGAACTTGTTTCCACTATATAATGGAGGATTGTACTGCTACGGTGCAAGAGGAGGTTGAACTTGAGGTAATTTTGCGAATTTATTGTGTTTTTTATGAGGTTATCCGAAGTTTCTGTCGATGTGCGCGATTGTTTCGGCCTCGCAGGACCGAGATATATTGAAATGTCTCGGTCATAGAGGACCGAGCCTACTCTAACCCTCTCGCCGGTGTACAACCGAGAGTAGGAGAACATTCTCGGTTGTACACCACCGACGCCACATTACCTATCACTAATTGTAGCTCTCGTCATGTCTCGGCCGAGATAATCGAAGTATTCTCGCCATGCGTAATCGAGACATCGTGAACTCTTCCGCCTTCGTGGCCGAGGCTGCGAGTTCCCAAAAATTTAGCTTTGTCTCGGCCATGCTTGGCCGAGACAAGCTTAACTGATCTCGACTGTGTGGCCGAGAACCGCGATTTCCCAATTTTTTTATCATTCTACAAACCGCCACACACACATTACAACTACTCTACCAAATGTAACTTAATTATACTATAAACGTAACTTCAAACGATCGATTTCGCGCAAAATCGTGTGTTCGACGATCTTCAACCGAGCCCTAATTTGGAGACGAAATCGCTCACACCCCGACCCTACGAATCGCAAAAAGCCGTAAACCGAATGAGAAACACAAGGTGAGACACGATTTCAGAGATTCCTCTCACTTGGTCGGTTCAAACCAAATTGTTTCTTGGAGTCAAGATCGGTGAAGGTGGTGGAGGGGGTGGTGGGGTGCAGCGGGTTTTTTTCGTGTTTGTGCAGGAGGGGTATTTTCGGTAGTTCGGGGCTAATTTTTGGGTGCCCCAGGTAAAACAGTTTGTGCCCACATTAACTGGGTGCCCTCATTAAATGGTGAGGTGCCCTTAGCGGCCCTCTAATTTATCTTGGTATCTGATGATTGTTTTATTTATCAAATTTTTAGAAGTGATTTACATTAATGCCTTGGTCTGAACATTATCCTGAACATACACGCCTTTGATTATAATTGGGAATACTGGGAGGCTGCAACTGACCATCACATTATGTGGACGGTGATGCCCTCGATGCCTTGCTTTTTGCTTTCATTCTTGATACTTGTTAGAGTCATAGATTGCCGAAGAATTATGATTTTATGTATGTAAAACATTTTTACTAATATAAAAGCATGTTTCTTCATCAAAAACAAAATACGTGAAAGCATGAAGGATATCTTTTCTGGCCTTCATTTTTCTCCTTATCTTTCTTTTCTTCATGTTGCTTCTTCTCTCCTCCTTGAAAAGGCTTTCTTTTTTTCTTTTGTAAGAAAGGCATCTTCATTGTTGTCTTTTTGTCTCATTGATCTTCGTTGTTCTTGAACTTGGAAGGCATGGACAAGCTCACACAAAGAAATTTTGGTTAAGTCCTTTGAGTCTTTAAGAGATGTAATCTTGGACTTAAATCTTTTGGGTAGACTCACCAAAACTTTCTACAACTCTTTGATCATTTGAATCTTCACCAAGGAGACAAATTTTGTTGACAACTTCCATGAGCCTATCAACATATTCTTTGATGGACTCATTTTCCTTCGTCCTCAAGTCTTTAAATTCTCTTTTTACATTCAGAATTTGCATTTGCCTAGTTCTGTCACTTCCCATATAGATCTCCTTAAGTTTGTCCCAAGCCTCTTTTTGTGTTTCACAAGCCATTATCCTTGTGAATTTGGAATCTGAAATCGCAGCATGTATGTCGGACAAAGCTCTTGGAGCTTTACCTTTTTCTTCTTCACGAGCCTTGATTTGGTTGAGAGTTGGATTATCTCCAAAAGGTGGTACTTGCTTCTCAACTTGGACCCATTGCCACAAACCTAGACCTCTCAAGTGAGCCTTCATCTTGACAGCTCAAACTTGATAATTTTCTCCATTGAAGAGTGGAGGTGAAAGAGCTCACATGTTGGAAGCCACATGAACTGAAAATCTGAGGTTTCTTTGTGTTTGATCTTTTGGATAGGAAGCCCTCATTGGTTTCTTCACTCACAAGCTCTTGAGATCCTTAAAGCCCTAAATTGGAGAGAAGAGTGATATGTATTTCTGTTTTTGAAGAGTTGCAGAAATCTGATTTTTCGAAAGGGAAGAACTACATACATGTTTTTCATTCTCTACTTCATATATAAGACTTGCTACACATGACATAGAGGTAACTTGTTGTGCAAGACATCTTAGTAACTTGTTACACAAGACATAGTAGTAACTACTATTAAACCACAAAACAACTTTATCCATACCTATCTAGGTTTCCTACTAATGGACCCCAGAACATACATATAAAGTAACTTGAGTATTTAGAAAACTATCAATTATGTTGCAAATTGGATGACCCTTCTAACTAAGCTTATGAATGATCACATTGTCAAACATGGCTCTCACATTGAATTGTAACATCAAGCATGGCTTCTACATTGAATGTAACTTGTACACTCTATATAACTTATATTCATCTTCAATGTATAATCACTTGTCCATGTATTGTCATGTAACTTGTAATCTTGTATGACATGAGACTTTGGTGTAACTTGCACACTTTGTGCAAGTACTCATTCTCATCATGACTAAGGGCCTATATAAGTGGGTTCTTTCGCTTGTAAAGAATATACCAATAGTTGAATACAATCTCTACATTCTCTCTAACTCTCCTCTCTTGTTCCCCTTCTCTACTTGTTCTTCTAGTTCTTAATTTTAAGTCTTCCATGCTTAAGTCTTTAGCAAGTCCAACTTTAGTTTACAATACGTTATCAGCACGATGTTGCTCTACAAGAAGAAAGTCTTGAAGTTCAAGAAGCTTTCAAGTAAACAAAGCTAGGAAGGTATAATTAATTTATGTGAATTTAATTTGGTGGTGTTTTGTGATTCTATATTAATTTAATTTAAGTACAACCTTAATTATATTTAAAATGAAGTTCATTTTCTTAAAATAAAAAAGGTCATTGCCCTCTACTTTCCTTCTAAAAGGGATCATAAATTACATGTGAAACTAGAATATGAGAATGTGTAAAAGAAACTTTTGAGCATTATCTCTAAAACTCATGTCCTTTAATTACCAATATATGCATATTTGGGTTTTGTTTTCTAGTTGTTGTAATATTAAGACACGGATAACCTAAAATATATGTAACATAACTTTGTTAATTTGGATTATCCAAAAGAAACAACTGGGATTTGTTACATAAGACCACTTTAAATATTGGTTGCATGCTTGCTCTTTTATCATTGCCTTAAACAAAGTTTCTCATGCACTACATCAGTGGCACATGAGGAAGGAAGAGACAAGCTTATATAAGGTTTGGTTTCTTAATACCTCACTACCTTACATGTGAAATGATGTACCCACTAGCTATGTTGTAGCAATATACATTCGGGTAGTGCACTTCCATGCCAAAATGAATCAGTTGGTCTCGCATAAGGTGCACCCTTAGTTTAGTTGGTCCGGAATGAGAATGAACACCCGCCAATAAGCACCCTTGGCTTAAGTAAATTTCACTTCAACTTTGACATAGACATATTTATCACAAATTTTCTCTTGTTTAAACCAACGTTTTGTCAAGACTTCCTAGGCAGTCTTGCATGAATTTTATGTGTTGAAATAATTTACTAAGTGTTATATCCTTGTTGATAGAGAATATAGTTGGTTATTGCATAGTTTGAACTAGCCCATCTCTTCAGCTTAGAAATAACTTTAAAAGTTTGTTTTGAACTAAGTTATTCAAATAATTTATCAAGTATATATTATTTATTCATGGATTATATATGTGTCACGACGATCGCGAAAGAATGCTTTGTAGTTGCGTCATGTACGATCTTCTACATCAAAAATCAAAAATCAATATGTAACATAAAAATTTTCTCATAAAATTATAAACAATTAATTATGTTCTATTCTTGATTTTTATAATACAAATAATACTATAAGTTTGAGTTGATAGTTGGTACGCCTTGTCCTCGGTAAAGCTAAACATTGAAAGGGAGACGGGTTATCCCGTTCGATGAGACATGGTTGTTAAGTAAACTTTGTCTCGTCACCCAACCTAGAGGTTGTCCTACCAACTCATACAAGTAGTACATTTTGTTTATTAAATAATCAAGTTGTGAACATATTTTTAATCATATATTATGTATTTTTACATAAAAGGAGGAGAACTATTTTATATTACCTATGTTTTCAAAATATCATTCAACTATAGTCAAATTTGTTGCCTTGGTATTACTAACAAGAATTATTTGTCGTGGCAATTAAATATATGCTACAATTAATGAATAAAATATATGTGCAAGGCTGTGTGTCAAGCACAATCGCTCGCCAATATCTCTTTAGAGATTTGAAAAGTGAACACTTCACTTTATATATCCTTTCACCTTACGGAGCTATATATATATAAATACCAAAAAAGGTAATGCTCCAAAAAGCTCAAAATGAACGGCTAGGTCTCAAGCTACAAAATTTAATCAATCAAATATTAATTATAATTCGCAATTTTAATTACCTCTATGTTGAGGCTTTGTGGAAATATGACTGATGAGAGAATAATAAGGTCACGTGGCCCGCCTCGATTTATTATCGCAACAAATATCGAGTGCGCACGTCAATCCAAACAAATATTAAGGATTGGTTTCTTATCTCATGGTAGTTTGAGTAAAATAATTAGATATTATAAATATAATATCGTTCCCGTCAATTGGTTCAACTTCAAATTAAGAAACGTATGTTGCGTGTGATGACCATGGTCGCAATAACAAATTTATGGACGTGGAAAAGGTGAAAAGGTCTGGTAAAGATCATTTAGACAACTCCACTAAAAGTTAGAATAAAAGTGGTGTACCACTAGAAAGGGCAAATTAGTATTGGCAATGAGCGCTCGTAATTGTGACATTTTTTGTCACGTACGAAAATTTGTGCTACCTAAATATTGTCAAGTACATTATACCTAAATATTTTTGATCTTTTACCGTGCCTTCAAAATCAAGGCAAAATTATGAATTTTATTATTGAAAATTGTTCAATAAAACTGATACTTAAATTCATGAGCTAAATAAAGGCGAATATTGCATATCTTGCATATTGTACTATGCACACAATATAATATAAAATAGAGAGAGTATTTCTCGAACCTAAACTTAACAGAGGCTAATGTCCACGCAATATGTGGTACAACTATATTGTTGTCAACGCCTCATCCAGAAGTTACTAAGTATGATTTTGTTTCATCTTAGAACTTAAATTCCCAACTTTATCTTCTGGATTTTACTTGAATAAGACATATTGAAATAAATGTCGTCATATAATCTAACGGCATTCATAAGACGAAATGATCAATTTGATCGTTCATGATCATCAATTACGAGAATAATATTGAAAATATGTGTGGGCATCAATTGTGGAATCAAAGATTTTATCAACCGAAAATTACAGATTGTGTTGCTAGTCTTAAGGCAAATTGTTGGTTAAATCGTCCCAAAGTAAATGTCGTGGAAATCGTCATTTTTGCTAATAATTTATTTATGAATACCTTTGGACATATTCAATCTTATATTAAATATTTTCAATTTATGTTTCGGCCAAGTAGATGCATACGTATTTATATATTTTTAACTTATGCATTTGCTAGCATTTAATTGATTTAAAAAATAAAATAAAATAAAATTGAGGTACTGATTTTAGATTTGAGACATTTACACAACATAATTATTTCATTCAAAGTTCTTTATAACCCATTTTAGATAAACAACAGAATATCTCACATTTGAGTTTTTTAATTATAAAGCTTATGTTTTATTTCATATGCTTAAATAAAACTAAAATGAGTTTACAAAAAAAACTTTTGATTTATGTCGGTTTCGAACAATTGTATAATGCCTTGAGCCCCTAATAGGGGTTTTGCTTACAACAAGTTTTATTGATTGTCACTTTGATGAAGCAATTTTCCCACAATAAGGTGGAGATCGATAAAGCCGATTCGAAAAGAATGACGTGAAATTGCTTGAAACGCATCAACAATGTTGCATTATAATATGAACTTGAAGTTCAAATGATCATTCATCGGCAACAAGTTATGAATCAATTACTTGAAGCAATCACTAATATAAAAAATGCGACCACCTCATATGTTCCACTATTGAAGGTTCATATATGAAATGATGCCCTTATGCAGCAAAATGCACAAGAACCAACAAAACGCTTAAGACGTAAAAACCAATTGGTTCAAATGATATAAACCTTTGAAAAAGATGTTAGAAGTAAAAATAAATAAAATACTCCTAATATAAGAATTCTTTGGTAAGAATTCAATGTATCATTTGAAAATGATGATCCAATACCATAAATTGTATATGGTTAAATGTCATAGAAGACACAATTATCAAAAGATGTTATCCTAACCGAGCTAAACTCGTTAAGGAAACGAGAAGTTGTTGGACTAATAGCCTACAAGAATTGTGGCGCTATAAAGCCGGTTAGACTTAAACAATCTGGTCAGATGAACGTACGTACCAAAACCTCAATGATTATTTACTTCGAAAATGATATGTAAGTAATCTATATTATCCATGTCTTCATTGTAATATCATTATACGTCGACGACTCAAATATTGTGAGAAATCACGACGACATCGTTATATCATTCGAATACCTGAAAAATGAATTCAATATGGAAGATCTTGAAAAAATAAGATTAAGTAAAATAGTTATCCATCATATAATTTATTTTACTCAAAAGGAAAATTTGAGTTTGCAAAGGTTATTTGCAAAACAATAAGGTGTTCCACTCATGTCAACATGAGGGGAGAATCATGAGTTATTGATTAATGCATTGCACTCTTTTTTTCTTATCTATGGTTTTATCCCATTGCGTTTTCCTAGCAAGGTTTTTAATGAGGCAATCCTAACATTATTATACTCCATATATATAAAAAAAAATTTATGAGAGCAATTAATGTACTCTTTTTCCTATACCAGATTTATTCCCACAGGATTTTTCTAGTAAAGGTTTTAATGAGGCATATATATTTTCTCTAAGTATATCAATGTGTTGCACTCTTTTCCTTAGCTATGGTTTTGTCCCACTGGATTTTCCTAGCAAGGTTTTTAATGAGGCAATCAACAATATTACACTACAAAGCAAGATCGACGAGAACATTATACTCTTTTTCCTATACTAGATTTTTTCCCAAAGGGTTTTTCTAGTAGAGGTTTTAACGAGACATATTCTCTCAGCAAGTGTCATCCAAGGAGGAGTGTTGCAAATTGGATGACCCTTTTAACTAAGCTTATGAATGATCATATTGTCAAGCTTGGCTCTCACATTGAATTGTAACATCAAGCATAACTTCTACATTGAATGTAACTCATTACACTCTATATAACTTGTATTTATCTCCAATGTATAATCACTTGTCCAGGTATTGTCATGTAACTTGTAATCTTGTATGACATGAGACTTTTGATGTAACTTGCACACTTTGTGCAAGTACTCATTTTCATCATGACTAAGGGCCTGTATAAGGGGGTTCTTTCACTTGTAAAGAATATACCAATAGTTGAATACAATCTCTACATTCTCTCTAACTCTCTTCTCTCTTGTTCCCCTTCTCTACTTGTTCTTCTAGTTCTTAATTTTAAGCCTTCCATGCTTAAGTCTTTAGCAAGTCCAACTTTAGTTTACAACAAATTCTAACAATCTATCTATATTCATACTCAAATAAAATAGCGCTTATAAGCAACTTCTGTATGTTCTTCAAGAAGTTAAACTTGAGGGTAACTGTGGGTCTCTTTTTGTAGAGTCCTTGTTCCAAGCAGGATGAATTGAACTTGTTTGGTTCTGACTTCTGATTTTGATGTAGGTGGCTGAAACCCACCTAAAACAAGAATGAAAGAAAGAAAAGTTTGTTCTCCTTAAAGTAATATCATGCTCATATGAGCCAACAATCTAATTAATACTGAACCATGAGCTGTGCTTCGGAAAGAAGCATAACCACACTAACAGAAAATCGAAAATGGGCTGAAACGTAACTTTCACAGTTAAAAAATAGCCGGCACCAGTATAAATCTTAGGAAGAATAGTACTTCCGTCAATGCTCATATTAATTTTTTTTTTATTTCTTTTATACATTTCATTTGCTTTTTTTTTTTTTTTTTTTTTTGGTAGTAACTGCATTCACTGGTGTTGAGTTTGTGCTTTTGATTTGTGCTTTCTTTGCAGGAACAAAAGTGAAGCTAGCACCTGCAGATGAAGGGAACAAACAGCAACTACAGTGGTTTTATAACGCTTGTAGAGGAATTTGTCAGGTACCAAGTTGAACAATATACATATCTTTTACCTTGGCTGTATATGTGCATGTTATGTGATATACTAAAAGTGAAGGATCAAGTGTTGTGTCTTTGGATACTACCCGACCTTTATGTGAGCGTGTAGCGTGTTTATAAACTTCTAGCTTTAGTGGATAGAAGATGATGGTTTGGAGCATTGTTTGTGGGGCGGTCTTAATGACAAAATCAATCGACCCTCCACAAATATGATTCACCTCTTGGAATACAATTATTCCTGTGAAAATAGAATTAGGACAAAATTGTTTCACAAAAGAGGCATTACATCAAGATAGTGGAATGAAGATGCTTTGGAAAGGAGCAGGTGGGTAACCCAAAGAAACGAAAACAGTGTAGGGTTACGTTTTCTAGATGACATCGTACCAAAAATTCATATTTCTAGCAACAATTATCTTGAAGGACGGTAAGAAAAATATTGATTCTTCAGAGTTTTTGAAATGGACTGCCTAGGTTTTTCTTTTAAGCTACATCTCCAAAAGGAGTACTGCTTCATATTTCTTCTTTCGATAGTAAAAGAAGCTTTATTTGAAAAAGGTAGTATAATAGAATGGAGAACCTGCAGTCCTCACCTGACTACTCTGAAACAAGCCTCATAACTGATATAGCAAGATCAAAACAAAATAGAGTCTGTCATACTAAGCTGTTGAAGTGAATTATTATCCTACTTGCACAATCCATTGCCAAAGATAAAACTGAACGTTTTGACCTTGTTAAAAGTGATTGATGATATCCATCTAGCTGCCAAGAATATTGTGGAATCCGATACTCTATCAACTGAATTGGCTTTAACTTCAAAAACCCTGAAATACTCCTCTCAACCCATACACCCCAAAGGGTACAAATTATAGCTGCCCCATTTACATGCTTCCTTTTGCTCCTCCCTTCCAGTCTATCCAAGGAAGATCTTAGTCCCTGCAGTGAAAAAGGGTTGGAGATGGAGACACCTCCACCTGACCAGAGTTCCCTACTATTTTATACTTGACAAGCTACGTAACATTGAAAGGATCAGTGCTTCATATTTCTTCAATTGTTCATGATCATGTCACTCACATTTTTTCTTTTGGCCTTTCCTTGCTAAGCTCATGGTGCAGCGTACAGTCTCAAGAAAACAGTGGATATATTAACTGCAAATTTTTTATTTTTTATTTTTTATTATTGATTACTTCGACTACAAATAACTTGGGATTGAGGCTTTGTTGTTGTTTGTGAATTACTTTGACTGCAAAAACTTAATGTGTAAGATACTAAGATGAATCTAAGTTTGGTGAAAGCAATGTTATTAGGAAAATGAAATCTTCTACGCTTCCCATCGTTACTGGAAAACATTTAGTAGATTGTCGGCTTTAATTATGGCTGCTGGACTGGATGTAACTTTAGCTAAATAGGCAAGTTCTCGTTAGTTTTACAATGTTAGAAATGCATTTGATCTGAAAAGAAACCTGTGTACTCGGAGTCCATTGGAAGTTGCCTTCTGCCCTCAATTGAATAGAAAGACTTAACTAAACCTTCATTCATCAACTCTTTAAGAATTTTAGTCTAAGTTTTTGCTTTTTTTTTTTTTTTTTTTTTTTTTTTTTTTTTTCAGGCAAGGCGTCATGACACCCATGCTCCAGTGGTTCCTGGGCCTGCTCCTGCAACTGCACCTGCGCCATCATTAACTAATGAAGATATTGAATTAGCAATGGCAATTAGTGCCTCCATTCAGTCTGCAACGCAAGAGGGGTGCCAATTTTTTCTGATGATCATCTGACATCTGAGGTAAGCAATACAAATGGTTGGGGATCAGCAAATTACCACAATGGAAATGGTTGGATACAACCTGTGCCTCCTCGAGGAGCAAGCAGCAGCGACTGGATTGATGAACCAGCCATAGATAAATACAATGGCTGGGGAACAATGTCTACCAAACCAAGCGGCAACCAATCGCAACAACTTGTATATACTTCAAATGGTTTTGAGGGTTCTATTCAGATTGATCAAAATGTTAGTGACACAGCTAGCACATCAGAGCCTCCTCCAAGTGCAGCTGACATTGGATGGTTAAACAAGCCAGATAAAAAATTTCATCATGGATGTAGTGCATCTGAAGCTGGTCCAAGCAGAAGCATACCTCCGCATGATCTAACTGATGTCCCAGTTGCTAACACAATTCTTGAGCCAGCTTTTGTTCCGTTGGCTCCACTAGTTCTCGAGTCAGCAGATGATGAGCAACTAGTTCAGTACCCCTCGGTTGATACCAGCCCTGTTGATTTGACGATATCCAGTGTAGAAAATAGCCCAGAGAAGACGAAAGTGAAAAAAGACACTGATGATTCTTCTTCATGCGCAATATGTTTAGATGCTCCTATAGAGGGAGCCTGCATTCCATGTGGTCATATGGCCGGATGTATGTCTTGTTTGCACGAGATCAAAACCAAGAAGTGGGGTTGCCCTGTTTGCCGCGCCAACATAGACCAGGTTCTAAGGCTCTATTCTGTTTGATTGTTCTGCAAAAGATGTGCGTGCGGCTTAAATGAATTAGTGTGTTATCGGAACTGGTATACAATTGATGAAAGAAGCAGAGCCTTTCATCCGAAAGAGCATTGTCCATGGTTATATGTGAAGTAGATGCATTTGACTGCTTGTTTCTTATCGGAAAAATCTGCTTTTTAGCTGCTAATGGAGCCTGGATTGCAATTTGCTGTTAGTCTGCGCGGGTACGGTTGTAAACGTGAGGATATGTGCTGCACATTTTTATGTGAAAAAAGATATGAAATTATCTACCAAAAAAAGAAGATATGAAATGTGAGTTGATAGCTATATATGTAATTAAAATACATTTCTCATAATCACCAAAGTGCTTGTAGTTCTTAATTCATACTATTCTTGCTTTAGTTTTACTAGTTCTAGCTAAAGTCTCAACTAAGTTTACAACACGTTATCAACACAAACTTGTTCTTACACAAAGGAGATCTTGAAGTTCAAGAAGTCTTTAGAAATGAGAAAAAGCTAGGGAGGTATAATTTTTATTAATTTAATTAAGTTAAATTTATTTTCATGTTATAATTGTAACTATAATATGAAGTAATATTATGTTCTAATGTTTGAAAGTAATTCAAATATATTATATTGTTTAGTGGAGAGTTTGTTTAGATGTTTGTTTATTTATATTGAATTGCATTTCAATATTATTTAATTTAGTTTAAATTTGATTTGTTTAGATTAATTTAGTTAGTTTGGTTATTTAAGTTAGTAATCATATTTGTTAATTGGTTAAATATTTCAATTCCCTTTTAAAAAGATTAATTTAGTTAATAAAAACATTAAAAAGTTGCTTTCCTTCCATATTTCAAAAATCCTTGTGGAGACAATATCTCATTTACCACTACTACAAGTTAATAGTAAAACACGAGAAATTATTGTGCACGTTCAACATGTGTCAAGGTTTGTGATTAGAAGAGTTATGTATAAAGAAGCATTTTCTCGTATTTTTTTTTATTCAGTTACCTGTAAGTTTAAATTTCAAGGACAAAATTTTTGATTAGTTGGGAAGAATTATGAAACACGAGAATTTCATAAACATGATTAACAGTCTAATTAAGGATTTTCGAATTTGAATTGGAATCTTGATATCTTAGGTGCGACCCACGCATTATGGACTAGAGACTATGACATACAATATTATTTTTGCCCCATGTGAGTAATTGATGTATTACACTCTATTCGCCGCGAAATAGGGTTAAGTTGAAGTCGAAACGTAGTGTCCGCGTGTTTCGGAGACTGTGGTTATTTTTTCAATTTTCGACGAAATTCGGGTATTTTTGAGGGTTCAATTTGGGCTTAAAATTTAGAGATAAACATGAGAAATAAAAAGAAAAATAGAAAAATGACCAATAAAGACATTGAAGAAGTTAAGAAGAGGTTATTTTGTCAAAGGTAAATAAGTAATTGACTGTCTAAACCTCTTATCACAAAATGTGAAAACGCACAGGGGCCTCATCCCCATTTCGATCTTGCTTCCTCTCTGGCCTCATTAGATCAAACCTCTCTCTTCTTCTCTCTAATGCGTGTTGCAAGTATAACGGCTAGCTGATAGTAATAATATAATTAACCTACGTTGATCGCAAATATCGTCTTCACGGAAAAGTTTTTGCACTAGTTGTTAATTAGCTATTTAATTTGAACTAGTGCTTAGGGATTCACTTTTAATTAGTTTTATGCTAACTAAACTACTCTAACATATCAATTTAAACTTTACTTGAACTCTTATGTTAAGGATATCTAAGTTCACAACTTCACATAAGTAATATAATACTATGCTTTGTATTCTTGTTTACATCTCAATATATTGTGTGCAATGCCTAATTAGAATATACATATTTCCTTCAAATCCGCTTCAACCCATTGTCGTAACGAAGAAGATTCTAATGTGCAAACTAAAACTCCACCTATCGGTGTGAATAACTTAAGCTCCACATTGCTTTAAGTGAGCTTTAAGTCTCAAATCATTGGATTCATAATCAAGTTTACTATCTGCGTTTCCCTAATCAATAACTATCTATCGATGTTGTGTATTTTATGGTTGTACCATTCATATCCAGATTAAAAACTTCAATGGCGATAATAACCCCTAAAGCCTAAGTTCATTAAACATATGACCAGTATGTCTAAAGCATTACGCTCAAAACCAATACAAATTCTAACAATTGCATTTTTTATTATTATTTTTTACTCATATTCAAAGCATTGCATTTATACCATAGGATCCATTGATCCCTAAAATAAATAAACTACTCACACTTCCTTGCAACACACATATCACAATTCATAATGGAAATCATTACAAATCAGAGATGAATATAAATACTACCATGAATTTAATCAACGAAACCAAACTTGAATTGCAAACGTGAAGTTTTCATTGTTTTCTTCGCATAAACTCTTTAATATTTAAACTCAATGTAAATCCTATGCTAAATTGTTCCAATGGTGGCTAATAGTTGGTATGTGGTGTGTTTACCATGTCCTAATACCTATTTATACTCCCTAATAACAATTAAAAACCATACTTTACAATTTAACTTGAATTAAAACTCTAACTTTCTATTTCTTGCGTGTCCGGCGCTATGAGAATGAATCATTAGTGAGGGTATTAGTGTAATTTACATTGTTGAATGGTGAGTATACTGTGCACGTGAGATGAGAGGGTGTGTATGCTGAGCTGTATTGATCCGTATTTATGTGATCCGATGGCTCAGATGTAATCATCTAACGGTTGTAACTCATTCTTATCAGTGAATATAAGCAAAGAAAACACATACGAGATAAATAATTTATTCTCTCATCTGAGCCTTTGCACCTTCATCGTCCCTAACCTCAATTAGAGTTTGTGTTCTTGAACAAATTCTTTATTCAACAGGTGTTGTCACTAAATGTCTGGCACCATGCTTTATAGCAGTGGCGTACCAATTTTTTTTTTCTTTTCTTTTTGTTTAAGCCCAAAAACACATTTAAGCCCACCCCAAAAATCTCTCAAACCCTACGTTAAGAATCAAAAAATTAGCAACGCACATACGGCCAAAACGAACGCACGACCAAAAATAAAACTCTCGGCACATTCACGCCATTCTCACACTCACCGAATGTAAGTTCTTTACATTTTTTGAAGTTTTTTGGAGCAATATCTTTTCAAATTCTATTGTCTTGTGTCTTCTACCTCTATTCTTTTTGTGTTTGAAGAAACCAATCCATCTCTTTGGGATTAATTTCATAGCTCCACATTTATTTTTTTCATTAGATTGCACTATATTACAAGGATAGATTAACGGTTCTTTTACAAAGTGCGAGCAAAGAGGTATGTTAGTTCATAGATTTTTTTTTTTTTGTATGTCTTTTTTTGAAGAGATATTTTTTTAATGTGGAAATCATTGAGCAAAAATATATGCTAGTTCTTAATTTTTCTTAACTTGTTGGTTTTTGATGTTTTGTTAGTTGGTTTTTTTTTTTAATAAGAAAGAGATTGATTGTATAACTATGTTGTCAAAAATCTCATATTTTTATACAGTTCAACATAATCTATTGATTTGATGTCTAGTAATGAATGTCCAAATGGATGAACATGAAGTTAGCCGGTAAAATGCCTTGGAATAGGTTATTTTTCTTCATATTCTAATTTTTATATAATTTATTATTTAAGTATTATTTTTATTCTTTACCTAACAATATAATTTATATTTGATTCTACATTGTTTTGCTGCTGATACACTTTTCATTGATCGCGTCATGTTTGTGACAAGTAGACAACAATTTTTCATTTAAGGTATTTCAATTGAACTCATTATCTATTGCTTTGGTTTCGATTTGATCCATTACAATTGTTTGTGTTCAAATGTTTTTTTTTTCTTTGCTTAATAGTTTGTGGCTTAATTTATGCGATAACCATGCTAATTTTATGTTTGTCATGGATATATATATATTGTGGTATAATTTATTTAAAGTATACATAATAATATATAAAAATAATAATTTAAAAAATATTTATAGCCCAGGGCTATCAAAAACCCTGGATTCGCCCCTGCTTTATAGCCCACTGCATCACCACTGCATATGTATTTCCTTTCTCCCTGGTGTCTCGATGTTGTCAACCGCTTACTCGACGCCATCCCTTATGCTCCACAACGTCGCTACTGTGTCGAACCTCTAGAGTTGGTTTTCTTCACTTTTTCATCTCTCCTACGCCGTGCCTTTTCTTCCCACGATGTGTCTTATGTGCCCACAACGACAACACCCATAGCCACATCGCCAAGTGTATTTTGTGGTTTTTTTCTCTGTTGTTTCTCGTTGTTCCTTAATTCCTTCCTTTACACCTTAATTCCCTAGAAATGCAATAATATCATGATTTAGAGCTCATTTAAGGATATTTATATTAAGTATACGGCTAAACTAACCCTATATATACGTATCAATAATCACTTATCGAATACCCTAAAACTTACTATTTTGCACGTCCCGAGCAAAGGTGTATTCTACTAAGTCTCCTAAGAACTAATTCTCATTCAATTTACATTGTTCATGGAGTATCCTTCAATTCACTAAGTTTCAAGTTAATAATCCACTCAAGAGTTTTTCTTTACAAAAACTTATATTTTTAAGGCAGGTAGCTTTAACAACTCATAAAACTTCACTTTTAAAACACCGAATTAGATTACAACCAAAAACCATCACTATTTATAAGTTTGTTGCGTTTCAACACTCAAGTAGCAAGTATAAAATCTCATCATTTCTTATTAAGCTAAGAAATTCACAAATAAGCATAGATCAAACTCATCTTTGGAAGACTTTAGCACTTCAAGAGTCTATAGGACTTTAACATAGTTGGAATGGAAACTTATCTCAATTAGCTACTCGCACTCGAGCTAAATCATTTATTTGAAGAGTTGTAGCTTACTTTCGCCTTCTTTTCTTAATTTTCTACTCTCATTTCTCCTTCTTATTTTCATTTTTTTATTTTACAGTCCCTGCTCCTTATTCCATGGACTTTATTCTTCCTTACTTTTTTTGCAACCATCGAATTCTCGGCTCTATTTCCTGTAGAAATTGTGAGATTCTCTTATTTTTTTATTTCTAAAACTCTTGTTAGCACTTCTCATTTTTACTAAATCAAGTAAGTGAACTCCAACTTCTAATATACAATGCCTAGTTCTTCTCCTCTTGCACTAAGTCTTTATTTTCTTTGTATTTTCAAGTAAGATTCACACTTATTATAGAATCCTTTGAGATCTAACTTTTTCACAAGAAGTGTTATGTTTCTTGCTTTTGTTTCAAGTTCAAGGTCTTCCCTAACTCTAGGTTTCTAATCATGAAATCACACCATTGTTTGCTACATTTCATTATTTCTTCTTCGAAAATTTAAGAACACTCTCTTGCGTTTCATATCAACAAGATACTTGTAATCTGCTCATCCACAATTAAAGTCATGAACATACAAATGAACTACTTATTCATTACATATTACTATATATAACCTAATCTATACTATTTAAACATTCAAATAGTAAGAAAAATGAAAAATTTATAAACTATCATGTTTTCCTCCTTAACTACTTCTAATTGAAATTTATACAATCATACATGCAGTGTTTATCCTTATTTCTCAGCCTATCTTAACACTTCCCGCAGTGCAGTGTAGTGTCATTCCCCCAAACTTGAACCAAACATTATCCTCAAAGTTTAAAAGTAAGTCTGAAACATGAAAACACTAAAACACACAAACATATATAATAACACAATAGATAAGCATCAAATAAACGTGCAAATTTAAATAAATCTATTAATCGAACAAAACATCTCAAATGTGACTTCTTGATGTTGCATTGCTATTGGGACAATTCTTAAGGCTTATCCATTTCGATAAATTTTCACCCAACAAATGGTCATTCCTGCACATTTGACATAAATTTTCTAAAGATAGAGTTAAAACGTGTTAATTGTAATTATTAAACTAATAACTAACTAATTTGCTGAAATATTTAAAAAACATCTAGGCTACCTCCTAGTAGCGCTTAGTTTAACGTCATTAGCACGATGCTTTTTTAGCTCGTTTAGATCGAATCTAAATCGAGAAACTCCATCTACAACTCAGATAGTTGAAATAATTGTTCATCCACAAATACTTCGGTTACTGGCTTCCATGTATCACCTTCTTTATGCGGTAACCTAGATAAATGGTATGCAACCGATTTTTCACTTCTTTTCTTATCTTTGATTTCCAAGTCAAAGGTAGCGGATTGCTGCATGATCAATATACATAATGACTTTGGATTCCACTATATAGGCTTTAAACTTGTCACTTGCAAACACCACTGCTAATAGCTCCTTTTCTGTTGTAGTATAATCTTGTTGTGCTTGATCTAGTGTTCTACTTGCGTAGTATATAGCTCTAAACACTCCATCTCTAATTTGGCCTTTTAGTGCTCCTACTGCGTGATCACTGGCATCACATGTTATTTCAAACTTAGAATCTCAATCTAGTACTACCACTATTGGTGCAGAAATCAAAGCTACTTTTTAGGTCTAAAATGCTTGTATGCATGTCGGGCTCATTTTAAAGGTAACATCTTTTTCCAACAATGTGCACAATGGTTTAGTGATTTTTGAAAAATCCTTAATAAACCTTTCTATAAAAACCTGCATGCCCTATAAAACTCCTTATGTCTCTAATGTTTCTCATTATAGGAAGTTTCTCATTTAGCGTTATTTTTGCTCTACCTACTTCAAATCCATGAGCAAACACTCTATGTCCCAAAACAATTCCTTCTCGAACCATGAAATTACATTTCTCTCGATTAAGTACATAGTCTGTGTCTTGACATATTTTCAATACCAAAGCCAGATTTTGCAAGCATAGATCGAAAGAAGCCTCAAATACAAAAAAGTCATCTATAAATACCTCCATAATATCCGCGACCATATCATAGAAAATAACCATCATACATCATTGAAATGTTGTCAGTGCATTGCATAATCCAAATGGCATCCGTTTGAATGCAAATGTTTCATAAAGGCAAGTAAATGTCATTTTCTCCTGATCTTCTATTGCTATGGCAACTTGATTATACCTTGAATACCCATCTAAAAAGCAATAATATTCATATCCTGCTAGTCTGTCCAGCATTTGATCAATGAATGGCAATGAGAAGGGATCCTTTCTCGTAGCTTTATTGAACTTTCTCTAATCAATGCAAACTCTCCAGCCAGTTACCGTTCTTGTGGATAAGGTTTCCCCATTTTTCAGTTTGAATAATGGTCATCCCTCATTTCTTTGGTACCACATGTATTGACGAAACCCATGAACTATTTAAATGGCATAGATGATTCTAACATTCAACTATTTCAAGATCTCTTTCTTTACCACTTCTTTCATTACTGGATTCAACGACCTCTGAGCTTCAATCAGTTGTTTATGATTTTCTTCCATTAAGATCTAATGCATGCAAACCGTTAGGCTTATTCCATTATGTCCTTGATTGTCAATCCCAATGCTGACTTGTGCTCTTTTAAAACTCGAAGCAATTTTTCTTCTTCCAACTCCATCAATGTTGCTTAAATGATCACGGGATATGTTGAATCTTCTCCCAAATGCACGTATCTCAAATGCTCTGGTAAAGGCTTTAACTCCATTTTTGGTTCAATAAATGTGTTTTCCATCTCCATTTCTAATTTCTTGAAACCTTTATGAAATTAGGGGTTCCTAACGGTGTTAAAGCATTTACTGATTCTTGAAGTTTACCCTTCACTGCAGAACTTATTGTTATACTTTGAACTAAACATTCTTCCAGTGGATCTTCTGGCGTATACTCCTGGGTTATCTCAGTAACACAATTATAAATTACATCTCTGACTTCGATGCTTTTGCAATGCTTTCCATCAATCAGAAATTTCAAAGTTTTGTAGATATTGAATAGGACTTCCTCGTCATTTATTCGTAACCTTAACTCCTCTTCTTGGACATCTATCAATGCTCGTGAAGTTGCTAAGAAGGTTCTCCCTAAAATTAATGGCACCCTCGAGTTTTCTTCCATATTTAATACTACAAAATCCATGAGAAAGATTAACTTGTCTATTTTCACTAGTACATCTTCAATAACTCCTTTTGGATATGTCACTGATCGATCTACCAATCGCAAAGTCATATTGGTTGACTTTACTTCTCCCAATCCTAATTTCTTAAAACTAATAAGGGCATCAAATTTATGCTTGCTCCCAAATCACATAGAATCTTATCGAACAAGTGTACTCTTATCGTACATGGAATGGAAAAACTTTATGAATCCTTCAACTTCGGTGGTAACTTCCTTTATAGGATTGCATTACACTCTTCAGTCAAATTCACTATTTCGTAATCTTCTAGTTCCACCTTTTTGTTGCCATTATGTCCTTTAAGAATTTTGTGTAGTTTGGCATTTGTTCCAATGCATCCGCAAAATGGATATTTATGCGTAGCTTCTTAAACATTTATACAAATTTCTTTAAACTATCCCTAATCTTTTTGTTTTTTGAACTGTTGAGGATATAGTAAGGGTGGGTTTATTAGTGGTGGATTATCGAGAAATGTGACTCTCCCTGGTACCACATCTTTTTTCTACCTATCGCCCCTTATTTTCCCTTGAGTCGATTCTAATTCTTCTGCTGGTTCTATTTCTTTTTGGATAATGGTATCATTATCCAAGTGTTCTACATCTCTCTGTTGTTGCGCATTAATTTGCTTCCTTGTGTCATTTATTATATCTCTTGGCCGCATTATCATCAATTTTTATGTCACTCCTTAACTGGACTGCATATGCATTTGTCATGTGATTGCTAATTTTGTTACTTAGAAACTGTTATTCATTTTGTGAGTTCCAAGCACTGGTAAGCTGACCAATTTGTCTTTTTGATTTCTTAATGGATTATGATTGTTCATTATCCATCCTTTTCATATCTAGCTTCACTTCTTCTATCTTTTTCTCATGCTTCTCATGGCGCTCCCTATTTCTCATGTTTATAGCTTGCAAATACTTCTCAATCGACTTCAATGAAGTCATCTATTCGCTCTGCCCCAGTTTGCTTTGTTGGACTTGTTAATTGAAGCCTTGAGGTAACTTCTGTTCATTATTAGGATTTCCGTAAGAGAAGTTCAGGTTATAATTGTTGTATCCTTGATAAAACCATTGAGGAGCCATTTCTCTCGACATGAAGTTGTTCCCGTAGCCTTGGATGTTCATGAAGTTGATGTCTTCATGTTCCATTCCCTGCTATATATCCATTTGGTTAACCACCATGCCTTGGCGATTCATGGGGTTGTTATGCTACCTGTAGACCTTGGTGTCCCATCCGAAATTGTACCATTTTACTGCTCAAATTTGATAGATGTGTCATAATTGTCACTTGTGAGTTAATCTCGTAGACGCCTGCTAGTTTCCTTACCATGGAACAAGTACTGACGGTAGAATTTAGATACAAAATATCAAAGAGATCCAATGCTATACCCTCATCCTTGGTAAGTAGAGAGCCACTTGATGTAGCATCTATTAGCGTTCTCGTGGTATGGTACATCCCATAGTAGAAAATCTGGAGTTTTACCCATTTCACGTATCCGTGTCCTGGACATCTCCTCAGCATCTCTTTCAATCTTTCCCAAGCCTCGCCGAGAGATTTGGTGTCTTCTTACTTGAACAGATTAATTTCAAGTTTCCTTTCGCTTACCTTCACTAAGGAAAAGAACTTATCAAGAAATCTTTCATTGATTTCTGCCCATGAAATCGTACTCCCTGCATTCAACCCATGGAACCAGGATTTGGCTTTTCCACCCAATGAGAATGGGAAAAGTTGCATCCTGATCACCTCTTTTGTAACTCCAGTTATGTGCATAGTGTTGCACTTCTCCAAGAAGTTCTCAACATGTGCAATTGGATCTTTATTGGATAACCCGCTGAACATGCTATTTTGCACCATGTTTATCAAAGACGGTCTCAGTTCGAACTTGGTGGTGTTGGTTGGAAGCCTCACCACTTCATTGTAAGTCTCCTGAACTTCTAACTTGAAGTAGTCACGAAGGCATCTCTGTCCTTGCACTCTATCTTGCATTACCAAATCACCTGTTGGTTGGTTATTCTCGCGACCCTATTGTTAGTTTCTAGCTTGCTCCTCAGCCATCTTAACTCCTTTCTTTTTCTTTCCTTCGTTGATTTTATCAATCTCCAAGTCATAAGGCACTAGGTCCTTCTCTCATTTGCTACGCATGCACTAAGTATCCCTAAAAAGAAAACACAAAAAGATCAAGCGCAAAAAGTCAAACCATAACTTAAGCCTATATTTTGTTATTTTTTGTTTTTATGAACTGAAAAGTAAAGTACTGAAAATAAAACTTAGCAACTATTCAAACTAACTAAGTAATACTAATGGCTACCTTTCCTCGGCAATGGCACCAAAAACTTGATGCGTGCTACAAGTATAACGACTAGCTTGTAGTAATAGTGCAATCAACTTATGTTGATTACATATATGTCCTCAGATAAAGGTTTTTGCACTAGTTGTTAATGAGCTATTTAATTGAACTATTGCTAAGGGATTCACTTTTAATTGGTTTTATGCTAACAAAACTACTATAACAAATTAATTTAAACTTTACTTGAACTATTATATTAATGATATCTTAATTCACAACTTTACTTAAGTAATTTAATATTATGCTTTGTATTCATGTTTACATATCAATATGTCGTGTGCAATACATACTTAGAATAGACAGATTTCCTTCAAATCCACTTCAACCCACTATCTTAATAAAGAAGATTCTAATGTGCAAAATAGAACTCCACCTATCGGTGTGAATAACGTAAGCTCCACATTGCTTTAAGTCTCAAATCATTCGATTCATAACCAACTAATTTTACTATCTGCACCTCCCTAATCAAAAACTTTCTATCGATGTTGTATATTTTACGGATGTACCGTTCATGTCTAGATTAAAAGCTTCAATAGCCATGATAACTTCTAAAGCCTAAATTCATCAAACATGTGGCCAGTATGTTTAAAGCATTACGCTCATAATCAATACAAATTTTAACCATTGCACTTATTATTATTAATTTTTACTCATATTCAAAGCATAACATTCATACTATAGGATCCATTGATCCCTAAGATAAATAGACTACTAACACTTTATTGAAACACATATCACAATTCATAATGGAAATCATTACAAATAAGAGATGAATATAAATATTACCTTGAATTTAATCAATAAAACCAAATTTGAATTGAAAACGTGAAGTCTTTAATGTTTTCTTTACATAAACTTCTTAATATTCAAACTCGATGTAAAACCTATGCTAAATTACTCTAATGGTGGCTAATAGTTGGTGTGTGGTATATTTACCACATCCTAATACCTATTTATACTCCGTAATAACAATTAAAAACCATAATTTATAATTTAACTCGAATTAAAACTCCAACTTTCTATTTCCTGCGTTTATAGCGCTACCACCAGTTTACCTGACGCCATCCCTTATGCTCTACAGCGCCACTGCTATGCTGGACCTCCAGAGTTGGTTTTCTTCACTATTTCATCTATCCCATGGCATGCCTTTCCTTCCCACGCTATGCCTTATGTGCCCACAGCGTCAACGCCCATAATCACGGTGCCAAGGTGTTTTGTGGATTTTTCCTCCGTTTATTCTCATTTTTCTTTAATTCCTTCCTTTACACCTTAATTCCATGAAAATGCAATAATATCATGATTTAGAGCTCATTTAAGGATATTTATACTAAATATAAGACTAAACTAACCCTACATATACATTTAAATAATCATTTATCACTCTCGTCGACTCTCTATGCCAGTCTCTCACCCACAGTGTCTCTATCTTAGTCTCGGACATCTGAGGCAATGATCACAATGATGATAAATTGAAGCAACCACGGTGTAGGTGATTTTTGGTTCAAAGTTGAGGTTTCATTTAGTTAATTTAGTTGGATTTTGTTATGTTGATGTAGATGGGAATCAAATTCAGGAGGGATGGCAATGATGATGTTGATGTTGTTGTCGGTGTTAATCAGTTGGGAAGGAGAGAGTAGATGAGGTTGTGGTTGTTGTTATTTATCAGTGTCTATTGTGAAGGGAAGAGAGGTGGACAATGAGAGAGAATGGGAGGAAACTTTGTTTTTTCATTAGAATTGTCGATGTTATTGTTAGTTGATGATGACGATGAAGGGTTGCACAGCAGCAAAGATGGTGGGGCCTCTCCATGCCATGCCTTGGCAGGGCAGGGCAGGGCAAGGCATGACCCTCGGAAAAGAAACAAAATGAGGTTTGTTGAGGATTAGAATTAGTTTTGTTGTCAAATAAAGTAATGAATTACCTTATTGGTTGGTTGAACTAATGAAATGAAATATATGGTTTCGTGATCCAATTAATTTGAATTAGGACTCATTAAAAGTTCTATTGATGATTCGGGTTAAGTTTTCATGGTTTCAAGGTTTTTTAGATAATTTAAATCAAGATGCGGTTCGAGAGATAGTTATGAATTATCACAACTGTTGTATCATTATTGTCGAGAGGTTATTATTGGTGTTAGTGGACTCATTTGTTATGGAACTTTATTCTTGTTTATCATTTATTGTAGAGAGATGGTTGGCAATGTTTGTGACTAAATAAGTCAAATGATATCTCATTAAGGTTTCTAATCAAAGCTTAGGGAAATGAAATAGCTTAAACTTATCGAATGGATGAAAATACCGATTTGGGAATGTATTAACAAGTTGTTGGTCATTGGTGAAGCTAATAGGTGGTTAAGATCCTACTTGGATTTCAATAAAGGGTTAAGGGTATACTTAGTGTTTGAAAAACATAAAGAGATAGTGTGAAAGGTTATGAGGACTTTAAGGGAGTTGTTAGAGTTTAAAAGCACTTTGAACTCCCTTTAACTTGAAAAATGGTTTTACAGTGTTGAAATTAAGTTATAACTCTAAAATGTGAGATTTATGATTTAAAAGGACATATGGAAGTACGTGAAAGCCAGGGAATGCGTGAGTGAGACTTCGTTATCAATTTCAAGTTAGTTGGACTGTAAGTAAACCCTACAGTGTTCTTTACTATTTATTGAATTTCTCTTTGTACCTGCATTTGCGTTCAGTCTGCATTGCATTTCGCATCATTCTTGGTCTTGCATTCATGTCGTTCCGGACGATGGCTTGTTAGTGCTACAACTCACGAGCATGACTCGGAGCAAGGTTTTCTAACCAAATAGACTAGAACAAGGAAGACCCAATGCACGCAAGTTTTCCTGTGAGCGTGCATTGAATTCATGGTACAGTTTTTTGTTCACTTTTGGGGTTGCCAACCTATTATTGAGCTTCAAACTGGAAATGAGGGATTCACATTGATATATAAATTTGTTGTTATTTAGAAATGCAATTACATGTCTCCATGTATTCGGACTACCATTTGCAGGAGTACATAACAGTGTAGGAGAATACTTAACTGATATCTTCGAGTTGTTTTTTATGATGTCAGGTTATTTATGAAGATAAGGGGGAACGAAATATCTCAAAGATCTTGGTAAATGCTTTTCAAGTTTAAAGTTGTAATTTATATGTTGTAAATCACTTTATATATAAATATATTGTTTTAGGCTTCGCAGAGAGTGTAGGTCGTGAAATACTCTCGAATAGTTTATGAGAGTCTCCTAAGTTGGTTTAAAATAAGTTGAGAAGCTTATGTTTTAATTTTACTCTATTTTGGGATTGTAAAGCTGTAAATAAGGTATTAGAGACCTTAAGTTAGTTTAAATGATTTAAATTGATATACATATATATATATTGTGAAATGCGGGGAATTGTGAGTTCTTCTAGGCTTCTCCTAATTCTGATATCTATTAGGTGGATTTTTCGGCAAGCCACTTTTAGGGGGGGTGCTACCGAATCTTTTTTCAAAATACAAAGAATAATCCGTATGCTTTCCCAATTTGCTCTGATTAAACAAAGCATGAATTGAGTTTAATTGACGATATAAATTTAGTTTTGGAGCATTATCAAGGATTGAAATCAAAGTTATTTTGAGTTTAAAGTAAATTGAATGGATTAGGTGCCTAGTTAGGGGAATTAGGCTAAGTCAAGACTTAGTGAGATGGGCCCTGACATAGTATTATAAGTATGTTTGTTTAAGGTAAGTTAACTCAAATTCGCATTTATGTCTTGAAAATAATATAAAACCCTTTTCGAAACAACGTCACACATTCGCTGAGGCAACAAAGGTTTCAAGGTTAGTTACCACAACCCCGATCCTTGTCCTGGTGATATACTTCGACAAAAACTTGGAATTTTCAAAAAAAAAAAAAAAACAGATCATCTGAATTAACTCTATGAAAACACCTTGCGCCCCCTTGATGTCACATCGTACAACACCAATAATAGTCTCGATTTACCAACTACTTGGATATATAGTGAGGCAAGTACGGGGTCGATCCCAAATAGACTGAGAATGATTTCTAGGCTACAACTAAAAGAAAATGGGGGTTTGGATTTCTAATTAACCTCATCTAGAAGAGATAAACTAACTGAAAACAATAATTCCAATAATATAACAAAAGCTTAGATTGAGAGATCTTTCACAATTGACAAGTAATTGACTTAATCATTGGTTACAAAAAATGTCTATTTTTTTGGATTCCCATAGGCAAGTTCGAATGCAGTCACTCTTTTTTCCAAGGTTAATGGTAGGAACGAAGGCACTACCATATACTAACTAGACTCGCAAAACCACCGGATATGTCGTAGGCTTTCAACGAGCTAGCAGCCTTAAAGTTCCATGAAAACACTTACCCTAAGTGAGAACTAGTATGAATTGTTATCAATCTTATAGTTCGAATGTACAAGAGCACATTGATTTCCAACAGACAAGACTCTATTTGCCACCTAATGTAAATTCTCTTACCGAGTGGCGGTAGATTCACTGATCTAGATCTCCTACGCCTACCTATGTATTGGCCACTACATAAGCAAAGCATATTCAATCTAATCTAATGAAAAACCAATAGATTTATGATCAATACAACCAAAGTTACAAGATTCCAATGAAAGGAAACTTCAGTTTAAAGAACAAAACATCATGTCATTAATACTTGCAATTGTAGAAAACCCTCGATCCATTAAAGACTTAGTTATTAATACATATATAAACTAAATACAACAATAAAATGAAATACCTTAAAAGTAAAAGAACAAGCACCAAAAATCCAAAAAGCTCCTCTCTTCCAAACTTAATAACTAGAGATAGAATAAGATGAGATCCTATTTTTGCACGTCCAACCATAAGTGTTGAAAACACAACGGAATAGATTCACCAAAACTAACAAATCCACCGAATCCGAGATTTGAAATCCTTGCACTGGTTCAGCGCCGTACGTATAACTAGTACATCTTTGAAGAATTGATGCTTGATCACTATGATGATTTGTTTTCTGCCTAATTTGTTTCGAATCGGGTCCAGCAATGTCACAGTGCCTTACACACACACCAAGACGCTGCCAAGGCTGGGGTGTATTTTAACTCTTTGACTCTCTGTTTTCTCTTGGGTCTTCCTAAGTCTTTTCTTGGTCCAAATTCAGTGTCAAATATTCAATATGCATAAGTTTCCACCTTTTTCGAAGTGTCGAGTATGTAGAACTCCACCTCATAAACGAATCGAATTACATAAATGCAGACATTCTTCTTCGTCCCAACTGCGATGATGGTCTTGCCATTTTCCAAGGTGATTTCCACCTTTTCATGGGCAGAATCTTAGCACTTTTGAAGAATGATAAAGGCATGACATTGATTTCAGCTCTGGTGTCTAGAAGTGCTTTCTTAAAAATTTCTCCATTGATTCTCATAGAAATCAATATAGGGCCTGGATCCCTCATTTTCTTGGTCAGCAGTAGCTCTACTTTTTGCATCGATGTCCCTTTTTTGGCTTATTTCTCACCTTGGCATTTTGTGCTTTTGGCTTCCTTTTGAGAAAGACTTCAATTTTCTTTGTAGCAGTTTCCTTTTTCTTACTTCCTGTTGTGTTCTCCTTAGTCTTCTCCCCTAGCTTTGCCTTCATCGGCTATTCCTGTTTTGGCTTTCTATCCAAATTCATGACATATACCGCCTTACTGGTGACTTCTGTATGATCAGCCGGTGCTTTAATTGGCTCCAAGTCAACTCTGTCTTTTAGGGTCCTGTCGAATTCTTTATAGAAGGGCTTCAACCTGTGTCCATTAACTTTTAAAGTCTTCCTGCTCTCCATACTCAATATTTCAACAGCACCATGGAAAACGATATTAGTAACAAGAAATAGACCCCACATATCTATACCTAAGCTTACCGCAGAAGATTCTCAACCTAGAATTGAAAAGGAGGACTTTTCGACCTATTATAAAGGGTTTCTTTGTCAGATAAAGATAATGATAAGCTTTCGTCTTATCCTTATAAATTATTGCATTCTCATATGCATCATTCCTAATCTCTTCTAGTTCCTAAATATCTAATTTTCGCTCAACACCAATTTTTTTGTAATTCATGTTACAACGTTTGACATACGCCCAATATGCTTTATGCCCATAATGCATCATCAATGCATCATCAAGGCATAGACTCCAGTCTTTCCTTGATGCATGAGTTATTTTCACAAGGATGGATTTGATCTCTCTATTAGAGACTTTGGCTTGACCATTGGCTTAGGGATGATAGGTTGTAGATGTCATATGGGTGACATTATATTTCCTAAACAAAGACTCTACAATCTTATTACAAAAGTGAGTTCTTCTGTCACTGATGAATGAGCATGGAGCTCTAAATCCTGAAAAGATTCATTACTTTAGGAACTTGACCACTGTTTAGGAGTCATTACTTCTTTTGGCTTTAGCTTCAACCAATTTTGAGACATAATCCACCGCTAACAAGATGTAAGTATTCCCATTAGAATGTGGGAATGAACCCATGAAATCAATACCCTAGATGTCGAAGATCTTACAGAAAAAGATCTTAGTAAATGTCATTTGATCTCTTGGTCATAATGACCCGTACTTCTAACAGTTAGGACAAGTTTTGGTAATGACATAAGCATCAGGGAACAATGTGAGCTAATAAAATCCACATTTCAAAAAAGTTTAGTTGTACGCCATGGACCAAAATGTTCGCCACATGTTTATGAATGATAGTAAGACAAGATAGAATGTGTTTCTTACTAAGGAATTCATCTGCGAATCATTGGATTTGCACAGAACTTCCATAAATATGGATCATCCCACAGATAATACTTTGAATCATACACAAGCTTTTGCTTTCGGGCACGTGACCAGTCTAATGGTAATTGCTTGGTGGCTAGATAATTAACAATGCCAGCATACCATGGAACTTCAAAAAACACTGTATAAACGCGTTCATCAGGGTGCTTGTCATTAGATTCTCAGCGATTTTCTTGTCTTTGATTGTAAGATCGAACTCTTGAAGTAATAATATCCAGCTTATTAGTCTAGGCTTAGACTCCTTCTTAGAAACTAGGTAATGCTAAGCTATATGGTCTGAATAGACAATGACTTTGGTACCCACCAGATAAGGCCTGAAATTTTTGAGTGCAAAGACAACTGCAATGAGTTCTTTCTCAATGGTGTTGTAATTCATTTGAGCAGCATCCAGAGTTCTAGATGCATAATAAATCACATGAGATTATTTCCATACTTTTTGTCCTAACATGACTCTCACAGCATAATTGCTCACATCACACATAATCTCAAAAGGAAGCAACCAATTAGGCGTTTTGATGATTGGGGTATAGATGAGTGCAGTCTTTAGTATGGAAAAAGACTTCTTACATTCGTCATCAAATACAAATGAAACATCTTTATGAAGTAATCGACACATAGGTTGGGCTATCTTGGAAAAATCCTTGATAAATCACATATAGAAACATGCATGACCTTGAAATGCACGTATCTCTCTCAGAGTGGAGGGATAAGGCAAGGAACAAATGACATCTACTTTTGTTGGATTAACTTCCAAACTTGTAAATGAAATAATATGACCTAAAATGATCCTTCTGTCTACCATAAAATGACATTTCTCATAATCGAGAACAAGGTTTTTTCAATGTATCGAGACAACACTTTGGCCAAATTGTCAAGACAACTGACAAAAGAATCTCCATAAAAGGTGAAATCATCCATGAAGACTTCAATGAAGTTCTTGACAAAATCGAGCAAATGCTTACCATGCATCGATGGAATGTTGCGGGTGCATTGCATAGCCGAATAGACATACGCTTGTAAGCAAATGTTCGAAAAGAACAGGTGAAGGTGGCTTTATCCTGATCTTCTGGTGCTACAAGAATCTGATGAAACCCTAAATACCCATTTAAATAACAGTAGTGGGATTTCCTAACCAGACGCTCAAGCATCTAATCTATGAATAGCAAAAGGAAATGATTTTTCCTTGTGGCTGCATTGAGTTTTCTATAGTCAATACAAAGTCGCCTTCTGTTTTAGACATGGCTAGGTACTAACTCTCCCTGGGCAATGGTCACAATAGTTACTCCAGTCTTTTAGGGTATGACTTGCACTGAACTAGTTCACTTGCTATCAGAAATGGGATAAACCATCCCATCAAGAAGTTTCATAATTTTTTTCTTGACTACTTCCATCATATGTGGGTTTAATTGCCTTTGAGCTTGCCTCGAGGGTTTGCAGTCATCCTCCATATGTATTATGTGTGTGCATATGGAAGGGTGTAATCCTATGATATCAGCTAATGTCCATCCTATCGCTTCCTTGTAGTCTCGTAGGATACGCACTACTCTTTCCTCTTCTAGTTTCGAGAGTTTGCTGGAAATGATTACTGGAAGTGATTCATTCTCACCTAAGTAGGCATACATTAGCTGATCAGGAAGCTCTTTCAAATCAAGCTTTGGGGATTTGTCGAGCGAGGGCTCGAGCTTATGATCAGATGAGAACAAATTCATGGGGACAGGGAGTTTGGAATGGAGTTCATAAGAGTCTAACTCCTTAAAAAAATCTTCAACATCTTTGTCGAATGAATAGATGTGCTCCAAATGATCAGAAGTCATTCCTTGGTAGACAACTAAGTTCAATGTATCTCCTGTAGGATAGGCAATACTTGGTTGTACTAATGGATCAATTGCATCCAAAAATACATAGGGATGATTCATCGGTTGGATATTTTATGGTGTCATGAATGTTAAATTTGAAGACATCACCATCAAATTCCACAGTCAATGATCCGTCTACAAAGTCAATCTTAGCTTGTGTCGTTTTCATGAAAGGGCGTCCTAAAAGGATTAAAGATGAAGTGGGGAATAGTTCCTCTTTCTTGTCTAGGATGAAGAAGTTTGGAGGAAAGTATAACGATCCTACAACAATAATAATATCCTCTAAGACTCCTACGAGGTGTACAACAGATCTATCTGCTAATTGGATGACTATCCTAATTTCCTTGAGTTCTTTATAATTGAATGACTCAAACACAGACAAAGGCATGACATTTATGGATGCTCTTAAGTCTAGCATTGCCTTAGAGAAATGTCTATCACTAATGGTGATTGGCATTGAGAACATTCATGGATCCCCGCACTTAGGGGAAGTTTCTTTTAAAGGATGGTTGAGACAGTTTCACCAACGACGACTCTCTCATGTTCATTTAGCTTTAATTGTTGCTACAAAACTCCTTCAAGACTTTGGCAATCCTAGGCACATTGGCTATAACATCTAGCAAAGGGATATTGATCTCTAATTTCCTAAGGGAGTCTATGATTCCTTTGTTTTGCTCCATTTTCTTCGATTTTGCAAGACGCTGAAGAAATAGATGATGAATAACAACAGGTTTGGTGATTTATTCTACCCTTGGTTTCTCATGTGGTGTAGCAGTAACCTCTATCTCATGCTCTACCTCTGCTCTTACCTCCTTTGGTTTACTTGGTAGATCCAGTTGCTTAGGTCCTTCAAGTTCAGCTTCACTCCTCAAAGTAATCTTACTTGCCTCAACAGAATGTTGAGTGCATAGTAATTCTTCCCTATTTGCTTGAGCTTCAGTCCTGACTTGTTCGATCTTCTTCACCACCTCACCAAATCTCATGTCATATTATTGACTATAAGACTCAAACAGATTATGAAATTCTCTTATAATGACTGCTTTAACCAATATGGGTGATTGTTGTGCTTTTGGAATAACTGGATGATGGCCCTGAAAGCCATAGCTCTAATCATCTCGACCACTTTTCGAAAATGATCCTGGGAGTTGCTCAACCATATCAACTTGACATCTATCCCTAAAATGCAAAAAAGGATTATATGTATTATGTGTGTACTCTGAACAACTACTATAAGCCTTGATTCTCCCTGTTCCTAACATTAATTATTTAATCATGGACTTCAGTTTTGACATTTTGCTCTCAAGTCTATCCTTTCGCGAATTAACTCAAATTCGACTCATGTACGTATCATCCGCTACACAAGAATGCCTAGATTGATTCGCCATTTTCTCAATGATTTTCTTAGTTTTAGAAGGTGTAACATCTGAAATACTTCCATTACATACCATATCCACCAATCGTTTCTTACCATTAGTTAGCTTTTCGTAGAAGTTTTCTACTAATGATTTGTTAGTGAAATCTTTTTGTGGGCAAGCATGATAGAGTCTCTTAAATCTCTTCTAATACTCAACAAAAGATTCTCTTTACTTCATGTAAATGATAGAGATTTGTCTCCTAATAGAGGTAATCTTGCTTGCTGACATATATTATTCCTAAAATTTGAGGTGTAGATCCTTCCAAGAATGAATAGATCTATGAGGTAAGTGCAATAATCAATCTAGAGCATTACCTCTCAGAAAAAATGGAAAAGCCTTCAACTTAGCCATATCAGGCTCAGCTACAATAAGCTTCATACCTACAATAACCCATTCGAGTTCCGCCAAAAATATCTACAGATCCTCATCATCTCTTACAAGAAATGTTGGAAGTTTCTGGATAAGTCCTGTTTTTAACATGAACTCTCCGGCTTGGGTATGGAATTATATGCATAGAGGTTGAGAACCACCTCGAAGTTGGTTTGCTTTCCTAAAAGTGAGTTATTTCTCTTCTAAGCTCATTTTTATTTTTTTTTATTTTTTATCCTGAAAATTTAACAAAGTCCCCAACAACGACACTAAAAACTGATGTCACATCATACAACACCAATAATAGACCCGTATTTGCAGACTACTTGAATATGTAGTAAGACAAGTACGAGGTAGATCCCATAAAGACTGAAAAGGATTACTAAGCTACAACTAAAAGGAAATAGGGATTTGAATATCTAATTAACCTCATCTAGAAGAGAAACTAAACAACTTACACTTAAATAATAAAAGAATACATAAACAGCAGAAAACAATAATTCCAACAATATAACAAAAACCTGGATTAAGAGATCTTTCATAATTGACAAGTAATTGACTTAACCATTGGTTACAAAAGATGTCTTTTTTTAGATTGTCATAGGCAAGTTCAAGTGTGGTCACTCTGTTTTCTAAGGTCAATGGTAGGAACGAGCAACACAACCATATACTAACTAGACTCGCAAAACCAACGGATATGCCGTAGGCTTTTAACGGGCTAGCAGCCTTAACGTTCCATGAAAAAAATTACCCTAAGTGATAACTAGGATGAACTGTTATCCATCTTATACTTCGAATGTACAAGAGCACATCGATTGCCAACAAGCAAGGCTCTATTTGTCACCTAACGTAAATCCCCTTACCGAATGGTTGTAGATTCACTGACCTAGATCTCCCATACCTACATTTGCATTGGCCACTACATAATCAAAGCATATTCAATCTAATCTAATGAAAAAGCAATAGATTTATGATCAATACAACCAAAGTTACAAGATCCCAATGAATGGAAACTTCACTTTAATGAAAAAAACTTCATGTCATCAATACTTGCAATTATAGAAAACTCTCAATCTAGTAAATACTTAGTTATTAATACACATATAAACTAATTACATCAATAAAATGAAATACTTTAAAAGTAAAAGCACGAGCACCAAAAATTCAGATTGCTCATTTCTTCCAAAGTTAAGAACTAAAGATAGAATGTGATGAGATCAACTTTTCGTACGCCCAACCCTAAGTATTTTATGTGTTGAAGATACAACATAAAAGATTCACCAAATCCAACAAATCCATCAAATACGGGATTTGGAATCCTTAGATTCATTCAGCGTCGTACGTATAGCTGGTATATCTCTGAAGAATCACTGCTCAATCATTATGATGCTCTATTTTTTGCCCAATTTGTTTCGAATCGGGTCTAGTGATGTCATAGCGCCTTACATATAGACCAAGGCACTATTAATGCAGTGTATTTTGACTCTTTAACTCTCGATTTTCTCTTGGATCTTTGTATGGCTTTTCTTGGTCCAAGTTCAGTGTCAAATCTTCAATACATATAAGTTAAGCCCAATGATTCCATGGAGATATCTGACCAACAGGAGGTGCTGAGCCTTCTCTTGGATTTTTTCACTAATTTTTGTAGGAAATCTCTCCTTTTCGACCAATAGCATGTTTTATCCCTGAAAACACAAAAATAGGAATTTAAAAGTATAAATAATGATAAAAGTGTTAGAATTCACAACAAAAGTGTACAAAAACCTAGCATGTCAGATGACTTATCACCTCCCAGCACCGTGGGTTTACCCATAAGGCGCTTGGGCGAAATCGCTGGTTTCAAATCAAAACATCAAAAATGGGTTCAGTGATTTGCTAGCGTCATACGTTATGTGCCAAGGCGCTAGTGAATTGTTGGATTGTCTTCATTGAATTCTCGGGCAAAGCATCATGATCAGCGCCCTACTGTTTGAAGGCGAGGCGTTAGTGCGACACTGGGCACGAATTAAGAATTTTGAGGCCGAAACCAAATTCTAAATTCCCCAACGACTCACGTCGACCCCCCAAGGGTCCAAATCTGATCAAAACAGTAAAGAATAACTCATTTGATACCACAATATCATATCCATTCAATTAAAGAACGCATCCAACCTCAAAACCACCATTAACATATAGTTTTTGCAACTCCAATTGAATAAACCAAAAAAGATGAGACGAAGATGACCCAAATCACGAATCAACACATAAGGGTTCATCTTCAATCTTAAAATTCCAAGAGAAATCATGACTTCCGCCCAAAATCGAATATGCGAATTGAATAGATGGAATTAGAGAAGATGAGGCAAGTATTTACCTTGCTTTGTGAGATCTTGATGAGAGTTCTCTCTCCTCCATCAAATCCACCAAACAAGTGTTCTAGGGTTCCTCCACAATTTCTCTACATAGTAATTTCAAACTAAAAGTGGCTTTAAGCCCTAATTTTGGTTTAAATACTTAGTTGATGAAATTAGGGTTATGTTGACCAATCACAACCCTACATCTCATCTTGATAGGTTTAAGTACTAGGATGATCCTAGAGTCCACATTAAGTCCATCCTTTCTTGTAATTTACATAAATACCCTTATATGTGTTTAATTACCAATTTTCCTTTTTCTTTGTTTCATTTATAAGTCTTTTAGGCTTATTTCCATTTACTTGGGCTCATATTCCCACCTAAGTCAACTAAATAATGTATAGTACACATATTATTCACACTATTTCACATATGTCATGCATATATACCAAAACAACTTTGATAAAAGGACAATTTACTCTATTCAAAATTTAGGGCATCACATAACGAATCAAACCCTACCCCTATCCGTTCACCCACTCTGCCTCCTATTTCAACCTCTTTAGCACTTGCGCTAAGTTCGCTAGTGATCTAAGAGTGTTTATTCAGCTAGATCTAATATCAATAATGCCCTAGGAGTGACGAACTATTGCGACCTCCCAAGTCGGATTTGGGAGAGATTGGGTAAGTTATTCGCATTAAAAATCATTGGGTTCACTTCCCTATGTCTTTATGCACATTTTAGTGGTGTTTTATGGGTTTTGGTTGGTCAAAATATTATAATATAGGTTTCAGCTAGGGTTGTGCTCGAAGGTTACAATTTCATTAGGCTAAGATTTTTGAGGAGGCCTCGGGAACACAGGGATGAAACCTCTTCAAAGGTCTCAGAGACACATGGACAAGACCTTCAAAGGGGTTTCAACGTACTCTACCGTACCTCTCCAAAAGTCTCGAGGTGCTCTAAACTTGTTTTCTTAAAAGGTCATGACCAATGAAAACTAAGATGTTATGAAGGGATCTAGGTATCCCTTAACTAAGACAAATAAAATTTCTTTTTTAATTCAGTTTGTTGGTAGGGTTTACCTTATATTGTTGTATTAAGACTACTACATGCTTTCTTTCGTGTTTAGATATGCCGAGACGTAAAAAGAGGGCGAAGGAGATCTCCACCTTATTAGTAGCCTGAAGTGAAGGAGTTTTCATTGTACCGAGACTGTGCCAATTGGCCTTAGATGGGTCACTTATGCCATGTCGCCTTGGGTCCTTTATGATTAGGCATATTAGTCAAAACATCATGCCTTGATCACTAGAAAGATAGGAAGTTGGGTTGCCAAACTTGGACTCCTCCGTTAAACCATGACATGAGGCTTTTTTGAAGAATAATAGAGTTCAAATGATTATTTTTTACAAAATTTCTCCCATTATGGTTGAATTAAGGATAAATCCAAGCTTGCATGCCATGAAAACTTCCTTTTTTTAATGATTTAGGCAAAATAACATACGTTACCTTGAGTAATGCTCAATCAATGTTGGGTGTTTGCCTTATTTAGTAAACTGGGAGACAAGTATTGAAAAATAAAGTTAAAGAAAGAAATAAATGAGATATTGTGGTTGGATAAAAGGTAGTGTGAGTTCATTAAAGAGAAATGTTGGAGTAACATACATTGGACACTAAGTTGGGGCACCGACCTAAGATGGCGCCTACGTGGCGCTAACGAGCAGGCCCCACTCGGTTGTCATCCCAAAACTAAAAAAAAAAAAACACTCTGACTGTTCGGCTCTAACTACTGACCGACTGACAACTGACTGATGGCTGACTACACATCACTGTATCTGATTAAGCTTAAAAATTTTGAATTTCCCTCTCATTTGGGGAAAAAACCACATCTCTCTCATTTGGCTCCCCCAAACCCTCCCGGGTCCTGAAATCCTAGAACCCATGTTCACCCATTGTTGGTCTCTTTAGAGCTTGTTTTAGATCGATTTCTCTGAGATTTTCATGCACATCATGACGATAGCAGGTTAGGTATTTAAGTGGGTTTTCTCTTCTACACGTGCTTTAATTTTGAGTGTTCTCTTCAAGGTAAGCCAGGGGAATCTCAGTACTATTGAGGTGATAAAGAGGACCCCCATCCCGAACCTGGTGGACGTAGTCCGTGCACAGCAGGAATACCTCGTGGGAACTTGGTAAGTCAATCGTCTCTTTTTTCTTGTCTTGTATGGATATTCTCTTATGTTTGATGAGTGGGAATTGGGATCATTTAGGGGTTACAAGTTTAATGGCTAAGTGAAATGGGGACTATATATGGGTTAGCCAAGTTTTTTCCAACTGAAATAAGGTCTCGACTTATTCAATCAACTAAACCCATCATTTGGCCTGATTTAAAAACTTTAAATGATTTGGTTATTGTATTTGCTAAGGTATGAGCACATTTGAGATTGTTAGGAGTTAAAAATGGAAAATCTTGATGCACTACTAAACATTAAGAATGAAGAAATTACAAGATTAATTGTGAACCTAATCTCATTGATTTTTTAAACACTTGGTTGTTAGGACTAACTTTAGAAGCTAATGTAAATCTTGAATTGCATTTTGGTTAGATATTGCTATGGCTTTATTGGAACCTAATCTAAATTGCAATTCCATTGATTGTTAGGCAGCGTCATAGAGGTTGATTTTGATTTAAACGAGCTTATGGAAATAATAGTTGAATTAAATTGTGATTATGGGGTTAATGGCAACTATGGAATAGTAGAGGCAATGGGATCAACTGAGGTAGTGGGATCACTAGAGGACAGTGGTCAGACTGGTAGCAAGTGATGTTGATGATAATCATGAAGTTTAGGGCTCCGATACACCAGGTGTCGCTGCCCCTGAGATGGGGATGGTGTTCGACAGTCCAGCAAACATGCGTGAACTCAAGGGATGAGCACAAAGGTGATTGTAACACAATAGAGGAAGAAGCGGCAAAACTTGTCGATCAAAGCATGGAAAGGTGGCAGGACAAGTTCGTCAGCAATATGGCTGTAAACTACCGGTGGGTAGAAACTCGGCTCACTGAAGTGGAACGACACATTACGGACCATGGCTCGGACATTAAGCGTGAGGTTGTACATGTGAAAATGCATTTCAGTCACTGGAAAACATTGCCCAGCTCAAGCACCAAAGATCCTGAGAGTATGTAGGATGAGGCGACCAATGGAGAAAACAAATGATTTAGTTGTCTTTTATTAGATACATTAGGTTAACTCTTGATGGTTTTGGACATGTTTAAATTATAATTTTAGTTATTTGATTTGTTTTACGATACTATCAGCCACTTGATGTCTTTAACTCTACAAGGCTTGAATTGGTGTCCTTACTACGCATCTATTCAAGTTTGATTTTGGTGGAATGGTATGATGCTACATGTGTTGACATTTGCATCCATGTAAGTCTAATTTTGGTGGTATGATGTTATCTTATTTTTGTTAACATTTAGATTCTAGATTTGATTTCTAAGCATTTGATTTCATGCTATGTTGTTACTATATTAGGGTTCAGGTTCATGTTAATGAACTAGTGGTTGAGCTATAGTTCATGAGTTTACCTAAGTTGTTTGATGGTGCTAGATGCTAATATTGGTGCAAACTCAAGGCTAACCTTGGATTGTTCTTCGGTGGTGCTTGACGCCAACCCAAAATAAAATGGACAAAACCAAAAATTAATGAATTCCAAACATCCACAACATACATTTAACTTGTCCTTCTAACTTGGACGACAAATTAAAAACGTGCACAAAATATATATAACTACAATGAAGACCTAAACATGCATAATTAAACCATTAATCCTAATAAAAAACAAAATTCATACTACATTTGAAAAACTAATCCCACTAATCTTGCCAAAACATTATCATCCATACATGATACAATAAACTTTATAACACAATTACATGTCTCAATCCCCTATTTTGATTACATTGGTTGTCGCTTCGGATATGATTGTCACACCACCACTAAGTGTTATGCATCCTGTGAATAAGGTCGAAAAAATCAGTTCAACACTCCCTTCCAATTGACTTGCAGTTGAATGTCCACTTTGATCTATACCACTACTTCCTTAACTGCAACAACGACTAGCTCGCATTTTAGATTCATCGTCTATCTGTCTTCTGTTTAGTCGTAGAAACTTTGTTGGTCGAGGAAGTTGGAGATCGACCCAGTTGAAGCACTTGCATCGAAAATTGTAACATATAGTAAAAGGTATTCCTTTGTAGGGGCCTTCCTTCTTCACAATTCTTTTGTTAAAGAATCCTACCGAACACTTTGAGCAAAATGGCCACTACGGGCAATTGGCTTCGATTTGATCATCCCTTCCACATGTCCAACATGATCCATCGTTAATTAGTGTCATATCTATTCAAAAGAAGGCAATCAATAAGTGAATAAGCAAGATATATTTTTTTCATATACAAAGATGTGCATTTAATATTCTTAGTCTAAGTATAATGTACATATAAACAAAACTTTAACAGGCTTCGTAGGGCTCGAACCTACAATATCACTGTTATGAGCGGTACGTTTCATTTAAGCAAAATACTTAACAGCCAAGAATGAATCATACAATGAAAGAATCGGGTCCAATTCCTTCTTTCAACAATCAATAACACCACCCTAAAAATACATTCACAATCAAGGGTTTACAAATTGAGAATAAAGATAGATAAGTAGCACCGTGAGGGATAAATTCACCCTAAATCATAATACAAGGATTTAAAAGTTTAGAAGAAAACCTCAACTAAGAAACCTTATACAACAAGAAAAATGCAAAAGTAACAAACCCTATGGAACAATTTCAGATCCACACCTTTCATATCCGAGACCAAAGTCGAAGTCCCATACCAAACGATATACCCTACAACTACAAAATCACCCTAACCCTTTGTGTTCGCAATTTTCAAAGGAAAACCCAAAGTGACGGACATGAATATGGATTACCAAAAATGTCGATGAAAAAAAAAACCCAAATCTCTCAAACTAAAATTCAAAACAAAACCCTAAACCCCATAAATCAAACCAAACCAACAAAATGAGGGATTTTATAATCGAAAATGTTAGATTAACGAATCGAGCCTTATAAAAACCGCAACTCTTGAGCTTAGCCCTTCTTTTGAAGCCACCTCTTCAACCTTAAACCCTCAAGCCTTCTTAAACCTTCTTCCAGGAATCGGGATGGTAGTCTTCTTCTTGAACTCCTCAAAAGTATCGAGATTCCTTGCCTCACCCCTGCAGAAAAAACTCCTCTTCAAGCCTCCACTCGAACACCCAACCTGTTGTCTTCCTACCGTGCACGGACTACTTCTACCAGAATCGGGATGGAGGTCCTCTTTATCACTTCAAAAGTACCAAAATTCCCTTGGAGTTCAAAATCGAAGCACGCATAGAATAGAAGACCCATTTGAACACCTAACCTGCTGCCATCGTACTGCGCGAATGAAAACTTCAAAGAAACTTGTCCAAAACAAACTCCAAAGAGATCAACAATGGGTGAATATGGCTTCAAGGGTTTCAGGACTCGGGAGGGTTCGAGGGAGCCAAATGAGAGAGATGTGATTTTCTCCTCAAATGAGAGGGAAATTCAAAATTTTTGGGCTTAATCAGCTACAGTGACATGAAGTCAGCCATCAGTCATTTGTCAGTTAATCAGTAGTCAGAGCATTTTTTTTTCTTTTTTTGTATTTTTAGGATCTAACAACCTAGTGGGGCCCGCGCGTCAGTGCCACATAGGCGTCACGTTAGGTTGATGCCCCAACTTAATATTTCAAATCAATGAAACCAAATTAATGAGATTCGAACTCCTTGAGCTCTTATATAAATGACTCATATGACACTAGTGAGCTACCCACTTAGTTGATATTTAATTACCCTTCCCTCTAAGAACACAACAATTTATAAAAATTTAAAAAACACCCGTATGAGACCAGACTCATGAGTCCGAATAGATTAATTATGAATTAATTAACTAGTTTTTTAAGCCATTAATCAACTAACTAGTTATTTAACTCATTCCAACATGTAGGGCACTTCAACAGGCATGCTCCCACATCTGTGTGGTTGGTTGATAAAATTTATAAAAACAATAAAATTAATTAACTAGTTTTACTCCCGCGGTACTAAATTCCTCTCCATATGCGCTCAGCCGGACTTGGTTAAGAATGGCGTAAATTGCGCCATTGGCTTCATAAAGTGCTCCAGCTCTTTCATTGTTGACATTGGTATTCATTGGATCTTCGGCTTTAATGTGATAGGTTATGTTGCAAACATTATTCGAGCTCGAATGTTGCTGCCAAAACTGTTCTTCGCTTATGTTTTCTTCCAATATTGTTGATGGATCGAGCACATGAACTATTTGGCCCCTGGGGTCACCTCGACCTTGCATTTTGTGAACTATCTCTTTGTTTACTTTGTAAATCTCTACAAGAGTCTTCGCATCAAGGCCTGCAAGGATGTTATTGGCAACATATCCATGTAGATTTTCATTTTTTGGTAATCTTGAGGTTTCACCAAGCAACCTTTCTCTAATCTCAGGACATCCCGTGAGAATGACCCCTTGAATACCCTTTCCTGTGCTTACAAAATTGTTAATATATATAAAATACTGACCCAACCAATTGGATGTTGGGTGCAAAAGTTATTTCTTTTCAATAAAAAAAATTAATAAAAGAAGTATCGCCTCCATTCATCAAAATATATATATAAATACTGTTACAAAAATTATTATTTAATTAACATTATTCATATCAACAGATCTCAAGTAGAACTAAATCTAAGAAGCTATATTATCCATTAAATTTAAATCTAATAATTAAAAAAATTATTATTTATGGTGATTTTCCCCCAATCACTATAGTAGAATCACTCATATAATGATATAGTGCAAATCAACAATTAAAATATATGCCTAATGATCAAAAATATCCTAACGTTTGTAAAGTGTATCAATTATATCATAACCTTTAGAATTTATCAATTATATCCTAATCTTTTTTATTTGCTATTAATTCTATCCTCAATTAATTATGGGCATTTTTTTCTTTCATAATGTATGCCCACACACCATTGTCTTCAACTTTCTTTCCACATCCTTCAATGATTTATTCATACATATGCATTAGAGCTCAATATTCATGATAAATATTCATGCATGCAATCACATAGTTGCGTATACATATGTCTACTCAATCACATGCATAATCTATCTAACTACGTATTTTTTGCTCAAATTAAACAACTATGAGCAACCTTCTAATATTAGATGACATTTTCTTATGTATATAAAGATGATTTCCAACTTATCATTGGTGATATAGGAATAACTAAATTTGAGTTAGAGTATTAATATGTCATTGATTTATAAATTATTGTTTTCGTGAGTCCTCGTAAACTTAATTAATACATGAAGCTTAAAAAATTTTGATATAAATTAATCAATGCAGGTGATTATGAAAAGAAAGTTAAAAGATTTAGTTGATTTTGAATTAGTTAAAAGTGACCCATATTAATTGAGGATACATTTGGTAATAGATTTTAAAGGTTAATTAGGATATAATTGATAAATCTCAAAGTTTAGGATATAATTGAAACAAATTGTAAAAGTTAGGATATTCTTGATCGTAAGAGCATCTCTAAAAGCATCTCCAATGGTAACATGGATTTAGACCATGGATTAGTGCCACATCTTGGATGTGGAGAGGATGTTTATCTTATGTGGCACTAGATAGACATTTACCTCTTAAAATGATCTCCAATGGTAATGTGAATTTAGACCATGGATTGATGAGTTGTCATTTTTATTTTCAATTTTCATAATATTAATAATGGCTTGAAAAAAATAAAAACTTTTAAAAAATTCATACCGTTGAACTGGCAGTCTACCACAATGTCTACTTTTAAACATTGCGGTAGACTGCCACATTAGAATTATTAATTCTTTTAAAGTTTTTTCATGTCTTTATTAATATTATGAAAACTGAAAACAAAAAATGTCGACTCATCAATTTATGGTCTAAATCCATTGTCCATTAGAGACCATTTTTGGAGGTGAATGTCTATCTAGTGCCGCATATGATAGACATCATCTCCACATCCATTAGAATATCTCCAATGGGACCATAGATTGAAGTGGAAATGGATCCACTTAGGACACAATCCACATCCAACCCCAAAAATGCTCTCCAATTGGATCATGGATTCATAATGTCTATTCTATATGGCATGGAATCAAACTGGAGGGTGTTTACCATAATGTCTACTTCTAGACATTGTGGTAGACTTCCACGTCATTATTTTTAATTATTTAAAAAAAATTATATTTTTCAAATCTTTATTAATATTATGAAAATTGAAAATAAAAATGGCAACTCATCAATCTATAGTATCATTTAGGAAGTGAATGTCTATATAGTGCCACATATGATAGACATCTTCTCCCCATCCATGGTATGACACCAATCCATGGTCTAAATTCACACGCATTACCATTGGAGATGCTCTAAGAAAAATAAAAGAGTATAAAAACTTTTGACAAAATAAAGCAACAATAACAACTACATGATCATTTATCTGCAATTTTTTTAAAAAAATTTGTTGTTAAAAATTAGTTTCAGTAAAAAAATTTATTGTTTTTTTGAAAACAGTGACAAAATGTATTGTTAAATGTTATTTTCTTTCATTCTTTTTTTTTTATGAATGGAGGCGATACTCCTTTTATTAATTTTTTTATAAAGGAAAAAAAAACAACTTTTGCACCTATCAAAGTTTGAACCCAAACTTTTTATTTCTAAATTTCATACCAACTATTAGGCCACCCAATTAGTTGGTTATGTTGTTTTTTTTTTAAAAAAAAATGTGTGATAAGGCTTTTTTTATTTTTGATAAAAACACTTGTGATAAGGCTTTGATACCTTGGACAATGTAAGAGATTTCGTTTGAATCAAGGTAAGAAGGCATGCGAAGGCCTTGAGGGAAAATGGTTGTTTGAGTAAGAACGACTCCAAGGCATCTAAAAGGTTCGTCGGATGGCCAAACCGCGCTTTCACTAGCTTCAGACGAAACATTTCGATTGGGATCAACTCGGAGAGGCTTGAGTTCGGAGAACTAACACTGATCACCTTCACCAATTGGAGAGTCTTGAGATGTAGAACAATGAAATAGAAATAGAACGTAGATGCAAAGCACGAGAAGCTTAGCCATGGAAGGCAACGTATATATAAAATTGAGATGTTAGTTAACTACTGATAGCTTGAGTTGATTAAGTTTGATATCTAGCTAGTTATATATAAAGGTTTTTTTGAGGTCTACTAGTTATATAGTGATTAAAAGCCTTTGGGAGTTGAGAAGTGCTAGAATCACAATAGCAAGTCACACCACAAGACACATCAGCTCAAAAGAGTCATCTATGTGCACCTCGAGATGAGGCTCAATTTTGATATGAGGCATGGTGGGCCATTGCTCCAGGCCCCCAAATATTGAAAGGCCCCTTGCTCCAGGCCCCCAAATATTGAAAGGCCCCCAATTTCTAAGAAGTTGGGGGTACTTTTATAATTTCAAATTTTGTTTAGTTTTTTAGGTGAAAAAAGAAAAAGAAAACTTGTAGCATAAGTTATTAGGCAAGTGCCATGGTGATGACTTTCCAATCTGAATGGACACGTGTCATGACCCCATCAATCACTTTTCACGTAATAAAAAAAAGAAAAAAAACCAAAAACCAACGATTTCTTCACAACACTTTCTACATTCTCGCTTTTTGTTCTCAACACCATCTCCTCCAACACTTTTCCTCTCAACATTTAACACGTTCTTTCTTCCCAACACTTTTTTCTTCTCAATAGTCTACACCTTCTTCCCAACGCTTCTTTTTCTATTTTAGATTCTCATTACAAACTTGCAAAGATTCCACTTTGATTAAGGACTAAGGAGACTCAAAATCAAGTTTGAGACTTACTTTCTTTAATTTTTTATTTATTATTTGTGTAGGATTAGAATAAATGTTGCCAGAAAATATACTTCTGGTCATGATAATTTAAAGAAAAATAAGAAAACAAGAAGAATTAACAAAATCATTAAAAGGAAGTTTAGATAAAAAAAAATTTAATAAGAAAAATGAACAAGTTGATAACTCACATAGTGTGCTTCTTGGTAAAAATATAGATGTTGCATGTGAAAATGATGATATAATTGATAACTCAAATAAATTTGATCATAGTGAGCTTGTTGATAAAAATGTAGATGTTGGACATGAAAATTAACTTCAATAATGAATATGAACAAGTAATCATTGAGAGGCCTGGTACATCAAATACTTTAACATTCATGATCCGAGAGTATGGGATAATCTTGATAGAAGTTCTAGAGATTTATTAATTGAAAGTGGACCTCTAAGAGATATTAGCATAAAATTTTCCTGTGATCATATTTTTCTTTATTACATTATAATCGGATTTTACCAAATGGAGAAGAATATGATAGAAAATGGCTTGTATATTCCAAAGAATTAGACTAAATAATTTTCTTTTGTTGTAAAATATTTAAAACAAATGATAATAATAGTAAAACTCAATTAGCAAAAGATGGCTAATTGAGAGATTGGAAACATTTTAGTGACGGACTTAAAGCTCATGAAACTAGTAAGGAACATATTAGTAATATGACTTGTTGAATTGGCTTGCAAAATAGATTCAAGAAAAATCAAACAATAGATAAGCGTAATCAAGAACAAATTAACAAAGAGAAAGAACATTGGAAGAAGATAATATTAAGAATAATTGCAGCCGTTAAATTTTTTGCCCAAAGTTCTCTAGCTTTTCGTGGAACAAATGAAAGAAATTATCAAAATAGTAATGGAAACTTTTTAAAATTGATTGAAATAATTGCGGTTTTTGATCCAACTATGCAAGAACATCTTAGACGTATTCAAAATAATGAAATTCAATACCATTATTTAGTCATAGTATTCAAAATGAGTTAATAATTGCATTATCATGTGAAGTAAAAATATAATTAATCAAACAATTAAACATTCAAAATATTATTCAATAATCCTTGATTGCACCCCGGATGCAAGCCACCAAGAACAAATGTCTCTAGTTATAAGGTGTGTTAATTTGCTAAAAATTCTCATAACAATAGAAGAATACTTTATAGAAATTGTACAAATAGATGATAAATAGGTTTTGGCATTTTTAATAAATTTTGATTTATTTTAAAAACACTTGATTTAGATGTAGATAGTATTAGTGGACAAGGATATAATAATGGATCTCATATGAAAGGAAAAAACCAAGGAGTGCAAAAAAAGATTGTTAGAAATCAATCCTAGAGCATTTTATACACCATGTGCTTGTCATAGCCTTAATTTGACAATTAGTGATATGACATTATCTTGTAACAAAGCTACAACATTTTTTGGAGTTGTGCAACAAATCTATAACATATTTGGTAGTTCTACAAAAAGATGGAACATCTTACTTGATAATGTCCTTAATTTAACATTGAAATCATTGTCACAAACACGATGAGAAAGTCGAGTTGAAAGTGTTAGAGCAATTAGATTCCAAGCTCCACAATTAAGTAAAGCTTTAAAAGAATTAGCCCATACCTATGGTGAATCAATAATAAAAAGTGAGGCAAAATGTTTATCACGTGAGCTTAGAAATTTTGAATTTTTATTAGAAATGGTTATTTGGTATGATATATTACATGCAATTAATTTAGTTAGCAAAGTTTTACAATCTAGAGATATGCATATAGATGTCGCAATTGAACAGTTAAAAGTTTAGACTTCATTTTTTGAAAGGTATATGGAAACTGAATTCATATCAGCCATGGCTCTTGCTAAACATTTGCGAGTGAGATGGAGATTGAACCAATATTTCGCATAAAACTTCAAATTAAAAGTAAAAAAACATTTTGATGAAAACAAAGATGTTGATATCGATAAATCACCAGAAGAATTATTTAGGACTAAATACTTTATATATATATATATATAGTAGATCAAGTTTTATCTTCACTTAGAAATAGATTTGAACAATTTCATTGTATGAAAGTAATTTTGATTTTTTATTTGACTTCAAGAAGTTAAATTCATTAGATGAAGATAGTTTGAGACAGTCATGTATTAATCTTCAAAATACCTTAATCTATAACAATAATTCTGATTTTGATGGAAACGATTTATTTTTAGAATTAAGAATCTTATCCGCAACTATGCCAAAAGAAAATAATATCGCGCTTGATATACTGAATTACATTAGTAAAATAAATTGTTACCCAAATGCGTTAATTGCATATAGAGTGTTATTAACTATACATATTACCATTGCTTCTGCCGAAAGAAGTTTTTCAAAATTAAAATTAATTAAATCATATTTGAGGTCAACAATGTCACAAGAGAGATTGAATGGATTAGATTTGATATCGATTGAGGACGATTTATTATCGAATATTGATTAAGAGGTTATAAAAAAGTTTGCTTCACAAAATGCACGAAGAGCAATTTTACAATAATAGAGTAATTAGCCTTGAATTTACTTGTTTGATTTTTATGTTGATGCTATTACGTCTTTTTTTGTTAGTACATGTCTTTTTTTTGTTATTAACCTCAATATTATTTATATATTATTATTTGTTGTTTTTTGTCATTTTATGTCTTCTTTTAGTTACAAGGCGAAATTATTTAAAATATATCTAACATTTCACAACTTTTTATATTAAATCCTAATTAGTTGAATTGTTTTATTATGTAGATTAATTATTTCGGTGTCGTCACATCGAATTTGAAGTTAACTTATTAAAACATAAACGAAAAAATCTAGAAAAACTTAAAATGTAATAACAAATTCAAAAAGATTAGGATCGAAAAATAAAATGAAAAGTTATGAAAGATTAAGGATATTTTAACCAATTTTGCCTTGTAACTAACTCCTTTTTTAACTCCACCGATGATAAATGTTACATTTTCATTGCCAGTCCCAAGTTCGGAGAGATGAGGAGGGAAAAATGTATGAGGGTGTGTCTATGTATATGTGTGTGTTTATATATATATAAGGCCCCATTTTAATGTTTCGTCCCAGGCCTAAAAAGTGACAGAATCGGCCCTGCTAGGGATACGGGCATACACAGATTTTGATTCATAACACGCGAGTCGAGGTTACATGGAAGACACTTATTAGCCAATGTGGTGTGATATTGTTGTTGTCGTTTTAATATTTTCCTTGAGAGTTTCCTAAAGAAAAAAGAATTCAAAATACTAGAATGACAATTTTGTCACATCCTCGAAGACACATTTGGCTTGCAAATGTCGTCCATGCGGCTTAGATCCATGCATTATACATCGAGATTTGTATATACCCGCATCTTGAGGTGTGTGTGTGTGTATGTGTATATATATATATAGATGGGTCTTGTAAGCTAGTGTGTCTTATAGTGTGGCATACATGTACGTTGTCGTTGTAGCGCAAACAAAGCCTTAGGAGTTGGTAAGACCGCGACATACCTTTTTTTTTTGCCTTAGGGAGTCTTAGCTAGCTAGAGTTTGGGCTTCATGTGGTCCGGGTAAGACATACACAAGAACATGATCTTTTGTAGCATTTGCTATATATATAATAATTGAAAAAAAAAAACAAGGAATCCAAAATGCTAAGCAAAACCGTAAATAGCAAACAAACTACGAGACAGAGATCATTGTTTACACAATTCAAGTCTCGTCCTATATCTGCAAGGCCACGCCTAGATGTCAAGTTCACTAAGAGAGCATGCAACAGACTAACAACTATGACTCCCTCACCAATTAATCTTGCAACATTCCTCACTTATTACCTTATGAATTTAATGAGCTCGCCTAAGATCCCCTTGACAATTTATCAAATCCCCTTTACTAGAAGATTACTAATCAAAAAGGTGAATTGTAGTTCAATTACTGATCAAGAAATTCATTTTAAAAGAACTTAGATTTGTTACAACGCATAAAAAGAATACACACACATACCATCTTCGATGTAATTAAACGCCTTATGTGTCTTCAACATTCAAAGGAGCAACACTTTTCATTCAACAAATCTATTCAAGGAATGAATGCTAATTGATTTTGTGGAATATCATATGAAATTTTTGAACTATAGCTAGAGCCAACTATCAAACCTGCCATTGTGAAGCCTCTTCTCGAGATCCATCATGTACATGTGATCACATGCGTCTTCCACATTCAATATGCAATGACGTGAATAATTTAATTTAGTTGTACGCTTTGTAGGACCGTGACCAGGCAGCCAATCCTCTGCGGTGACCTCGGTCAATACTCAGACATCAACATCGAGGTATATTTAATAATTTAATTAATTTTATTTGTGTTTGATGTCGTGTATTATATCTACCTAACAATATATTGTGCACAATTTATATAGGTTCAATCGCAGAATTTATAAACGTGAGAGCCACCTCGAGATGCATGCATGCGCAGATGGTGAGGTAGATCGAGACTTGGAGGTTAGTTCACAACTTAAGCTTTATTTTAAGTAAATTATGTCCTTAAGTTATGTGATTATTAGATGAATGAATCTAAGACTAACCTAAGTCTATTTTAATTTATATAAAGAGGCCTAAGTCAATATATATAGTTGAAATTTATGTAATGGATTAAACTAAGATTTGTCATAATAATCATACATATGAGGGATATTTTACTTAGGTTAGGTCAATTAAATAAACTAAGATTGTTCTCAATTGACCATATTGATATGTTTGTGTTGTAAACTAAGTTGTAAGGGCAACTAGAACTTGTAGAACTAAAGTATGAGAAGCATGAACTAAAGACTACAAGAACAAGTAGAGAAGATGAGACAAGAGAGAAGAAAGCTAGACTTAAGAAGTGTACAGATTTTCATTCCAACATTGGTGTGTATTTTACAAGTGAAGACACCCCTTTATATAGGCCCTTAATAATCATGAATATATGTACTTGAACATAAGTTACAAGTCATCTGAAGTGTGTAAGTTACAAACATATGGAGCGTACACAAAGTAAACAATACATTGACATAAAATATACAATATGAAAGTATCACAAGTTACTTAGACAACACATGCATAATCACTTATAGGTTTACAAAGTCAAGGGATACATGCAACATGGAGATGTACAAGTCACACATGTGTGGCGGCCCCAAAATCCCGAGAAAACCTTGGGCACCACCATGTCACTTCATAACATCACCAAGCCTTGCCACTTCATGGCATGCTTATATATGACGTCCTGCGACCTAACTAGTAGTTTGCACGTGTCCAACTAACACTAGCTAGCCAATTATTCTTCATATAATTACTAATGAATTTGTTTAGCTAGTTAGTTAACCTATCAGTTTCATTATCATTTTACAGCAAAAGATTTAAAAATATGTGAGCATTTTATGCATATTATCAAAAATTTCTCAGCAGTGGAAAACTCGAAAATAAAGTACCGTTTATATAAGGAAACAAGATAAACAAAGGCAAGTATATACACGTATTGTGTCTCTTTTAGTCTCCTGATACACATAACAAAGCAAAATATATCAAAATATAAACACCTACGAGTATGTCGAAGATCGTTCACAGAAAGATATGCCTAAGATTCCCATTTCCCGCTACTCGTAAAAGGATCTACACTCGATCACCCAACAAATACAGTGATGAGTCCAGTGAGTAAAATCCTTAGTGAAGTGCACACAATATTCAGCAAGAAATCAGATTAAACTACGAGACATGCAAGTACACTATCTGGCAAAAAAAAGCATATTCCCATGAATGTAGAGGAATACAAAAGATTAAAGTAGCAGATAATAATTGTAACATAGTGTAACAGACAATAATTAATCAAAGTAGCAGTTCACCACGTAAACGAGAATGTAAACAAACTACCATTAAGTCAACATACACATAAATGTCTCAGATAAAAACCCAAGGATGTGTCTCGTGTTACGCACTATAACATGTTTTGGAGCTAAGGATCTCTTCATTAGGCTTCTCCTGCAACCTCCACTATCCCATCACCTTAGTCCTCGCGACGCTAGGCCTATATCAAGCGCTACATCGACACGTGCACATTAGTTTAGCTCGGATCCCAATTCACCAAAGGCCTAGTCACACGTGCAATGGTATGTGTGCCCAAGTCTGTCCACACATCCTAGTACGAAAACCCTGATTAACCACTCAATCGGTTAGACAAACCAGTGAAGTAAAACAGTTCCGTACCCATCACTCGCATAAGAAAAATGAACTGAATATTAAGGAGTATTCTCATGGGTTTTACGCACCTTAAAATTCGCGCTCCAACTTTTCCTGACTCTCGCATCTGACCTCGCCTAGCTCTCTGATACCCGAGCTATGGTCCCCCTAGTCCCTTGTGTCCTATATGAGTAAATTATAGTGGTTTTAGATTATATTAGTGTATTTAAGTCATAAGACTAAATTTGATCTAAATCTAAAAAATTATTAAATTCTTATTTTTTATAAATTCCTCAAAATAGCATAATAAACCTTAAAATAAAAAATCGACGCATCAAAAATAGGTTTTTACTAGCTATGTTATTAAAGCACATTTTTTTTTAAAATTTTCAGAGGGGTGGTTAGTGCGCTAAGAAAAGCCTTAGCGCGCTAACAAGGTCGAAACCCTGAATTTCCAACTCGACAATTATGTGATTTCTTCCTTCGTGGCCTTCGCCTAAGCCATTTCCTCATAGGGGAATCAACACCTCCAAATAATATCCAACAACAACAATTATACAACAATTTGCATCAATTTATAAGATTTCATGCATTCATTCCAATTTTCTCAAATTGGGCCAATTTCTCAATTTTGATGAAAATCAATTTCAAAACTCAATTTTTTGGTTGAATTGGACTTAAAACCTATGGGACACTTCTTCAAATCAGCAAGCTATAAGTAAATTTCTTTTGGCCATAAATCTCCAAATTTATGCTTCATTTGACCATTTTAATGGAGTATAAGCTTGAAAAAGATGAAGAGATTAATTACCTTGTGGATGAGCTCTTGGATTTCTAAAGTTTCCCACCTTCAAGTCACAATCTTTAGCTCTCAATTCACTCTAATGTTGCTGGAATTCTTAGGTTATACATGTTGATTTTTGAGTCAAGAACCCACTAGGTTCCCATTTTATACTATGTGTAGATTAGATTTTAACCCTTGATCTAAATGTGTACTCCAATCTCTAGAAAAACCCAGAGATCCTCATTAACTAAGTTACACATTCCAGTGACATGCACATTTGCACACATCTAGCATACGAATCATCATTTAAGATCTTCAAGATGAATATTTAGAGTCCTAGATTAATCATTCTAAACTATAGGCCTTACATTATTGTGGCGGCCCCAACTTCTAAACATGGCACCGCTCGGCCTAATCCCGTAATCAAGCCTTAATCTTAACCACATAAGACTTAATTACGTATTAGTCAGCCTTTCGTCCCAATATTTTAATTTAAAGTTAATTCAAATTCCATTATCATGTTAAGCAGAAGCTTTTATTCTCCAAAATTCCTAAGTGTGGAAAACTAGGAAAATACAGCATCACATGCATGTATATATATATATGAAACTACTCACTCAACCTAATGTACAACCCAAAATGACATAAACAATAATAATGCAACAAAAGTCAAGACATACATAATGAGTGAGGAGAGTCGTCGAACTGCTCAGAGGAAGTCGCCGATCTTCTCCTTCCCTGGTCTGCTGCTGCTCGACGGACCTACACCCACCGTCACAAACTAGACGGTGAGTATAGTGATATTTAAGTACTAATTGGAGAATTTTATGCCACATTTCCAAAATAACGAATGGTATTTAAAAGCATAAAGTAGCGAAATACATTGCTGAAACAAGTAATGCAAGTAAATAAACAAGAGACTGACATAGGCTAAGTCGAGATGATCTACGTCCGATCGGCGATGAGAACCTATCACCAAACCTTTTCCACCACTATATGGAGCTGCACTCAACATATCTCACACAAATAGTGGAGCTGCATTCTACGCTTATACAACATCAATCTCATTCTTGCCGACCACCCCGAGTCTCATAACTCGTGTGCCGCGCAAGTGTAGTGGTGAGTGCCGGAACTCCGGTAGACCAATGTCCCCGTGAACCGCGCATCTCTCGTGCAATGGACACTAGATAACCCCTACTTTAGTTACAAAGCCAAATAATCCCAAAACTTTATAATTCCAAAACAAGTTAGGCCACAAAACCCAAAGGAAGTCGAATACAAGTCCAATTAAATCCAATATATTCCAATAGCATGCTTTTGATCCATTATCTATCAAGAATAACATCAATAATAGAAACTGGAATCAATGAAACACGTTTCAAGGCATCATGTCACAATATTCAATCATGAATAGACACAAGAACAACATGATGTGAGATTACAAGTAGCAATGTCTACAAACAGAACATAAACTAATAAGAGAATGAAATGAAATATAGAATTCTCACAGCTTTACTTACAATTCACACGTTTGTCCTAGTCTATTCGATCCCCCGACACTTCGAAATGCATGCTCAAATTTCTAAGTTCTCCCCTTAGTTCCCTAACATTCAATAATATATCAATTTAGGCCAAATCGAATTCGAGACCAATTTTTAAATTTTTAGGCCAATCCGCCCATTTCGCGCTTTTAGAGGTAAAACCCCCGTAAAAGGCTCTTCTGAAATTCCAAATAATATATTTTTCATAGAAATTCATTACTTTCTCTTTAATTTGTAGAAATATAATTTTTCGAAATTTTTTCCTAATTTTCTGGAATTTTTTTCCATTTTTTTCTCCCTTTTCTTTTTTTTTTTTTTTTTTTTTTTATTTGGGTCGGGTCGACCCGACCCTGGCCAGGGAGCTAGGCCTGGCTCACCCCATGGGCCGAGCCTGGCCCAAGTCCCTGGCTCGGCCCAACAGGGGAAGGGGTGCACACGCACGGCCTGTGCGTGTGCCCCCTTTTCCCCAACGAACCAGGGACTTGCTGGTTCGTTGATGGAATTTCTTTTTCTTCACGAGCTGGGGTTGGAGATCCAATCCCAACTCGTTTGGGGAGGGGAGACGACTCTTCCGAGTTGTCTCCTTCCTCGGACGATCTGCGTTTGTAGTTCGTCTGAGCTTCCACCTCCTTCCTTCGCCAACAACAAACCACGACTCAACATCAAATTAACAACACCAAACTCACCTCGATCTTCTCTGGTTTCTCTCCTTCTCCAGCAATTCTTCAATCCTCCACAGTTCCTTCTCACTAAAGAAATTTTTGATGAGGAAGAGAAGAGAAAATGAGGTGTTTGATTTACATGCTTTATATGGTTTGGATAAACATTGATGCTAGCCCATCATCCCTACTCACACACGCATCCCGAGGCACATCTTATGTTCCTCCTCACCACATGTCCCACTATCACATGACTTGATGACACCCATTTGTACATCTCTTGTATTGAACCATATTGATGCGTGTCTCGAGGTTTATCCAGTGGCTATTGTTTTATTTTACAAATTTTAGTATATTTAAGACTTAGCTAAATATGGCCACATTAAAGCCACATATTAACCCAACATAAATTCACATTGTATTCAAATAAATTAAACTTACCCCAATATGCCGCTACCACGGTCTCACGTCAACACGCGACTCGAGGTACGTCCCCGCTCGTCTCGAGGTATGCCCTAATATGCCCCTACACACCCGTAGAAAATTAACTTAATAGTCTACACATATACAATACACTAGGCCTACATCACAATAAATCTAAAATGTACCTTGGCCCTTACCTCGGTAAACAGACATATCATGGTGTGGGTCCCACATTACAGGTCGTTGAGCCTATTTAGAGACGTAAACACGGTTAGAGATTTTGGGTCGTTACAATTCTTCCCAACTAATGAATATTTCGTCCTCAAAATTTAAAAGTCGAACTACCATGTATACCTTAATCGAATAGGTACGAAAACATATCTCGCATATAGTCCTCATATTCCCAAGTGAGTTATGTATCATCGTGAAACTGCCACTTGACGAGTAATTTTGGGATAGACTTGTTCCTCAATTGTTGTACCCTTTGATCTAGGATCTGAACAGGCTGCTCCTCGTATGAAATATCCTCACTCAGGTCTATCTGGCTCAAATCTACAGTCAGACGATCACTTGCTCTCGACTCAGCTAATCGAAGCATGGATATATGAAAAACTTGATGAACTCCTGACATCTGCGGAGGTAGCTCAAGCTCATACGCAACCTTTCCGACCCGTTTCTTAATTCTGAAAGGTCCGATAAATCTCGGTGCAAGTTTACTTTTCACTCCAAACCTCTGAAGACCCTTCCGAGGGGAAACCTTTAAATAGACAAAGGATCCCTCGGTGTACGTGAGATCACCGTGATATATGTTCGCATACTTCTTCTGTCGATCCTGGGCTCCCTTGAGTCTCTGACGAATCAGTCGTACCTTCTTCGTTTGATCGACAAAAATATCAGGCCCCACGGTCTCCCGGTCCCTGGCTCAGCCCAACACGATGGCGAGCGACACGGTCTACCATACAAAGCCTCAAAATGCGCCATCTCAATATTAGCCTGATAACTGTTGTTATATGCAAACTCACATAACGGTGGGTATTCCTCCCATAATCCGCCAAACTCCAAGACGCACGCCCGTAACATATCCTAGAGAACCTGTATCAATCTCTCGGTCGCGATCAGTCTTAGGATGAAAAGCCGTACTAAACTGTAAGCGCGTACCATACTGCTCCTGCATACTCCACCACATCGTGGACGTATACATAACATCTCTGTATGACGTAATAGTCACTGGTACCCCGTGCAGTCTAATAATCTCTCGCTCGAATAATATACTCAACTGATCAAACATATAATGTAATTCTCTTGGTAGAAAATGAGCAGACTTTGTCAGTCTATCAACAATAACCCAGATGGAATCATGTCTCCGGGCGGTTCTCGTCAATCCTCTCACAAAATCCATAGCAATGTTTTCCCACTTCCACCGTGGGATGGAAGAGGCTGTAGCAATCCTCCAGGTCTGCGATGTTCAGCCTTCACTTGCTGACAGATCCCACAGTTCCTAATAAACTTTGACACATCCTCTTTCATCCCGGGCCACCAAAAATGCCTCTCCATGTTGTGGTACATCTTGGTCGTGCCTGGATGAATGGTGAATCGGGAACGGTGTGACTCCTGAAGAATCTCCTCTCTCAGCTCTGGTATTGACGGTATCCACAGTCTACCCCTGAAGTGCAAACACTGGTCAGAGATCTCCGTCCAATCAACACAATCGACACTCTGCGCTAACTCACTAAACCTGGAGTACAACATGTCGGTCCTCTGACCCTCTGACACTCTCTGTGTAGATACGGCCTGTACTCTCATCTGTGCGCAAATCTCAACTCGAGTTTCAGTAGGAACCTCCGCATCTCCAATAGGTATCCTACTTAGCGCATCAACGACTACATTCGTTTTTCCCGGATGATATTCCAAGGAAAAGTCGTAATCTTTCAGAAATTCTAACCATCTGCGCTGCCTCATGTTCAGATCCTTCTGTGTGAAGAGATACTTCAAACTCTTATGATCAGTAAAGAGTGTAAACATCTCTCCATACAGATAATGTTTCCATATCTTTAATGCAAACACTACTACTGCCAGCTCCAAATCATGCATTGGATAATTCTTCTTATATACCTTCAACTGTCTGGATGTATAAGCTATTGTACCAACACCCAACATCAATACACACCCCAGACCTCTATGAGAAGCATCAATATAGACTGAGAATCCTGTCCAACCTCTGGTAACACTAATACTGGAGCAATAGTCAATAATCTCTTCAACTGAGTGAATGTCTCTTCACATTCCTCAGACCAGTGAAATCTAACGTCTTTCTGAGTCAATTTAGTAATCGGTGAAGCTATTTTCGAAAAATCCTTCACGAATCGGCGATAATACCTCGCCAAACCCAGAAGACTTCTTATCTCAGTCACTGAAGTCGGTGTGGGCCAATCTATAATCACCTGAATTTTGGCTGAATCCACTGATATCCCTACTGCTCCGACAACATGCCCCAGAAATTTGACCTCTGACAGCCCGAATTCACATTTACTGAATTTGGCGTACAGTCTATGCTCCCTCAAAGTCTGCCACGTCTTTCTGATGCGTTGTTCGTGATCCTCCCTCGTCTTCGAGTATACCAGTATATCATCGATGAAGAATATCACGAATCGGTCAAGAAACGGTCTGAAAACACGATGCATTAGATCCGTAAACACGGTTGGAGCATTGGTCAGTCCAAACGGCATGAGTGTGAACTGAAAATGTCCATATCTCGTGCTAAAAGCTGTAATGGACCTATCTTCTTCCCAGATCCTAAGCTGATGATGCCCTGATCGCAGGTCTATCTTGGAGAGAAATTGTGCTCCTCTCAACTGATCAAATAAATCATCTATCTTCGGGAGTGGATATTTGTTCCTAATTGTGACTTTGTTCAACTGTCGGTAGTCAATACAAAGTCTCAAAGTACCATCATTTTTCTTCACAAAAAAGATGGGTGCTCCCCATGGTGACATAGAAGGTGTGATGAATCCCTTTATCCCAAATCTTGAAGCTGAGTCTTCAACTCTTCTAGCTCTCGTGGTGCCATCCGGTATGGTGGTATGGAAATCGATTTCGTACCTGGTACCAACTCAATAATGAAATCGATCTCTCACGGCGGCGGTAAACCAGGCAAATCCTCTGGAAAAAACATCAAGAAATTCTCTAACAATCGGTATATCTTCCAACCTAGGTCCTCGACTCTCTGGTACAGTGTACAGCAAAATCAAAGCTTCCATATCCTCACTAATCGCAGGTCGAACTCTCGTTCCTACAGTCCTTGTTGCATTACCTATATAAATGAATGGCGGACGCCCTGGGATCTCAAATATCATTGTCTTACTGAAACAATCGATATGAGCGTGGTATGCAGCTAACCAATCCATCCCTAAAATCGCGTCTAACTCTAAACATTCGAGGACTCTAAAGTCAGCAGGTAACTCTACTCCATCTATCTCGATGAGACATTTCTCAATAATACTATTAGGGTAAACTCTATCCCAGCTGCAGTACTCAAGATCAAATGTACGCTAAGTCTAACTGATTTCTACCCTAGGATGTCTACCATGCGACCAACAATAAAAGATACGGTAGATCCATAATCAAATAAAACATATAAATCTCGATCGCAAATAGAAACCATACCTTTAATAAGACCTCGTGGAGCGTCGGCGTTTGGCTAGGCTACCATGTGAACCTCCTCTAGGGCCTGCTAGGTGTACACTGCTGCAGGATGCGGGCACTCTCTTACGATGTGTCTGACTTGTCCACATCTGTAGCATGTCAACTATCTACGCTGACCCTGAGTCTGAGCCTAGCCCTGTGCCTAATATTGACCCTGTCTCTGCGGTTGTTCGGTCTCTGTTTGGGATCCCGACCTCGGCCACTGCCTCGGCCTCTGCCACCCTGCGGCTGCTGTCGTGAAGCCTGTGGGGCAGGAAGTGCAGAAACAATAAGAGCTGGTAAGGCTGGTCTGATGGGAGGTGGCAAGGGATGTCTGCCTACAGTGCTCTGTGCAGGAGCAATAGATGATACAGGAGGCACAGCCAATGGGTGAATAGCTGTCCCCGAACCCTGAGAACCTCGGTTCCATCCCCTTGCTCCCTTACCCCTCTTTCTCCTCCTCTCATACTCTAAGGCCTGCTCTGCAGATAAAACTGGACTCGGTGCTCTGCCATCAGCAACTCTGCCCAAATAGTATGTCTCATGCGCTAGGGCTCGCTCATAGATCTCGGTGAGTGTCCTTGCACCTGAACTAACAACGTAATACCCAATATCGGGTCTGAGTCCATCACTGAAGTGATATACATCCTCGGACTCATTTCTCACCAAGTCCCCATCAAACTAGCGCAGATAATCGTATCGATCCATGTACTACATCACAGGCTCCTCTGGCCCCTCAAATCTATGAGCACTCTCATCAATCTCTTCATGACTGAAGGTATAAAATATTGCTGATAGAACTTCAGCTTGAAAGCATCCCATGTCTCGAACTCTCCGTGAGTGGCCATTGTCATATGCCACCACACGTCGGCGTCTCTCTCGATAGTATATGATGAGATCTCTGCCCGAAGTCTATCATCAATCCTCAGTACACGATGAAGCTTCTCCTGAGACAAGATCCATTTCTCAATCTTTTGAAAATCTCGGACTCCATCGAAAAAAGCTGGTTTGAGTCTGATGAAGTCCTTCACCACATGAACTTCCACTGAAGTGCTGGAAGATGCGGGCGTGGGAGACGATACTACCTCAGCTGTCTCCACAACTGGTGCATTCACTGCTATCGGCACTACTAAGGGCTGCAGTAGGAAGTGCTGGTGCCTGGACAGTCGGTGTAGCAGTCGTAGGAGTCAATGTCGATGCCGATGGAGCAAAACGAGCGGTCATCATAGCGATGAAATTAGTCAACTACTGGCCCTGAGCTGTCACTCGATCAGACAATCGCTGTAAATCCTCCGCTATAGTAGGAGGCAGACTGCCACTAGGCTCTACATCTCCTCCCCCGCGTGTATCAGCCATCGGGATCTGTAATGGATAGCAAACGCGAATCAGCTTCTACGTGACATAGCGCATAAATAGATATATACATATAGCAATTAACAATCCCCCATCTCCTTGTCACTCACTTCCCAACTAATGGTGTCTATGCAATGATCATCTGGTTTCCACAACCAATGTTTGTATTTTATGCATATTGGTTTCTAAACCTATGCTCTGATACCAACTGTGACGGCCCCAACTTCTGAACACGGCACCGCCCGGCCTAATCCCGTAATCAAGCCTTAATCCAAACCACATAAGACTTAATAACGTATTAGTCAGCCTTTCGTCCCTATATTTCAATTTAAAGTTAATTCAAATTCCATTATCATGTTAAGCATAAGCTTTCATTCTCCAAAATTCCTAAGTGTGGAAAACCAGGAAAATACAGCATCACATGCACGTATATATATATATATATATATATATATATATATATGAAACTATTCACTCAACCCAATGTACAACCCAAAATGACATAAACAATAATAATACAACAAAAGTTGAGACATACAAAATGAGTTAGGAGAGTCTCTGAACTGCTTAGAGGAAGTCGTCGATCTTCTCCTTCCATGGACTGCTACTGCTCGACGGACCTACACCTACCGTCACAAACTAGACGGTGAGTATATTGATATTTAAGTACTAACTGGAGAATTTTATGCCACATTTCAAAAATAACGAATGCTATTTAAAAGCATAAAGTAGCGAAATACATTGTTGAAATAAGTAATGCAAGTAAATACCACAGTTAAAGAACTAGAGACAGACACAAACTAAGTCGAAATGATCTACGTCCGATCGGCGGTGAGAACCTATCACCAAACCTTTTCCACTACTATATGGAGTTGCGCTCAACATATCTCACACAAATAGCGGAGCTGCGCTCTACGCTTATACAACATCAATCTCATTCTTGCCGACCACCCCGAGTCCTATATTCCGTGTGTCGTGTAAGTGTAATGGTGAATGTCGGAACCCCAGTAGACCCATGTCCCTGTGAACCGCGCATCTCTCTTGCAATGGACACTAGATAATCCATATTTTAGTTACAAAGCCAAATAATTCCAAAACTCTCGGATTCCAAAACAAGTTAGGCTACAAAGCCCAAAGGAAATCGAATACAAGTCCAATTAAATCCAATTTATTCCAATAACATGCTTTTGATCGATTATCTATCAAGAATAACATCAATAATAGAAATTGGAATCAATGAAACACGTTACAAGACATCATGTCACAATATTCAATCATGAATAGACACAATAACAACATGATGTGAGATTACAAGTAGCAATGTCTACAAATAGACCATAAATCAATAAGAGAATGAAATGAAATATAGAATTCTCACAGCTTTACTTACAATTCACACGTTTATCCTAGTCTATTCGATCCCTCGACACTTTGAAATGTGTTCCCAAATTCCTGAGTTCTCCCCTTAGTTCCATAACATTCAATAATATATCAATTTAGGTCAAATCGAATTCGAGACCAATTTTTAAATTTTTAGGCCAATCAGCCCATTTCGCGCTTTTCGAGGTAAAAACCCCGTAAAAGGCTCGTCTGAAATTCCAAAAAATATATTTTTCATAGAAATTCATTACTTTCTATTTACTTTGTCGAAATATAATTTTTCAAAAATTTTTCCTAATTTTGTGGAATTTTTTTCCATTTTTTCTCCCTTTTATTCTTTTATTCTTTTTTTTATTTGGGTCGAGTCGACCCGTTTGGGTTGACTAGACCCTGGCCAGGGCGCTAGGTCAGGCTCGCCCCATGGGCCGAGCCTGGCCCAGGTTCCTGGCTCGGCCCAATAGGGGAAGGGGTGCACACGCTCGGCCCGCGCGTATGCCCCTTTCTTCCTCAATGAACCAGGGACTCCCTGGTTCGTTGATGGAAATTTTTTTTCTTCACGAGCGGGGTCGGAGATCCAACCCCACCTCGTTTGGAGAGGGGAGACGACTCTTGCGTATGCCCCTTTCTACCTCCTTCCTTCACCAACAACAAACCACAACTCAACATCAAATTAACAACACCAAACTCACATCGATCTTCTATGGTTTCTCTCCTTCTCCAGCAATTCTTCAATCCTCCACAGTTCCTTATCACTGAAGAAATCGTTGATGAGGAAGAGAAGAGAAAATGAGGTGTTTGATTTACATGCTTTATATGGTTTGGATAAACATTGATGCTAGCCCATCATCCCTACTCACACGCGCATCCCGATGCACATCTTATGTTCCTCCTTACCACATGTCCCACTATCACATGACTTGATGACACCCATTTGTACATCTCTGTATTGAACCATGTTGATGTGTGTCTCGAGGTTTATCCAGTGGCTATTGTTTTATTTTACAAACTTTAGTATATTTAAGACTTAGCTAAATGTGGCCACATTAAAGCCACTTATTAACCCAACATAAATTCACATTGTATTCAAATAAATTAAACTTACCCCAATATGCCGCTACCTCGGTCTCACGATGACACGCGACTCGAGGTACGTCCCTGCTCGTCTCGATACCTAGACACCCGTAGAAAATTAACTTAATATTCCACACATATATAATACATAAGGCATACATCACAACAAATATAAAATGTACCTCGACCCTTGCCTCGGTAAACGGACATATCACGGTGTGGGTCCCGCAGTACGGGTCGTTGAGCCTGTTTAAATACGTAAACACGATTAGAGATTTTGGGCCGTTACAATTACTTAATCTAATTTAATTAACTTAGGCCTATTAACATTTTTGATTGGTGTTCGTAGATAAATTTATTGATAAATTAGTATTCCGACCAACCCTTGACTACCCGGTGCCCCGCACCTCTGACATGCATCTCGAGGTGCGCTCCTTGACTTGTGCATCCAATTAATTTGACTTTACATATGGTTTTATATTCATTTAATGTCGCATGCACCTTGATACAGTCGTGTTATTCTTCTTTGGCACTGTCATGACTTAGTTTTCCCATGCTTTGCCTACCGGATATCCACGTTGATACGCTTGTCGAAGCAAACTTCCGTCACACAATCTCACTCGATTACAATATTCTAGTATACATATCTGATGAAATATAAAAATTATCAATTTGAACACCACTATATAACAACCATCACACAAAAATAATTATTTTGTCTATCCCTATCCACTGTGTCCACGTGGACCTGAGCTGATGTCCTAGTCCGAAATTTCCTAATATATGATATTAATAAATATTGGGTCGTTACAATTTTTCCTAACTAGGGGAAATTTCGTCCCGGAATTTAAGGTAAACAAATCCTCATATCGCGAAACTATTATGGTAATCTAACGGCACAACGAACCTCAATATTAGGTTCTTATTGATTTTCAATTTTAGATAGGAGTATAAGACTAGGTCGTCTGACTCATCAGGGTAACTTTTTGTTATAGCTTTCTATCTGCCTCCTGCATCCTAAAATTCCTGACAACACTGTCTGACTTCCTCTGTACGATCGACTATACTTCTTGATTTCTCCATAATTGTATTCCTCAGGCGTTGCCTTACACATAATGTGCCTTGCAGGATCCTTCATACAACTTTTCATATCTTCACACAACTGTATCCTCAGGCGTTGCCCTGCACACAATATGCCATGCTAGGCCCATAATACAACTTTTTAGCTCTTCATATAACTGTACCTTCAGGCATTGCCTTGTAGGAAATGTAACAGCCTGTTTTATTAAAGTCGTTATTTATATTGTAATTATACGCATGGATGCAAGCTCAGATCCACGTGGACGTCGTGGGTAGGCTAGGACACACGTCGACCTAATTACACTAGTTAAATTGTGTGTTGGATGGCTTATTTGCAATGCAATTTTTTTAATTCTTTGTTAAATACATCGCATGTGTGTATGTTGAATAACGAGAGCGTGCGAGGTTGTGTGATGGGTAGCTGCCTCAAAATGTGTGTCAACGCCGGTATCGAGGGGCTTAGTATGGGTACTCTAGAGAAACTCGATAAATTCATAAAAAATGATTATCGAATCAAATTGAAATGGTAATGTAACATAGGCTAGCCAAAATTTAAATTCGAACAATAAGCTATGGCGCGCCTCGAAATGCGTATCAAGACGTGGGACACCGGGTACGGGTAGCCAAAGGTTAGTGTGACCATGAGTTGGTTAAATTTGATAAATAAAACACTAACCATATGGTTGGATTAGGCTAAGGATACTGTGGAATCAATTGAATAAATGAAGCTTATAGTTAGGCATGAAATAAAAGTGACCTTGAGATAGACATTTAGATCATCATGGTGGTTAGTAATAGGAGGTGAGTGAGCTATTGGAGTCATCAGGAGGTGTAGGACAGCATGCTTGTGAACCACAAGATAAGCCTAGGGATACATACACACAATTAATTCCAACAAACATATAAATAAAGGGTGAGTGGAGTGTTGATCAAAACACTCACATAATTCATGCAAACTGAGAAATCCTGTGTAGAGAAAGAGAATTTTGAGCTGGAGATTCATCACTTAGAGGTCAAATCTATAGAACAAACCAAGGTAATCATCTTCCTCATCTTCTCCACTTTCCAATAAACCAATTTTTGAAATGTTTAGTGAATTTTGATAATTAATGATTAGATATCTGGATTTTTGGTGTAAATTGATGAATTATATGTTGTTAAACCATATCTATAGAGAATTGTTCCTTGGTTTGACTAGATTTGATGGTTTTGATGAAATTGAAAAATGTGGTGTATGCATGAATTTGGAGAAAATTAGGTTAATTGAATGATCTAGAGTGTTTTAATTGATGTATTGAAGTTATTTTGATGAGGAAATGGTGTAAAACCAGTTAGAGTAGCTAATTGAGAGGGTTAGGACAGAATTCTCGAATTGAGAATTATGTCCCAGAAGGCAATTAGCGCGCTAATTGGAACAAATAGCGCGCTAATCGTCCTGTGTGTGCAACTGTTCTTCGAAACGAAGAACAGTAGCGCGCTAGTTAAATTCCCTAGCGCGCTAGGTACACCCCTTTAGCGAACTAACTCAATCTAGCGTACTAGGTAGACCATATTAGTGCGCTAATGATAGATGAATATGGATTATAAAGGGCTGTTTTGGGGATTTTCAATTAATACATATCTAAAACTTTGTAAACAACTTAAACTTGTCAAAATGGACTTCGGGGATTTAGTGGACCGAGGCTCGGTGTCGAGGAGCTTGTCGGGTTGGGTACAGGAGTTCGGGGATGTCGAAGAGTGGTGTAAGGTTTGTAAAACCCAACTGAAAGACTTTAAGTATTTATTATGCTTTACATTTCATTTATATCATTCCTTGTTGTTCATTATTCTATTTAGTTACTTGGACGTGGGTTGAGGTTACTCCCCCGAGTTTCCTGGTTGTGTGTTCATGATGCACTTGATTGTAGCATGTGTGACCCGGCCCTTAGTGAATGGCGACCTAAGCTTGCCCTTGGTGCACGTGTCAGTGACTCAGCGGATTTGGCCAACACTGCGAAGGACCAAGTGTCAGGCCAGTTGGATGCGACCACTGGTGGGAACTTGGTGACTCGAAGTACAATCTAGCCCATCGGAGCGAGCACACATATTTGTTAGCTTGTGTGTTGTCTATTCATGCGATGAGCCATTTACATTTGTCTATTTTATATTCCGCATGTTTACTTGACAACGTTCTTTGCATTTCCTTTACTTTATTATATGAATGCTCAGAGGAGTTCCTTAAGATTTTACTTACTGTACTAACATTTGTCTTTTGTGATGATTGAGTGCAGATCCTAGTACCAGTAGGGGCAAGGGGATCCTAGGCAACTACATCAGATTGCGCACTGTCGAGGACCTACTTATACGTGTTTATTTTTAAATTTTATATATTTTTGGTATTGGGAGACTTAAGATGACACAATACATGCATATATACCTTGTTTGTGGTACTGTCGCTTATATACAGAGTACTTTTCAGGGTTTTCCACAATAAGAATTTTCTTTGAACAATGTTTATCATGTTAAATTACCTTATTTAAATGGTATTAATTAAGACTTCCGTTGAATATGTTAATTTGTAAGATACAACCCACAAGTATGGTTATGATCTCAATAAATTGCCAACTAAGTAACAGTTGAAACAGTTAGATACCCACATAGAATGGATAAAGAATATAAGGATAATTTACTAATTTATTGGATAACACACATATGGACACGATTTACAAGACCTGAAAAGGACGGGCAAGTGTTGGACACGTGTAGATGGGCCAGCTGGCAAGGAGTACACGGAGACACGTCACCCCTGGGGGCGGGGCCGCCACATTGATTGTATCAGAGCAAGGTTTTCTAGCAACTTGAAAATTGTAGGAACTTGAAAATTTTAAATGAAAAAGCATAATACTTGATAAATAAACCTTAGTAGTGGAAACCCGATGTTATGTCTTAGAAATTTAGTTGGAAAGTGATGTGAGGAGGGCAAAGTTAGAGTTATATACGTGTTATATTTTCATTATATATATATGATATTCGTCGTATATGCACCAAGATTGATCGGAGCACGCTTCTCGATGCATATCATGGACGGATAGTCAACAATGCCTAAAGAGACTTGTCACCTAGTGGTACGAGATAAAGATTCCCCAATTGCACCTAGTATAGAAGATCGACTCTATGCTCAGGAGACTCAGATGACTAAGGTTTTACAGTTGCTACGGGATCAGACCGCCGCATTGATAGCATTGGCTACAGCAATTGCTACACCCAGAGCGGTGCAATTACGGTACCTATGGGGACTGCGTCGTCCGGTTTCTCCCGGACATCGGTTGAGAGAGTATTAGAAGGCAGGCACAGAAAGATAGAGCCACAGCCGTTATTGTTCCCTTGGAGATACCGACTCATACGCCTCCACCTACAACTACGGGTCAGACGACTATTCCCACTACTACTGCTACTACATCGAGATTCGTATTAACTCTAGAGGCGAAGATGTTGAGGGAATTTTTGAAGTTTCAGCCAGGCTTCTTTTACGGAGGTGGTGGCCCAGAGGCTGCGGGGAAGTGTATTGTATCTCATCAGCGGTTCCATAAGCTGATGAGGAATGAGGAGAGAGTCTTGGCAAGATTGTCAGGAGCATGCTAAGAAGAGCCATGCGGCGGTGTGGTGGACCACATATCAGGATACGCATCCATAGCCAACAACATGGGTTGAGTTTAGAAAGTTATTATATGTTCAGTACATACCTATGGAGGTTAGACTGAGACTAAGGAAGGAGTTCTTGACCCTGAGACAGGGTAACCGGACCTTGATGCAGTATATGGAGATATTCCGGTACCTACTTCAGTTCTTGATGGATGTCGCTAGAACAAAGCGTCTACATATCTACTATTTCACTAGAGGAGTTGATGACAAGATTATTTCAGCAGTGGTATCCTCTCGGGGCACCTACTCAGGATATCTTTGAGAGAGACACACATGAGACATATCGATGCGAGAGAGATGATCGGAAGTACAAACGGGCGAGTTCTCGGTCGGACTGAGGAGGCCGAAGAGACAGAGGGATCATCGGGATAGAGGCGGAGGGATGATAGAATCTGATGCAGAGAGATGATCGGAAGTACAGACAGGGCCGAGTTCTCGGTCAGACCAGAGGCCGAAGAGACAGAGGGATCATCGGGATAGAGGCCGGAGGGATGATAGAAGGGACATGAGCCTCAGGGATGATCATTGGGGCAGTCAGTTCCAGTATGAGGAGAAACAACATGTTCAAGCCATCACATCACCACCGGTGGATAAGCATATGTCACAGCTGTAAAAAATTAAGAGTAAGATTCGATCCCTAGATCTCCTTATTCCCAAGGACTGCCTTAACCATCTAGGCTAGCGAGCCAAGTTCAATTAGTGTGACTTTTGGCTGAGTGCGGTGAGATTTTTAAGACATGTCATCATTGACCAGGGTATCTATGTAGACTTAGAGAAGATTCAGGCTATCAATGATTGGAGAACGCCTGAGTCTATTGCCGATATACAGAGTTTTCTCGAACTAGCAAGATATTACCAGCGATTTGTGCAGGATTTTTCTTTGATTGCAGCACCGATGACGAAACTGACCAAGAAAGATGTTAGGTTTTGATCGGTCGAGGTGTATGAGCGGGCCTTCTATGGTGGAGAGAAGGTTGACTTCTACACTAGTATTGACATTGCCGGAGTCGGGCAAGACTTTGACGGTTTATATAGATGTGTCGGGCATTGGTCTTGGAGGCGTGTTGATTCAGGATGGTAGACCAGTTGCCTATCTCTCTAGACGGTTGAGACCCCATGAGGGGAACTATCTAGTGCACGACCTGGAGCTTGCAGTGGTCGTATTTGCAATGAAGGCTTGGAGGCACTATCTCTACAGAGAGAAGTTCATCTTGTATACAGATCACCAGAGTTTGCGTTACATCTTCACTTAGAGGGATCTGAATATGCGTCAGAGGAGATGGCTTGAGCTACTGAAGGACTACGACTTCGCTATTGAGTATCACCTTGGGAAAGTGAACGTTATAGCGGAAGCATTGAGCAGCAGCAGGGTTGACAGTCAGACTATTCTACAACCTATGACACATGAGCATAGTCTGTTATAGGCGGCATCAGTTATGTGCATGACAGAGGTATCCACTACGGTTGAGCACCTTTGTGGTTAGATGAGAGTGCCGACCGTATTGATTGAGAGGGTTGTCGAGTGTTAAAGAACTGATGGGCTTTACGAGCGGTTCAGTGGTCTGGCTCGGGATCCGGAGTGCACTGATTAGGCAGAGACTATGAATCGGTGTGTGAGACACCGAGGGAGATTGTGGATACCTGCAGATCATGAGATACGGGACAGGATTCTGAAGGATGCACACCGGTCTTGCTTCACAGTTCATCCTGGTCGGACCAAGATGTACCATGATTTGAGACGACTATTTTGGTGGCCAGGGATGAAGGCTGACGTAGGCGTGTACGTCAAGAGTTGTCACATTTGACAACAGTGAAGGCTAAGCAAAGGAGACCTAGTGGATTTGTTACAATCGTTGCCCATTCCACGGTGAAAATGGGAGCACATCACCATGGATTTCGTTAGTAGACTATCGTAGACATCGAGGCGCCACGATGCAGTTTAGGTGGTGATTGATAGACTGACAAAATCGACACATTTCATTTTGATTTCCATGAGATACACGTTTCCCTAACTGAGTATATTGTTTGAGTGGGAGATAATTAGATTGTATGGGCGTCGATTTCCATTGTATCGAGATAGAGATCCCAGGTTGACATCAAAGCTTTGGGAGGCTATGCGGGAGCGATTTGGCACCAGGTTGCGGTTGCGATTTAGTAGTCTTATCATCCTCGAGCCGACGGACGATGTGAAGCGATTGATACGATCTTGGAGGATATGCTTGGGGCTTGTATATTGTAGTTTGGTGGTTCGTGGGAGGATTATCTGCCTTTATGTAAGTTTGCATATAATAACATCTATCAGGCGAGCATTGGCATGCCACTGTTTGAGGCACTGTATGGGAGGCCTTGTAGATCACCTGCGTGTTAGGCGGAGCCGGAAGATACAGTGACAGTTGGGCCTGAGATAGTTGTTGATCACAAAAAGAAGATCAGACAAATTCGACAAAGGTTACGAGCCACACATGATAGACAGAAGAAATACGCGTATCGGTATCACGAGGGACTGAGCTATGAGGAGGGCGACATGGTATATCTGAAGGTTTCCCTTTGAAAGGGTTAGCAGAGGTTTGGTATTAAGGGGAAATTGGTGTCGAGATTCATTGGGCCATAAAGTATTGCGCAAGGAGTGGGCAGTGTTGCGTATCGATTAGAGTTACCTGCTGAGTTAGTTGGGGTTTATCCGACATTTCACATTTTGATGTTGAGACTAGCTAGGTCAAGTTCGAGACCAACTATTGAGTTAGGGAAGATTAAGGTTCAGCACTTACGTGACTTACGAGGAGAGGCCAATAGAGATCGTTGACCAGAGTTCATATTTTCGGGATTAGGGAGCTCTCTAAGGTTCTGGTTCATTGGCGCATCATAGGACCGAGGAGTCACACGGGGACTCGAGTCGACGATGAGAGAGCGATACCCTCGGCCTATTTCCTAATATGATGTTTAAGTTATAGTTAAATTTCGGAACAAAATTTTATTTAGTTGGGAAGAACTATAACATCCCGTTTTATTAACATCGTTATTTATATCGTAATTGCAGACATGGACGTCAGTTTAGATCCACATGGACGCCGCGGGTAGGCTAAGATACATGTCGACCTAGGTATACTAGTTAAATTCTGTGTTGGATGGCTTATTTGCGATGCAATTTATTAAATTATTTATTAAATACATCGCATGTGTGTATGCTGAATAATGAGAGCATGCGAGGTTGTGTGATGAGTAGCTACCTCAAAGTGCGTGTCAACACGAGTATCGAGGCTTAGTACGGTACACTAGAGAAACTCGATATATTCAAGAAAAAATAATTATGGAATCAAATTGAAATGGGTAATGTAACCATAGGGTAGCCAAAATTTTAATTCGAGTAATAGACTATGGCGCGCCTCGAAATGCATGTCGAGACGTGGGTCACCGAGTACGGGTAGCCGAAGGTTTCTTGTGACCATGAGTTTGTTAAATTTGATAAATAAAACATTAACCATATGGTTGGATTAGACTAGGGAAAATGTGGAATAAATTGATTAAATGAAGCCTATAGTTTGGCATGAAATAAAAGTGACCTTGAGATGGACATCTAGATCATCATGGTGGTTAGTACTAGGAGGTGAGTAGGCTATTGGAGTCATCAGGAGGTGTAGGATAGCTTGCTTGTGAACCACAAGATAAGCCTCGGGATACGTACCCACAATTGATTCCAACAAACATATAAATAGAGGGTGAGCGGAGTGTTGATCAAAACACTCACACAATTCATGCAAACCGAGAAATCAAAGTGCAAAGAAACAGAATTTGGAGGAGATTCTTCACTTAAAGGTCAAATCTGTAGAACAAACCAAGGTAATCATCTTCCTCATCTTCTCCACTTTCCAATAAACCAATTTTTGACATGTTTAGTTAATTTCGAGAATTGATGATTAGATCTCTGGATTTTAGATGTAAATTGATGAATTATACGTTGTTAAACCATATCTATAGAGAATTGTTCACTAGTTTGACTAGATTTGATGGTTTTGATGAAATTGGAAAATGTGGTGTATGCATGAATTTGGAGAAAATTGGGTTAATTGAATGATCTGGAGTGTTTTAATTGATGTATTGAAGTTATTTTGATGAGGAGAGGGTGTAAAACAAGTTGGAGTAGCTAATTGAGAGGGCTAGGACAGAATTCTCGAATTGAGAATTCAGTCCCATAAGGCAATTAGCGCGCTAATCGTCCTGGGTGTGCAACTGTTCTTCGAAACGAAGAACGGTAGCGCGCTAGTTAGGTTCCCTAGCGCGCTAGGTACACCCCTTAATGCGCTAACTTAATCTATCTCGTTTGGTAGACCATATTAGCGCGCTAATGACAGATGAATATGGATTATAAAGGGCTGTTTTAGGGATTTTCAGTTAATACATATCTAAGACTTTGTAAATAACATAAACTTGTAAAAATGGACTTAAGGGATTTAGTGGATCGAGGCTCGGTGTCGATGAGCTTATCGGGTTGAGTACGGGAGTCCGGGAGGTCGGAGAGCGGTGTAAGGTTTGTAAAACCCCTACGAAAGACTCGAGTATTTATTATGTTTACATTTCATTTCTATCATTCCTTGTAGTTCATTATTCTATTCAGTTACTTGGACATGGGTTGATGTTACTCCCCTGGGTTTCCTGGTTGTGTGTTCATGATGCACTGGACTGTAGCTCGTGTGACCCGACCTTCAGTGAATGGCGACCTGAGCTTGCATTTGTTGCACATGTCGGTGACTCAGTAGATTTGGCTAGCGCCGCGAGGACTAAGTGTTAGGCCGGTTGGACGCGACCACTGTTGGGAACTTGGTGACCTGAAGTACAGTGTAGCCCATCTGGAGCGAGCACACACATTTGTTAGCTTGTCTGTTGTCTATTCATGCGATGAGCTAATTACAGTTGTCTGTTTTATATTCCGCATGTTTACTTGACAACATTCCTTATATTTCCCTTACTTTATTATATGAATGCTCATAGAAGTTCCTTGGTATTTTACTTACATATATTCGTCATCTATCTTTTTGTGATGATTGAGTGCGAGATCCTAGTACAGAGTAGGGACAACGGGATCCTAGGCGACTACATCTGATTGCCCGATGTCGAGGACCAACTTGTACATGTTTATTTTTGATATTTTGTATATTTTGGGTATTGGGAGACTTGAAATAACACCGTACATGCATATATACCTTGTTTGTGCTACTGTCGCTTATATACATAGTATATTTCAGGGTTTTCCACAGTAAGATTTGTCTTTGAACAATGTTTATCATGCAAAATTACCTTGTTTAAATGGTATTAATTAAGACTTCCGAATATGTTAATTTGTAAGATATAACCCACTAGTATGGTTAGGATCTCAATAAATTGCCAACTAAGTAACGGTTGAAACAGTTAGATTCCTACAGAGAATAGATAAAGAATATAAGGATAATTTACTAATTTATCGGATAATAGACACGTGGACATGATTTACGAGATATGAAAAGGACGGGCAGGTGTCGGACACGTGTAGTTGGGCCAGCTGGCAAGAAGTACACGGAGACACGTCACCCAAGAGGCAGCGGCCCCCACACGCAATGTGCCCTTCTAGGCCTTTAATACAACCCTTCTTCTCTTCATCTTCATGGGGAGGAAAGCGTGTTGGGAAACATGCACAATGCCAACTCACTCCCGGTATTATGTTATTCTCTTCGTGGGGAGAAAGCGTGGCATGGAATATTCAACAATCAATAACACCACCCCAAAAATACATTCACAATCAAGGGTTCTCAAATTGAGAATACAAGGAGATAAGTAGCACGGTGAGGGATAAATTCACCCTAAATCATAATATAAGGCTTTAAAAGTTCAGAATAAAACCTCAACTAAGAATCCTTATATAACAAGGAAAATGCAAAAGTAACAAACCCTATGGAACAATTTCAAATCCATATCTTACATATTCAAGACCACGGTCGAAATCCCATACCAAGCGATATACCCTACAACTACAAAATCTTCATAACCCTTTTGTGTTTGCAATTCTCAAAGGAAATACCCTAAGTGACGGACATGAATATGGATTACCAAAAATGTTGATGAAAAAAAATCAAATCTCTCAAACTAAAATTCAAGACATAACCCTAAACCCCATAAATCAAGCCAAACCAACGAAATAAGGGATTTTATAATCGAAAATGTTAGATTAACGAATCGAACCTTGTAAAAACCACTACTCTTGAGCTTAGCCCTTCTCTTGAAGCCAACTCTCTAAGCCACCTCTTCGACCCCAAATCTTCAAGAATTCTCAAACCTTTTTCCAGAAATCGGGATGGTGATCTTCTTCTTGAACTCCTCGAAAGTACCGATATTCTTTGCCTCAACCCGATAGAAAAGACTGCTCTTCAAGCCTCTACTCTAACACTTAACCTATTGTCTTCCGTCGTGCACTGAGACTACTTCCACCAAGTTCGGGATGGAGGTCCTCTTTATCACCTTAAAAGTACCGAAATTCCCTTGTCTTACCTTAAAAAAACCCAAAATCAAAGCACGCATAGAAGAGAAGACCCACTTTAACACTTATGACGTCATCCTACGATGCGCGACCGAAAACTCCAAAGAAACTTGTCCAAAACAAGCTCCAAGGAGACCAAAAATGGGTGAACATGGGTTCTAGGGTTTCAGGACTCGGGAGGGTTTAAGGGAGCCAAATGAGATAGATGTGATTTTCTCCTCAAATGATAGGGAAATTCAAAAATTTTGGG